>VDFB02075321.1:398836999-399171352 GCA_007258455.2 Sequoia sempervirens
TGCTCCATCAAGATACCTGCAATAAGAAAAAAGTGACCGCCATCTCAAGCAAGAACTACTCTCATCCTCCAATGTGCCACCTATGGAAGAAAAGGAATATGCCAAGGTGAACATGCACCAATCCACAAGCACAAGCATAAAATTCAAGTGATAACAAAGGCTCTAACCAAGCTACTATCAACTAAAAAAATCACATGTTCAGAAATAGCATCCAAAACACATGCTAATACATCCAACTATCCGTACCTCGAAGGTATCAATACATCAGTAAACCCATGCCAAGAACATATGCAACCTCTAAACTGAAACCACAAGCTCTCTATACAAAACCTATCAATGAAGAACATACATATCTAGGAACTCCCACTACATAGGTAATGTCAAAGCATATCAAGTCTACCAATCAAAACTATATATCAAGGTGTGATAAGAAAATCAAAGAATGAAGTAACAAGAATAATAACAACAATCCACACATACGACCCAAAAAGTTACATAATCTCTCACTACATGTTGTGACCATCCTCCCAAAACATGAACATCCAAGGACAAAACATGAAGAGAGAAACCTTTAAACCATAATATGTCCTACCAACACCTCAAAAGTGTATTGTTGTGTCAAGTATGATCTCCTATCAACCCCAAATGAAAGGCCTTAACAACATCTGTAACACTCAATCTCATAGATTAAGTAAAACATATGAATCAATGTAACAATGCCAAAATGGATGTAAAATTCTCTAATCAAGAAGATCAAAATCAAAGTAACCATCCCCATAGCTAGAAATCAGCCCATAAACCATCCCCTAACAATCCCCATCAAGAATGATATCATAAACTGAAATCCACAAGGAGATAACCATGCCATAACATCCCTTAATATGAATCCTCTAGAACTAACTATCCATAGCTCAAGATCCATATCTATGAAAGATAAAGCATTATAAAATCATGCTAAGCCATCCTCAAATGAGTATCCATGATCAATCATCATGAATCAACTCAATCAGACCATGAGAAATCAGAGCACAAATCATAACAAATCTAAAAGATATAATGGGAAAATACCTCTCAAATAATGAACTGCCGAGTAGACCAAGAGTGGGGAATGAGAATGCTCCTCCAAGATAACCAAGTCATCATGACTCGCTCCAGGAACAATCTCCTCTATTAGCCTATAATGAACTCACATCCATAACTAAGTGAAAGAACCTCGGTCTTCTTATTTGAAACCTCCAAGAGTAATCATCTCAAGAAAATGTCTCTAATAACAAGATAATTGCAACCATCACCTAAGTCTCCAAGTATCCATGAGTACTTGTAACCAATCAATCCATGCCAAACTCGAAATGCAACATAGCACCATCATGAAGTATTCAAGAAAATGATCAATGTACCCAATACAAAGAGAACTATCCACAATCAATGACAAAGCTCCAATCATGAATCAAGAACATAAACGTGACAACATGATCTAACCATCTCCTTCTAGGAGACCACATGCACCATAACATATATACATCGTAGTCTCAAGAGAACCACTAAACCATGAAATAATAAAACACTCTAAATCAAGAAAAATATCCCCAATCACATGAAGATAATCATACCAATGATGCATCCATGTCACTGCTAACAAATCCCACTAAACTGTGGTATGAGCCACACATGGCTGATTGACAACCATCCTCTCCATGAAGATCATCCAAGTTTGTACACACTCAACTGCAATATCAGTAACATACAAGTGAAACCAAGATCTCCAAGCCAAGACAATACCTACAACTGCCAACAAACCATCATAAAAATATCCATCACCGCCAATCCATCGTTGTCAAAAGCTCCCACTGAAAGTGTATAATCAATGAATGTACCAAGCTATCATGACATCGTGATAACAATCTCCTAATAAAAATAAACCAAAGAGTGCCCTCACATAATCAAAGAAATCAAATGCAACATGAGCTTCCCAACAAAGAAGGAAAAGTAAACCATGATCCTCATACCAAGAAGATTCACTGCCACAACCTGAATCAAGAACCAATCTAACACCTCCAATAATGCACCTACATAAACCATCATGACATTCCAAAATATCTAAAGCACAAGAAACATCCATGACACCATGATTACCACCAAATGTACCAATAACTCAACCCAACTGTGTTCCACATATCTACATAACATAGTCAACTACATAGGTTTCACATCATGAAGTTGTACTTGGTAATACCATCTCACCTCCTCAACATGACATCAAAACTAGCAAACTAAGTGACTAAACCAAGCCACCAAACTGAAAATGCATCAACATTGAAATATCTATGGGCATAAACAACCCATGTCCAAGTCATAGGTGTAACAAATAAGTATAGACCGCCTACAATGCTACACAACTTGTAGATACAACAATGAAGCATACAAATCCAACCAAAAAATGATAACCATGTCAAAAAGAGAATAATATGAGATGTACAATTGAGCATACAATGAATCCAACATCAAATCTCATAGATCTGACAATTCATAAGCTCATAGTATCACCATAGTCAAAGTAACCCATAAACAACTCAAGATATAATATTAATAAATAAATCATTTCAAAACAACTCCAAACCTGATCCACTGTGTAATGCTCTGAACAAGCTTTCTGTTGACTATTTGAAGTCCAAAATCTGACTCTGTATGCACCCGATATGACCTCTCGAAGCTCAAATAGAACACCTGAATTCTAGCAAACATACCCATCAAAACTGCAACATTTGGAAAAATATCTAGCACCACAATATAGAGCTCTGAGTCACCTTTTGAACGAGTCCAATGAGAAAAAATGGACAATCTAGATGAAAATTATGCCCCTCGAAAGAAAAAGAATAATTTGCACTCGTGGAAAAAAAAAATTAGCCACCCTTGGTAGCTAGGAGACGACCCCACCCAGGCGGCGCCACTCCTTGGTGTAGGACTGGTTGTTATAAAATTTATTTTAATTTTTCAATATTTTCAAAAACAAGGTCAACCTTTTTGATAAAACCATGGCATTTAATATTTGGGAGGTGGAAATATTTAATAAAAAATTAAAAAACCCTACCCGGTGAGGACCTCCCGGAGCCACTCCTTACCCGTTAGGGCCCTATGATAGCAAGATGATGACACTATCAGCGTTGTCATATCTACCTCTTGTAGGTGACGATTGGCTACATAGAGGAGTGTAGGCGGGTCCCATGCCCCCTCCTCATAATTTTTTATTTAAAACTTTTTGAATATTAATTTGTAATCATTATTTTAATTGTATTTTTAATTTTAATTTTTATATATTATTTTGAAAGATAATTATTGATGGGAAAATAATTTTCTTTCTAATTTTTATTTTTGAATAATAAACTTGACATTAGGTACAGCTACAAATGGGGACTTTTGCCAAAAAATGCATTTTTTTTCAACTTCTCCAAAACATGTCTAATTATATATAAAATTTGTCTCTGACCAACTTTGAATCAACCATGAGGTCGTTTGTCCCAAGAGGTCATTTGTAAAATTTCCCCACAATACCCCATTTGAATGCATAACCAAGAAACCCTTTTTGCCCTAATTTTTTTCACACCCCAAATCTACAAACAACCCATCATAACAACAAACCCAAAACCTTTAGATCTACAATAAACAACCTACAAAACTATCATATATTACCATGTCTTTCATTCTCTCATGCATTGCATAGATTCAAACTTCAAGCAATATTTTCTTAGCCTCAGATTATAATTAAAAAAAAATCTTCAACCATTAAAATTCTGATACCACTTGTAAGGAAAATTGCAGCCATTCAATGACAATTTCCACATAACCCAAAATAGATATTCTTGTAAATAAGTATTCAAAATCCACATGCAAGAGAATATAAAACATACCCATCAAATATGACATAAGATATACCCTGGGAAAACCCTCAAGAGGAAAAAACCTAGCCTCCAAAGCATCCATACTCCATCATATTAATCAACAATAAGCAAATATAAGAGTTACAATGAACACTTTTGAAGCATCAAGTCCTCAATGCATTCCCATGTGTCCAGAATGAATCCACACATCCCATGCAATGTTTCAAAATGCACTTTCAAGAGACTCAATAATTATAGCCAAACCACTCGAAAGCCAGCCTTAACCACTAAACATGTTCTTGCTTTTATAGATACAAGCTCACACAAAATACAACTAGTGGTAAGGTGAAACCATGTACCATAAAACCATGTGAATACAAAACCACTAACCCCTTATTTAATATTGGGTATTGAGACATCACATTATTTAATATTTCCCAAACATTAAATTATTGTCACATGTCTCCCACACAAATAATAATAATACAGTGTTACAATACAACATAAGTGGGTCCCCAAATTATTACCTAGTGTGATTAACAACACCATTAAGTGTATCACAACTAAATAATTATTTAATTACAATAATATAATAAATTATTTTATGAAATGGTGTACAAAACCATATCCCAACAAATTGGACCTACTCACATGCTCACCCAACTCCTAATGAGTGTCCTCGTGAAGTTGACATCATTGGAGAAGATGATGAAAACAGGAAAAACTTTATAAACAATTTCCTTAACAACCTTGAGAATAATGCATCCTTCTATCCTTCTATGAAACAACCAAGGATGTGACATAACTAGTGAGCATGAAATTCATAAAATTTTAGAGAAAATTCCTATTGAACAAATAAAAGGGATCTAGGATGTCAAGATCCTCCTCCTGACATAAGTGTCCTCCTTCCTAAAGAGCAACCAATGCCTTGTAATGATGATAAGGATGATAAGGTCATTTCAGGTCCTCCTCTATATCAACATCTAGAAGTTGGTGAATCTAGCAAGTGATGAAGGCCTTACAAACTAAAGAAATTATAATTCCCTTGTCCACCATCTAAAACTGAAAGAACTTTACACATACTTCTAAGTCAAGGACTTATTACATTACCACACATGAGAGAAAATTGACATCCAAATCCTAAGAACACAGACACATCTCATTGTAGATATCATATAATTTTTTGACATAGTACTAATGAATGTCATGCTAAAGAAAAAATATTTAAATTTTTTGATATCATAAAGATAGTCCCTTAAAAGGGTACATCCTGCTCCTTGCCATCTAATAGTTGTAAGGTCTTAACATTCTCACTGTTACATGTTATACATTCAATGCAAATAATTCTCATCACTTATCTTATCTCATCCTTTTCTTACACTTAGTTGGGGCAAGGGGTTATTTAGCCTTGTCCTAGTTTGACACTTTTCATTGTCCCTTTGGCTAGTTGTTTGCTTTTTGTTTATATAGACTAAGATTGGGATATGAATGACTTGCTCTAGGTTGACTTGCATGTGCCTTACTAGTCTTTTGCTTTTTCATGTTTGGGTAAACCCACAAAAGTGGTTTACAGTTCGAGTGAGGAAGGAAAAGTTGCAAAAATGACCCCATGCAAAAAAGCTTGGTTTTTGCGGTTCGAATGAACCCTCTAGTTTGAGCGAACCAAAAGAGGGTTCAAATAAACCCTAGTTCTAGTGAACCAATTAAATGAAAGGTCCCACCATTCCCACCAAAAAACACAAATAAAAATCTTTTTGAAAGGGGTTTGAATGAACATTGGTTCAAGTGAACCCCTAGGGGTTCGCTCGAACCCCCTGGTTTGCTCAAAACCCCCCTTTCCCACCTTCTCACCCTCTAGCACCGAAAAATTCTAAAATTTTGCACTTCAAAGCTTGAGTTGAGGATGAAAATGGAGGAGACTTCACAAACCCAACTGGATGATGGTAGTTCTCAAAATGAGCTATCCAACAAATATAATTCTAATATGTTTTGGTTTTATTATGCATTTGTTTTTTAGTTTTATTAAACATAGGTTTTTCACTAAAAATCAAGCTCTTTGTTCTGCACATGTGGAAAAATAAAAAATTATCAAAAAAAAAAAGAAAAATATGAGTGCACTAGATATTGAAGTCCTTGATCCAACATAAAAAATAAAATTGATACATACAAAAAAAGTTACACGTTATACAATCCGCCTATGTCTAAATTGTAATTGGTTTGACTTCGAAACTTGATTAAGAAAAATAATTAAATAGAACACTATCAAACCAATTGGAAGCACTAGATATCATAGTTACAAATCTAAATTTGAAAAAAATAAAATTTTATCCTTCATGGAAAAAAGTTATGCATTATATGATGAGCATCACTCCTTAAAAATGTTGTTTACTGAAAAAAACTAGTTTTCAAAGGAGATGGAAAAAGAAGTGCAATATGATTCCAAATTTTTTGAAATAAATATATTTAGAATCTACAGACAAAAATGTCACAAATCACTAGTTTGCATCATCTTCGAATTCGTCACAGTTTAGCCACTATAGGTGCCTAAATGTGAAGATTTAGTTAGAAATAATTATTTAAGTGTCCAATTTAGCCAAAAATTGTAAACCAGTATTGTGGGATCACCCATTTCTTTATGCGCTTTCATGTGCATAATGTGATCCCCCATGATTTTTCATTTGATGTATCTCTCTCTCTCTCTCTTTTTGCATTCCTCTATATGTATCTACATTATTCTCTATGTTGTAAAAACCTTTATCTTTTTCCATTTGTCTTGTGTTTTCCTTTTGGGGATGACATAAGTCGTTGAGACATTTAGGTCTCTTCCATGTTGACCCAAAATGATTTTTCTTTGTTTTTGATCTCTTTGTGTCATTCTTCAAGTTCTATGAGTATTTGGGAAATAATGATAGTTTCAAGCTCTATAATAGCATTGTAGCAAAGACATACTGACCTTGAATCCATACATCCCTTAAGTATTTTTGGGGGAAATCCTTCCCTCCTTGTTAATGGCGTAGCTTTATTTCAAAAACATATGACTTAGCATAGGTTTTTCCAAGGAGAGGTCTCATGTCTTAGGAGAAAACATTGGCTACTTTAAAGCAGTTGCTCAAAATAATGGTATTAGTGACCACTTTAAAGTGGGGGCATACATTGACGATCGATGACATATTTCAATATTTTGCATAT
The DNA here is from genome assembly GCA_007258455.2 of Sequoia sempervirens. Classification (NCBI taxonomy): domain Eukaryota; kingdom Viridiplantae; phylum Streptophyta; class Pinopsida; order Cupressales; family Cupressaceae; genus Sequoia; species Sequoia sempervirens. The sequence goes on from VDFB02075321.1 coordinate 398,844,064, forward strand.
TGCATGGTGTGATTTTATTTTTCTTGTGATGTGTCCTTTTCTTGGTGGTTTCATTGGGTTTTATGTCCTCCAAGAGTGTGATATTCCTAAGTGTATGATTTCCCCTAGTGGCATGATGTGAACGAGGCATCCCATAAGTTGCAATTTGATATTCTTAACTTTTCCTCTCATGGAGACAACAAGCATGATGTTCACTAAGAAGACCTTACACAAACAAAGAGAAATCCCCTTTAACAAAATCCTATAGACAAAACATTCAAAAGAATAGCATTGTGGTGCCTTATTGAAGTTGTCAGGAGGACAATTTTGGTATGGTATTGGAGGCTAATATGATTCTCTCATTTTCCACCTCGTTGGGATAACTTACCTAGTGGATGGCCTGATGTTCCACTACCACAAAGTGAGCATGCATGTTATAGAAAAACATCCTAGATGTGTTCCACATCATGTTGGACCATTGAATCTTGATCCTTTTTCATGGACAAACAACCTAGATGTGCTCCACATCGTGTTATACTATTGATGCTTGATCATTTTTCTTGGATAAATAGCTATGTTCCACATTGTGTTGGAATGATTGAAGCTTGATCCTATTGAAATAATGGATGTTGAATCATCCAATGAAGTTGTACACACTTCAAAGGATCTTTCCAAGAAGAAATTCAACCACACATAAAGTGTTGCAACTAAGGGGATGCAAATAAAGATTGATATTGATCTAGAATATGAGATGATTAGAAATGTACAAATTCCTTGAATATATATAGGCATGAGAGAGATGCAAGATGCAATATGATCTAACAAACCATGACAACATGTGAACCCTACCTAGGATATGATAAAAGATTGAGATAAGTTCTAGAAGGACAACTCATCTTCTAGAAAGAATCTTATCCCCTACAAACAATGAATGGGGAATTACCCCATTATTTATGATTTTCTAATTTATGCAACCTAGGACTAAATAAATGTAAGACCTAAGTTAACTTATGCTAGTGTAATAATTAATTAATTACACTAACACTCCCCCATAAGTGCAACTTAGGGAGGAAATGCAATGATTATGAAAAGATGATGGGTCCCAACTATGAGGCCATGTTAGGTACCCATTTACATGATGAAAATGAAAGATGCAACAAATCTCCCACAACCGGAGAAAAGGGGAAAACTAAATGGGAAAAAAACCCCTCTTCAAAAAGGAGATAAAAAAGTGGAAAAGTGAGAAAGGATGGGAAGGATGGAGGAATCCCAAATACCCCCCAAGTACACCATCTATCAGATGGATACAATACAATCAATGACCCCCCCATAGGGAGGAAAGAGAGAGACTATATAGCCCCCCAGAAGATGTGATAACCTGCAAAAATGGTAAGTGTCTGAAGATAAAACATGATCCAATGTTGACAAACAACTTGTCTCCCTTTCAGAAGAAACAAAACCAAGTGCAAGTGTAGAGATGCTTCCCATTCCGGATAGGAATTGAAGGAATGATGGATGAATATGGATGATGATGTCTTTGAAAACTAATCATGTGTCTCCTTTGTCACTAAAGATGAAGATGACATAATCAACTCAGGTACATGCCCAATCAATGAAGAAGGTGAAAAACCAGGACAATGCAGAAAATGATGTTGAACAATATCCAAAGACGGCGATATAATCAATATGATGGAGACTAGATTTCCCCCCCAAAATGAAATGTCCTTAAAACCAATGAAAGAAGTCTAAAGCAACAAATGTCTCCAAACCACATGTATCCCGCTAGGAAGAAGCAAATCCAATGGAGGATGCTAAAGAAACTCCAACTGTTGAATAAAATGAGAGGGAAGAAGTCTCATTTATGAAATATCTGAAGAGAAAACAAGTTCCTCCAAGATAGTCTCAGGATCGGGCATGTGCAGGATCATCATGGAAAATATAAGCCCTTAAGTGGCAAAAAATTCAAAAAAATCAGAGTTAGGCAACTTGAAGTAAAAATTTGAATAAGTTATCTATATTATTTCAAAAATATGTAAGAATAGAATCTGTAGCAAATTGAATGTAGTTTCTAAACTACTAGGTTTATTTAACAAAAAGAAAAATCTATTTGGTGAAAATTTGAAATTTCAAGGCAGTAGTACTTAAATTTCAGGGAAAAAATAAGTACGTATTTGTCTAACCACCTTAACCACAATAAAATGATAATAGTTTTTTTATAAGATTTTATATATAAGTAGAGGACTCATTTCCAAAGGTGATGCATAGTTTTTTGTAATTTTTTTCCAAGTAAATAATTAATTATGACTTTTTTATTAAAAATTCTTAAAAATATAAAAACACATATGTCTGACCACCTTAACTTGGTCAAAACTTCATGAAATTCATTTTTTTTAATCCTATAGTATGCGAAGCATAGAATGTGATGCATGTTTTGGATTCAAAAAATGTTATACCATTTGAAAGCTATAAATACTTTTCAATCAGCGTATCAATCAACACTTTAGTCATAATTCAAATAGAAAATGAATAATAATTATTTATTAAATTCAAAGTAAATCATAATTTATATTGGTGGAAATTTGAGAATCTCCTTTAAAAACCCTTTTTGTTTCATCAATTTTGGGTAAAAAAAAAGTCGTCAGCCACATACCCTACACATACCCATTATATCGCCACTTTTGGGCCCATCATGATCCTACATGTACCTGATCTCCAATCAAGTTTGAGACAGAGGAATGTGGAGACTCAAGAAAAATATCCAAAGTAGGATCTGAATAGAGGAGTGATATCCCCTCAAGAATGTCCTCCAAACCTATAGAAGTAGCCAAGTCAGTGATACCTGAAACAAATCCATCATGTGATGTCAAGTATAGAAAACTAAATGTGTCTTGATGGATAGAGATGATGGAAGCCTCAATCAATGACTCTAGACAAGGAATCACTAAATGTGAAGGGATACCAATAGTCTCTGATGGAGAAGAAGCATATGAAGAAACCTTGTCAACCTCTTCAGAAGATTGAAGGCAATCAACCTCTTGCACAACAATATCATCATGGGGTACTTGATATGAGGAATGACATTTTCAATCATGAACATCAGGGAATGGTGGAGTGTCTGAATCTCCATGTAGCTCCCAAATATTAGTCCAAAGGATGTGAGGACAATCACAATGATCAATAGATTTCAAAACATCACAACCAACTTGCATTCCAATGATCTCCAAGACAATGTGTCTACAACAACTCCAAGAAAAATCTTGAATACCTTCACTTGAATGGGGAACTATACCATATAGATGTGGCAATAAATCAAGTGATTGGAGATCCCATCTCACCATTATTTATAGTTTCCCTTATACAACATAGTTAGAGAAGGAGTATATGCAAGCCCCATAATGTACTATCAATTTTCTCCAAAAAATAAAGACAATGACCTTCAACAGAAAATAGAAACTTCCAAATATGATGTGCAACTAAAGTGATATCACCCAATGAAAAAAACCTTTTCTCAAGCTTTAGGATATCCAAGTTATTGAAAAAATGCACCAAATTGAACAAAACCAATGCAAGAGTACCTGGAGCTGAAACTGATCAAAGTGACTAGACAGATGAAAAAATATCTGAATTACCTTCCTAATGCCACTGGAATCAATGAAATCTTATCAACGGTTGCGAAGATATGAGCCTTTAAGTCCAGATTAGGGTTTTAAGTTCAATTTTATAGATTTTTCTGATAGCAAAATTCTGTAGAATGGATGTCACCACTAGAAAGTAGACCAAATCCTCTTTTCGATAGTATCTCATTTGTTGACTTTTGATATCCTGGTGAAAACTTTATGAGAAAATGAAAAAAAGGCCTAGATTAGGCACTCTATAGGCTAATTAGGGGCCAAATTCAAGCCCCCCCCAATGCTATAACATGGTCGCCGATATGACCTAGGTGGAAAAAGTGACAAAAAAAGGCCCTCAGATAGGGTGGCGGTGGGTCAGAGCTGCGACATGGCTAGATGTAGCCGCACAGTCGACAGAGCTTCCAATGGGAGATAATTTGGTAGTCCACGGTGATGTGACCGATGTAAAAAAAAATAAGGATGGTTTGAAAAAGAGTTTGAATGATGGATAGGAGCTCCAAAAGGTATGGTGCTAGTTACAAACAACCGACAAGCCCAATGGTTAGCAAGAGATGAATAGGCGTCAATCGGTAGATGATTCTGGCAGGAGAGAGCTGAGTGGTCAGCAAGTGCACAGTTTGGCAAAGAGAAGGTACCAAAGAATGTTAGTGGTCAGCAACAAACATCCAGCTAAGAGAGGTGTGAAGTTAGTTAGCTGACGGGCCAGGAAGAAGCCAACAAATACAGCACAGGCCCAGCAGCGGTCGATCAGTTGATGGGACAGGTGCCAACAAACAGGTACCACAACCTCTGCAAATTTGATGGGGCTGACAAAAAATATTTTGTAGACTATTTAAAATTATTGCCAAATATTTATATTTTTTGAATATTGCTTTTAAAAACAATTCAAAAAAAAAATGGTTGTTGATTAAATAAAGGCATATATCTAGATACATAGAATATATTTGATGCCAGCCAAAAATAATAAAACAATAGATTTATAAAAATAAAACCCTTATATATATGTCGACTGAATAATAAAAAAGTCGATGAAATATATTATGCCCAATGATTTAACAAATCAAATAATTTATGTTGACAAAAGAATAAAATGCAGGTCACTCCAAATTTTTTCTACAAACTATAGAAATGCCCAAATATATATTTTTTGCTATATTATAGAAATAGGCCCTGATTTTTCTAAAACAAAAAAAGGCGTGCGACTAAATTTTTTTTGCCTGAGAGGACAATTGACCTAGGTGATATTTTACTACAAATTGTACAAATAGTAAAGTTGATTTTGTAAACCCTAAAATACCTCTGACGGCTCCTGGGCTGATGAATACGATTCTGATGATTGCACAGGTGATCCTAGGGTTTCGAGGCCTTCTGAAGACAATGGCGAGCTACGATCTAGCTCAATCTACTCCATAAATCAGCTTGGTCCCTGGGTGGAGTCAAGTAGCCTGCAATGGAAACCTTCAAGCCTGCAAGAATCTCTCTAGCCCAACTTTCTTGATCTTGGGATGAACTCTCAATGGAATGGCTCTGATACCATGTTGAAATAATAGATGTTGAATCATCCAATGAAGTTGTACACACTTCAAAGGATCTTGCCAAGAAGAAACTCAACCACACAGAAAGTGTTGCAACTAAGGGCATGCAAATAGATATTGCTATTGATCTAGAATATGAGATGATTACAAATGTACAAATGCTTTGAATATATATAGGCATGAGAGAGATGCAAGATGCAATATGATGTTGCCATGTGTCATGATCTAACAACATGTGAACCCTACCTAGGAAATGATAAAAGATTGAGATAAGTTCTAGAAGGACAACTCATCTTCTAGAAAGAATCTTATCCCCTACAAACATGGAAAGGGTCCAATTACCCCATTATTGATGATTTTCTAATTTATGCAACCTAGGACTAAATAATTGCAAGACCTAAGTTAACCTATGCTAGTGTAATAATTAATTAATTACACTAACAGATCCTTTATTTTTTTCCTTTAGTGTGGTCTTTGATAGGTTATGATTATGTATATTTCTTATTGTCTTATACTTAAGTGTCTTGAATTTCTACTTTAGTGTGATTTTGACATGGGGGAAACCTCTCACTAAAGTGGTGGAAAAATGAAGTGTAGAAAAAAGTAACCCTTTTTCATGTTTAGATTGGGAATGAAAAATTAATGATAAAATGGACTTAATTGTACCTTATTTAGGGTGTTGTAAAGTGTTTTCTTACACTTTGAAACTAGTCTAGGGATTCATTAATTAATTGAGGTTAATTAGAGCTTAATCGACCCCTTAAATTCAAATCCAAGCCTTTTTTATTACATTTTTTGAAGGATTTATCCTAACACTCATTAATAATATTGCATAAAATTTAATTTGGAAAGGGTTGAGTCCTAGGGTAGTGACCTAGGACCCATTCACCACCTTGGGCGAATGGGTCCCCACTATGTCCTAGGACCCCCTTTTGGCATATTATTTCACCTCCTTGAAACTTGGTCCTAGAAAACTATGCTAGGACGTGTTGTCCCAAGGTGGTGAATGGGTCCTCCTTACTAAGGACACCCATTTTTAAACTTATTTATGGTAGGATTTTAATGATTTTGAATCCTAGATCTGATGTCATCTTGTGTCATTTGAATTTTGAGATTAAATCTTAAGTATAAATATAAGGTTAATTCACATAGTTTCATCCTAGAAGATCTAAGAAATCCAAAGAATTATTATGCAAGCATTCTAAGAGAATTTCAAGAGCATTTCAAGGGAATTCAAAGGAATATTATCAAGTTTTTATTGCAGCAATTGAAGATCATATCATCATGTCAAAGGAATATTGCATCAAGCATGTTGTTGAGCTAGTGTGTTGATGTAGTATTAAAGATCCATTTGCAAGCATTATTTCACATCCAATTCAAGATCAAGATCTACATTCTACATGGCCACTTCATGTTAGATTTTTTATTTACATTCCAAAAAATCATCCAAGGTATCATTGTTTCATGTTTCATATTTCATTTTCATGTTTCATTGTTTCATCATAAGGTTTAATTACCTAAACGAGGTTTGACAAAGAAAAACCCCTATTCTCTAACAATCAATAAGTTTTTTTCCTCTTTGATGTGTGATTTCAGGTTTTAGGTTGGAGATAAAATGGAAAACAAGATTGAAACAAAAGTTGTCTAAGTTGTAAAATTGCAAAATTTGTCATCTATATTGTAAGATCACAAAAAATTGGCTACACAATTAATTTCCAACTTTCAGGAGCTGGTCACCTTAGAATAGGAAATGGAGACATTGAAGAACATAACCCATAAATTAGTTTTCATGTAATACCCCTCATGCTACTGCTTGTTCTTGACATTCTCTGTGGTTTTGTTTAGCACATTGTGGTTTTGATGATACTGTTGATATTATGTTGTGGTAGCTTAGACGGTTACTGATTATATTGCTCTTATGATGCCATGGATATTATGATGATATTTTATTATGATTGTTTTGATGAAATTATTTGGAATACAGTAGACTAGAAAATAGTAATTGATGATATTGATGCAAATTAATGTAAATTTATAATGCGATAGATGATGATATGAATTGGTGAGGGGACAGGTAGCATCACTCATTCGCGAGCGCCCTGCGACACTGCAAATCCTTCTCACAATGCTTTGAAATTGATTATATGAATGTATGTTGTATATCACCTTGTTGGATGCAGGCTTTGCAGGAATAAGACTCGATTCCACCTATTTCGATAGGTCTGGACGAGCATTGAACCAACCCAATGGCAGGAAGTTGAACAAAGGTGACATGGAAGTAACTCCGTTCCAAGGTGTCAATAGTCTTGTACCTTCTTAGTTTGTGCGTCTTGGTCATAGTCATTGTGTTGTTGCATTGGTCTTTGTATGTTATTGTGATTTTATGATTTATCTAATGTGGTGTATGGTTTATTGTTGTGATTAAAATAATTAAACAATTAATAAAATAAAAACATAAAATAATAAATAAATAAAGCAATAGATAAATATTAGTAGTAGTGGTAAAAATATTACATTTATTTTGAATCTTACAAATGGTTGATTTTAATGTACAAGTAATTAATTAATAAAGTATTGTGAAGATGATAAATAAATAAACAAATAAAAATTCAATTTTGTGGATTTAAATTTATTTAATTTTATTTTTTAATCAAATGCATGATAAAAGAAAATGAAATGTAAATGCATGAAAAAGGAAACAAAAGGAATTAAAGGATTAATAATTATTTTGATTTAATTCTTGAGATGTGACTTCTGGTATTCTCGGGAAGAAGAAATGGAAGAGACTTTTGAGTGTTGTTTTTATTTAGGGATTTTTCTTGGGTATGGGTTGCATTCTCTTTTCTTAAGAATTCTGGAGAAACTTGGATTCTCTTGCTATTTTCTAGAGAAATTATTGAAGAAGGAGAAGGATTTGGATCTGTTGCTAGAATTAATTAGCAGTGAAGGTTCAACTCTGCAAGAGGGATTAAGCTCTTACAGATCTTCTTCAAGCACAGGATGCCAGGTTCTTTTCATTTTTATTCATTTACCTTCTGTAGCATCAAATAAAATAGAAATTGTTTTCTTTGTGTATGACATTTCACCTAGGGTTGGAATCAAATGTTTGTGGAAAGAAAATCTATTGGGTTATGGTTTAATCAATGGAAATTTAATTGGGGATTGGGATTGCTATTTGTTAAAATGGAATTTTGTTGGGTTCTCGACTGTCATTTATTAGATTGAAATTTCTGGGGGCTTGGGACTGTTGTTTATTTTAATGAATTTTTTTTCGGATTCTGGAATTAAACAGTACTAATGTGGTTTTGTTTTAAATCGAATAAGGAATAATTCCCCTACTGTGAATTCAAGGTTGTGTTTATATATATAGTTTACAAATACATTTTGTGTATAAATGTATATATACATAGTAATTGGTAAAATTGATTATTATTCTCTATTTTTTTTTAATACAGTATATATATATGTATATATATAAATATATATATATATATTAGATATATATATGTATATATATAGACATATATATGTATCCATATAAATATTGAATGAAAATCTATTTATTTAAAAAAAAATTGAAATTTGCCGTACTTCACTATCTTTTGTTTTGATATTATTAAAAATTCTGACTGGGTGATGGTTCGGCCTCGACTGTACCCACCACCCAGCCGGCCGTGGTTGGTGTGGCAGCCTATGGGCTACCACGACAGTCCTTCGGACTGCTGTGATAGTCTGTGGACTGTCCACGGCCGGATGTCCTTTATTTATTTTTTTCTATTAAATAATTTCGAACGGGGTTTCGAATAGGCATTTAAATTAAAATGAAAATTTCTTTCTTTAAATGTTAATGATTGATAAGTATTATATATATATATACTTATTTATTAATTCCTTTAATGATATTTTGTAGTTCAAAATTGCACTGTTAAGTTAATTTAATTACTTTTGTTTGTAAACATAATTCTTTTTTTTGTTTCTGGTATGAATAAAATAAGATTGTATTATAGTGAAAACATGAAAATAGAAAGGAAATTCTATTAATTTGTTAAATTATGAACTTTGATAGGATAATATAGTAAAAGGGCAATTTGCGAATATATATCAGCATTGATTGTTTGATTCTTATTTTAATGTGTATATGATGAAGATGGAATTTAATATAGAATTGGATAAGTTATCCTTTTATTCTTATTTTGTGAAGTTGTAGTCTTGTAGACTTGTGGGTTTGGGACATTGTTAGTTCTTCGATGTGGGAACCCTTTTTGTGTTAGCACTTTAGTCTTCCAGAGGAATGTGATTTTACTGATTTTATATCTTTCTATCCTAAGCTTCTATTATGATATGTTTTACGATTGGGGTGTACTGTGTTGTGAGATTTTGGGTTATGAAATTTATTAGCAAGATGGGTTTTGCCTCGCGTGTTATTATTTTTTGTATTTCAATGTGCATGATTGTGATGGTACCACCCCGGGTTCTTGATGGTTTTGGTGGGTCTCTAGGGAGAGTGGCTCCTCGTGGGGGCCGGCGCCCCGCTTAAGGGGAAGGGCACAGGATAACCCACGAGTGAGTTATTAATCAAGTGAAAACCTAATAATTAACTTAGGAGGGTTGGGTAGTAATATCATTATAAGATTTTAAAAATGGATGCCTCATCTTCATTAGTGCTTCTGCAGACTAATGGAAGGCTGAGAAGGCCATGGTCGGCAAGGTCGTGACCCCGTCTTCACGAGAGGTTTACGGCTCCACATGAGTCACCGTATGGACCGGCGCCTCCAATTGGGAGGAAGGGCACATGATAGCCATAGATGGGACCGGTGCCTCCAGTTGGGAGGAAGAGCACGGGACAGCCCTGTAGGACTATGCGATGACACTCTCCCCTAGTTGCCCATGTGTTTTACTTTATTGTGTTCCTCTGGAAGTAGGTTATGGGAGTTGGTTTAGATTGTTGTTTGAATTGATTTAAATTGATTTATGATTATTGTTTTAATACATCTTTAGTATATTTTGTGGTCTTGTATGATCTCATTTATATTTGATTTACGATCTTGTGTTTTTATGGTACTGTGATATGATGTTATTGTTTTTTCATTGTAATTTGGAGTATTGTGTTATGGATCTATGTTGGTACTTCTTGTATGTTTGTACTACAGTTGATAGTCTTGGTCGGAGTTACTTCTCTGTCACCTCTTAGCATGGGGTGGTCAAGTGGAATGTGCTCTGCACACCGTTGGGTTCCCCATCAGCGTTCATTGGTAGTCTCATCCTTTTGAAGATTTGTACCAGTAGATCTCTATGCATTTTGATAATCTTGTATTTTGTATTCATCCCACATGATTGGGAATCATGATGTAAACTATATTGATATGATGTAAAATTTGAAAGATGTTGTAATGTAGTTATCAACTTTGTAACTTTATTTGACTATGTTATTTCTCATGGTTTTATCTTGTGATGGGATCTATGTATATATATATCTAATGTTGTCATTAATAGTTCCTTTTGATATCTTATGAGCTGATGTTTTGTAATATTTATTTCGATGTGACCTCGTGTGCCCCAAAGGACATAGTCGGTTATGTTATTTGTATTGTAATGAAATGAAGTATATGTGTATGTATATGATCATTTAATATTTCGTATATTGATTATTTGTTTTTCTTTAAAAAAAATATTTGCGTTCTTTATTTGATTCTTCTTTGGGGCTTGCCAGCGAGCATTACAACTTGGTATCAGAGCCAAGGTTGCACACGCTAGGGTCTCTGGGTAGTTATGTCCATTAGGAAACCTTTGCGTGTTGGCTCTTGAGCTCATATGTATGTTTGTCTTATTGTGAAGAAGCATGCCTAGAGGCAGAGGTAGAGGTAGAGGTAGAGGCTGAGGAAGAGGCCGAGGTGGTGGCCGTGGAGCCAACCAACCGAGTCCTTCACCGCCAAGTTCTCATGGTCCTAAGTCTGAGTAGCAATAGAATTCTTAGAATAATCCGTCGGGTGGTGGACCGAACCCAAAACAACTGGGGTTGGATGGTCAGTTGCAACATCTTCTAGGTGAGCTTCTTGATAGATTGGGTCTTAGACCTGATGGGGATTAGCCGGTTGAGAGAGAAAGAGAAAGGTCTCCAAGGCATATGGGAGCTTCAGTTGATTAGGATGCTTTATTAGCAGGCCATATGAGGGATTTAATGAGAGCTCATCCACCTACCTTGGATGGCTCTAGAGGAGGGTTGGAAGCTGAGACCTAGTTAATTGATTTGGGTCAATCCTTCGCAATGCACCCCTATGGTAGTAATACCAAGGCTCGATGTGTTGTTATGCATTTGCGGGGTTTCGCATCCACTTGGTGGCAGCTTGAGGAACATAAGTTGCATATGGATATTAGTATGGTCTCTTGGGAATTTTTCTTGGAAAGGTTCAGGGCTCGCTTCCTCTTAGATCATTGGAGGCAGCGCAGGGCAGATGAATTCCACGATCTTAAGCAAATGGCAATGTCAGTAGAACAGTATGAATGTCGCTTCTATGAACTGAAACAGTATGCAGGGATTAGTCATGATGAAGGGATGTTGGTACAGCATTTTGTTCGAGGCTTGAATGCTCGCATCAGTGGTGGCGTACGAGTCTTCAAACTGAAAACAATAGAAGTTGTTGTTGAAAAGGCTCATTTGGTGGAAGAAAACTTGGCTATGGCCTTGGGTGGTCATGTAGGAGTTCAGATTGGCAGTGTGCCCACTCCTAGAGTTGGTTCTCAAGGGGGTCAGACACAGGTAGCAGGACCTTCTAAGAGCCATTTTGTGCCTTCAAGAGGGGGTTAGCAGCAGCAATCTCAACCAAAGCACAAGAATACTACTTCTCAGCAGGGTGGTCACTTTTAGTTTCGCAGGGATCAGAACCAGAACCGTACACGTTCGAAACAACCTGCATTGAGTTTTTAGTCTCCACCTAGTCGTGGGAATGCTCCATCCGGGGGAAGAGGTTTTGGTCAAGGTTCTGGATGTTTCTCATGTGGGCAGTAGGGGCATATTGCTAGGATGTGTCCTCAGAGGAGCGCTTCAGAGTTTAGTCAAAAACCAGCTGTGTCCGAGCTAACAGTGGGAGACGCAGGAAGATCTCACCGAGTCTTCACAATAGTGGATAATCGTTAGGCGGATCATTAGAACACTGTTGTTGAGACTACAGGTTTATTGCATAAGTCTAACATTTTAGTACTCTTTGATTTTGGTGCATCTGATTCTTTTATATCTCCTTTAGTTGTTGAGCGATGTAAACTAGGGGCAATAAAGCAAAGCGAAAAGTGGTAGGTTGAGTTAGCTTCAGGATCTAAGGTGGTGGTCGAGAAGCTTGTGCAGGGTTGTAGGTTAGAGTTAGAGGCAATGTCGACTAAGGTGGACCTCAGAATTCTTCCACTTGGTTCTTATGATGTAGTCTTGGGCATGGATTGGCTAAGCTCACATCGTGCTTTGATAGATTATCGTCGTAAAGCAGTGCGGTGTGTGGATGATTTTGGTAAAGAGGTGGAAATTGTGGGTGTTCAGAGGCCCATTTCTTTGAGAATGATCTTAGCTATGCAGTTAAAAAGGTGTTTTCATCAGGGTTGTTAGCTCTTTGAAGTATCGGTTAGTGACCTTGAGTCAGAGGTTAGTAATGAGGTGTCATTGAATGATTACCCTTTCCTTGCTGAGTTTTCCAATGTTTTCCCTAGTGAGATACCAGGTATGCCTCCTAAGCGAGAGGTGGATTTTAGGATAGATCTGGTGCTGGGAGCTGAGCCTATCTCTCGGGCTCCATACAGGATGACCACATAGGAGCTCCAAGAACTTCGTCTACAATTGGAAGAATTGTTAGCTAAGGGGTTTACCTGCCCTAGTGTTTCTCCTTGGGGAGCACTAGTGTTCTTTGTCAAAAAGAAGGATGGTTCTCTCCATCTTTGTATTGATTACCGACAATTGAACAAGGTAACAGTAAGGAATTGTTATCCCCTTCCCAGGATTGATGATCTCTTTGATCAAATAAAAGGGGCAAAGGTATTTTCCAAGATCGACCTTAAATTAGGGTATCATCAGTTACATATAGCAGAGACCGACATTCATAAAACTGCATTTCACACTCGGTACAGACACTATGAGTTCACAGTGATGCCGTTCGAATTAACGAATGCACCTTCAGTCTTTATGAGTCTAATGAATGGGGTGTTTCTAACTTACTTGGATAGGTTCATCCTCATGTTTCTTGATAATATTTTGATTTATTCTAAGTCTATGGAGGAACATGAGGTGCACCTAAAGCAGGTTTTGCAGTGCTTAAGGGTCAACCAGTTGTATGCCAATCTGGCAAAGTGTGACTTTTATAAGACTGAAGTTCAATATTTAGGCCATGTGATTTTTGGTGAGGGAATTTCTGTGGATCCCACTAAGATCCAGGCTATCATAGATTGGCCCATGCCCACTAATGTTTCAGAAATTCACAGTTTCATGGGATTAGCTAGGTATTATCGATGGTTCGTGTAGGGCTTTTCGAGGATTGTGCATCCTATCACATCACTTCAGAGGAAAGGAAATAAATTTCTTTAAACAGAGCAGTGTTAGCTTTCCAAACCCTTAAGGAAAAACTAACTAGTGCTCCAATTTTGGCAATGTCGGATCCTTCAGGCGATTTCGTGGTTTGCACTGATTCCTCTTTGGAGGGTATTGGAGTTGTGTTGATGCAGGATGGGAGAGTGATTTCCTATGAATCTCAAAAATTAAAGGATCATGAACTCAATTATCCCACACATGACCTTGAATTGGCTGCAGTTGTTCATGCTCTTGTGAGATGGAGGCACTTTTTGTTAGGGCACCGGTTCGAGTTGCATACAAATCATCAGAGTTTGCAATACATCTTCACGCAGCCAAATTTGAATGCAAGGCAGAGGAGGTGGATGGAATTTTTGTGTGAATATGATTTTGAGGTTAAGTATATTCAGGGTAAGGAAAATGTGGTGGCTGACGCTCTAAGTCGACGTAGGCATGAAGTTTCTGCAATGTCTCTTGAGGTGGATTTGAAGAGTTAGATTCCTGCAGCCCTTCCTTCAGATAGTTGGTATTCAGAGGTGAAAGCTGAGGTAGAATCAGGTAGAGCTTTGGAGGGGAAATTTGCTAGTTATTCATTGGATTCAGATGGTGCGATGCATTTCTCTGGATGGTTGTATGTACCTTCTTCAGAGGGTCTTCATACCCTGATTTTGACAGAAGGTCATCGGGCACCTTACGCAGCACATCCTGGAGTCAAGAAAATGTATGCAGATCTATGTTCGCTTTATTTCTAGTCAGGAATAAAGTGGGATATTGCTGACTTTGTGGCTCGATGTCTTGAATGTCAGAGAGTAAAGGCTGAACATCACCATCCAGCAGGGTTGCTACAACCTCACCTTGTTCTGGAGTGGAAATGGGATGTTATTTCTATGGATTTCATTGTTGGGTTTCCTATGTCATCTAGACGTCATGATGCTATTATGATCACAGTTGATAGATTGACTAAGGTAGCTCATTTTTCTCCTGTTCGATCTTCGTATACAACATCTTATGTTGCTAAGGTGTTCATGAATGATATAGTTAGGTTGCATGGGATACCACGGAGGATCATTTCTGATAGAGATCTGATATTCACGTCTGCGTTGTGGACATCTTTGCAGCAGTCTCTGGGAACTTAGTTGAATTTCAATTTTTCCTACCATCTTGAGACTAATGGTCAAACTGAGAGAGTTAACCAGGTGCTAGAGGATATGCTTCGTATGTATGTCATGGATCAGCAATCATGTTGGGAGGACTATTTGTACTTGGTTGAGTTTGCATATAACAATGGGTACCATAGTTCTATTAGTATGGCTCCTTTTCAGGCTTTGTACGATCATCCTTGTCGTACTCCTTTGAGTTGGGTTCGGTTGGAGGACAGGGTGCTTCTTGGGCCCAAAATGCTTAGAGATATGGAGCAGCAGGTGTCTCACATTCAGGAGCATCTTGTAGCTACCCAGGATAGGCAGAAAAAGTATGTTGACGCTCATAGAGTTGATCGGTAGTTTGCAGTTGGTGATCAGGTGTTCCTTCGAGTGCGCCCGCGGAAGAGCCCTATTCATTACGAAAAGGGTTTGAAGCTTGCACCTTGCTTTGTTGGACCCTTTGAGGTGTTGGAATTGATTGGACCTGTTTCTTACCGTTTAGCTTTGCCACCCAGTTTGTCGCAGATCCACGATGTATTTCATGTTTCTATTCTTAGACCATATTTTCCTGATGTTACTCATGTTCTGGATTGGAATGCTCTTTAGGTCGAGGACGGGCAGCTGGCACTCGAGCTTGTGGTCGTGCTTCAATGTCGGTAACTCACCCTCAGAGGCAGAGAAATTGATCAGGTTCGGGTTTAGTGGGACCCTAATGATGAGGCTTCAGCTACATGGGAGGATGCCTCTCACATCAGGGATTCTTATCCTTATCTTTTTACTAGCTTCCAGGAGTAAGCCAAATTCTAGGGGGGGAGGATTTAATACCCCTCATGCTACTGCTTGTTCTTGACATTCTCTGTGGTTTTGTGTGGCACATTGTGGTTTTGATGATACTGTTGATATTATGTTGTGGTAGCTTAGACAGTTACTGATTATATTGCTCTTATGATGCCATGGATATTATGATGATATTTTATTATGATTTTTTTGATGAAATTATTTGGAATACAGTAGACTAGAAAATAGTAATTGATGATATTGATGCAAATTAATGTAAATTTATAATGCGATAGATGATGATATGAATTGGTGAGGGGATAGGTAGCATCACTTGTTCGCGAGCACCCTGCTACACTGCAAATCCTTCTCACAATGCTTTGAAATTGATTATATGAATGTATGTTGTATATCACCTTGTTGGATGCAGGCTTTGCAGGAATAAGACTCGATTCCACCTATTTTGATAGGTCTGGGCGAGAATTGAACCAACCCAACTGCAGGAAGTTGAACAAAGGTGACATGGAAGTAACTCCGTTCCAAGGTGTCAACAGTCTTGTACCTTCTTGGTTTGTGCGTCTTGGTCATAGTCATTGTGTTGTTGCATTGGTCTTTGTATGTTATTGTGATTTTATGATTTATCTAATGTGGTGTATGGTTTATTGTTGTGATTTAAATAATTAAACAATTAATAAAATAAAAACATAAAATAATAAATAAATAAAGCAATAGATAAATATTAGTAGTAGTGGTAAAAATATTACATTTATTTTGAATCTTACAAATGGTTGATTTTAATGTGCAAGTAATTAATTAATAAAGTATTGTGAAGATGATAAATAAATAAACAAATAAAAATTCAATTTTGTGGATTTAAATTTATTAAAAAAAAAAATTTAATCAAATGCATGATAAAAGAAAATGAAATGTAAATGCATGAAAAAGGCAACAAAAGGAATTAAAGGATTAATAATTTTTTTGATTTAATTCTTGAGATGTGACTTCTGGTATTCTCGGGAAGAAGAAATGGAAGATACTTTTGAGTGTTGTTTTTATTTAGGGATTTTTCTTGGGTATGGGTTGCATTCTCTTTTCTTAAGAATTCTGGAGAAAATTGGATTCTTTTGTTGTTTTCTGGAGAAATTGTTGAAGAAGGAGAAGGATTTGGATCTGTTGCTGGAATTAATTGGCAGTGAAGGTTCAACTCTGCAAGAGGGATTAAGTTCCTACATATCTTCTTCAAGCACAGGACACCAGGTTCTTTTCATTTTTATTCATTTACCTTCTGTAGCATCAAATAAAATAGAAATTGTTTTCTTTGTGTATGACATTTCACCTAGGGTTGGAATCAAATGTTTGTGGAAAGAAAATCTATTGGGTTATGGTTTAATCAATGGAAATTTAATTGGGGATCGAGATTGTTGTTTGTTAAAATGGAATTTTGTTGGGTTCTGGACTGTCATTTATTAGATTGAAATTTCTAGGGGCTTGGGACTGTTGTTTATTTTAATGAAATTTTGTCCGGATTCTAGAATTAAACAGTACTACTATGGTTTTGTTTTAAATTGAATAAGGAATAATTCCCCTACTGTGAATTCGGGGTTGTGTTTATATATATATTTTACAAATACATTCTGTGTATAAATGTATATATACACAGTAACTGGTAAAATTGATTATTATTCTCTATTTTTTTTTGAATATAGTATATATATATAAATATATATATATATATTAGATATATATATATGTATATATATACACATATATATGTATCCATATAAATATTGAATGAAAATCTATTTATTTAAAAAAAATTCAAAATTCATCATACTTCACTATCTTTTATTTTGATATTATTAAAAATTCTGAATGGGTCATGGTTCGGCCTCGGTCATACCCACCACCCAGCTGGTCGTGGTTGGTGCAGCAGCCTATGAGCTACCACGGCAGTCCTTCGGATTGCTATGACAGTCCGTAGATTGTCCAGGACAGTCCGTCGGACTGCTGTGACAGTCCATGGACTGTCCGCGGCCGGATGACCCTTATTTATTTTTTCTATTAATTAATTTCGAACGGGGTTTCGAATAGGCATTTAAATTAAAACAAAAATTTATTTCTTTAAATGTTAATGATTGATAAGTATATATATATATATTTACTTATTTATTAATTCGTTTAATGATACTCTGTAGTTCAAAATTGCATTATTAAGTTAATTTAATTACTTCTGTTTGTAAACAAAATTCCTTTTTTTGTTTCTGGTATGAATAAAATAAGATTGTATTATAGTGAAAACATGAAAATAGAAAGGAAATTCTATTAATTTGTTAAATTATGAACTTTGATAGAATAATATAGTAAAAGGGCAATTTGTGAATATATATCAGCATTGATTGTTTGATTCTTATTTTAATGTGTATAAAATGAAGATGGAATTTAATATAGAATTGGATAAGTTATCTTTTTATTCTTATTTTGTGAAGTTGTAGTCTTCTAGACTTGTGGGTTTGGGACATTGTTAGTTCTTCAATGTGGGACCCCTTTTTGTGTTAGCACTTTAGTCTTCTAGAGGAATGTGATTTTGTTGATTTTATATCTTTCTATCACGAGCTTCTGTTATGATATGTTTTACGATTGGGGTGTACCATGTTGTGAGATTTTGGGTTATGAAATTTATTAGCGAGATGGGTTTTGCCTCGCATGTTATTATTTTTTTGTATTTCAATGTGCATGATTGTGATGGTACCACCCCAGGTTCTTGATGGTTTTTGTGGGTCTCTAGGGAGTGTGGCTCCTCATGGGGGCTGGTGCCCCGCTTAAGGGGAAGGGCACAGGATAACCCACGAGTGAGTTATTAATCAAGTGAAAACCTAATAATTAACTTAGGAGGGTTGGATAGTAATATCATTATAAGATTTTAAAAATGGATGCCTCGTCTTTATTAGTGCTTCCACAGACTAATGGAAGGCTGAGAAGGCCATGGTCGGCAAGGTCGTGACCCCGTCTTCACAAGAGGTTTATGGCTCCACATGAGTCACCCTATGGACTGGCGCCTCCAGTTGGGAGGAAGGGCATAAGACAACCATAGATGGGACCGGCGCCTCCAGTTGGGAGGAAGAGCACAGGACAGCCCTGTAGGACTATGCGATGACACTCTCCCCTAGTTGCCCATGTGTTTTACTTTATTGTGTTCCTCTAGAAGTAGGTTATGGGAGTTGGTTTAGATTGTTGTTTGAATTGATTTAAATTGATTTATGATTATTGTTTTAATACATCTTTAGTATACTTTGTGGTCTTGTATGATCTCATTTATATTTGATTTACGATCTTGTATTTTTATGGTACTGTGATATGATGTTATTGTTTGTTCATTGTAATTTGGAGTATTGTGATATGGATCTATGTTGGTACTTCTTGTATGTTTGTACTTTAGTTGACAGTCTTGGTCGGAGTTACTTCTCTGTCACCTCTTAGCACGGGGGTGGTCGGGTGGAACGTGCTCCGCACACCGTTGGGTTCCCCATCAGCGTTCATTGGCTCAGTCTCATCCTTTCAAAGATTTGTACCAGTAGATCTCTATGCATTTTGATAATCTTGTATTTTGTATTCATCCCACATGATTGGGAATCGTGATGTAAACTATATTGATATGATGTAAAATTTGAAAGATGTTGTAATGTAGTTATCAACTTTGTAACTTTATTTGACTATGTGATTTCTCATGGTTTTATCTTGTGATGGGATCTTTGTATATATATATATCTAATGTTGTCATTAATAGTTCCTTTTGATATCTTATGAGTTGATGTTTTGTAATGTTTATTTTGATGCGACCTTGTGTGCCCCAAAGGACATAGTCAGTTATGTTATTTGTACTATAATGAAATGAAGTATATGTGTATGTATATGATCATTTAATATTTTGTATATTGATTATTTGTTTTTCTTTAAAAAAAAATATTTGCGTTCTTTATTTGATTGTTCTTTGGGGCTTGCTAGCGGGCGTTACATTTCAAAAACCCAAATAGGGGCCCATTCGCCACTTGGGCGAATGAGTCCTCAATGACCTTGAAAAAACACTTTTTTCAGCAAGGTACACATTTTTTTCAGCCTCTTTAAACCTACCTTATTGTTGTTTTAATTGTTAGGATTGATTTCTAATTGTTAGTCATGCATTTTATCTCTCATAATTGAATGAAACTTTACTAAGAAAAATAGTGGTTTATCATCTTCTTAATTCATTTTGATAAAGCACTTATTTTTCTTCATTTCATATATGTGTATGTATGTACATACATAGTTTTATGTATATACATACACTTTTATATTCAGTTAACCTTAAAACCTAAGCATTGTAAGAGTTAGAATTGGGGATATGATAGTATAACGTGCATTACTTGTTTCATTGCGCACATAGCCTTGTTCATTTACATTCATTTGAATTAGATGTATGGTTTGTTTTCTCTTCAATTACACTCACTCTTACATGTATACATATGTTTTTTCAAATTGAATCATACTTTTCTTTGTAGTTATATAGAAATATCATAATGCTGGTTCAAGTTACATATACATTTTGAAGTGATTATAAATGTGTATGTATGTACATACACATTTGTATGCACATACATACATTTATATATTCAATTAACATGATCACCTAGTGTTGTAAGAGTTAGAATTGGGGATGTGATAGTATAACATGCATTGCTTGTTTCATTGCACACATAGCCTTGTTAGCTTAGATTCATCAGAATTAGATGTACGTTTTGTTTAATCTTCAATTACACTCACTCTTACATGTATGAATATGTTATTTCAGTTTGTATCATACCTTTTTTTTTATTTATATAAAAAAATTCATAATTATGGTTCAAGTTTTATATAAATTATGAACTAGTTATGTGTGTGTGTGTTTGTGTGTGTGTGTGTGTGTGTATGTATGTACATACATGTATAATAACATTTGTTTTCGCATTTGTTATCATAATGCTTTTTTAGAAAAGGGTTCTAAACATTTGTATCATATTGTTGTTTCAAGAAATATCTATAACTTGTAACAAAAATATGTTAGAAATATTTGTAACCATGTTTGATAGAGTTGTATGATATATACATAAATATGTATATACATACATACATAGATACGTACATACATACATACATACATATATAGATAGATACATAGATACATAGATACATAGATTTCCTATGTCCTTCATTTACATTCAACTTAATTAGATGTATGGATATATATATATATGTATATATGTATGTATATATATATGTATATGTATATATTTATATATATGTAGTGTAGAAAAATGTGTCCATTTACATGTTCACAATTGTTTGGGCACTTCTAAAATTGTGCTTCTTTATGCCTTATTTGGTCCTATTTTGCATCCATAAGCCTTATTAAATGCATTTTTCTGAGGATAATCTCAAAATCTAATAAATGGGTATGTGCAGGATCATCATGGAAAAAATAGACCCTTAAGTGGCCAAAAATTCAGAAAAATCAGAATTAGGCAACTTGACGTAAAAATTTGAATAAGTTATCTATATTATTTCAAAAATATGTAAGAATAAAATTTGTAGCAAATTGAATGTAGTTTCTAAACTACTAGGTTTGTTTAAAAAAACAAAAATCTATTTGGTGAAAATTTGAAATTTCAATGCAGTGGTACTTAAATTTTAGGGAAAAAAATAAGAAGTAGGTGTCTGTCTGACCACTCTAACCACAATAAAATGATAATATTTTAAATAAAAGTAGAGGAATCATGCCCTGATGTGATGCATATTTTTTTGTAATTTTTTTCCAAGTAAATAATTAATTATGAATTTTTTATCACAACTTTTTAAAAAATATTAAAACTAGTATGTCTGACCACCTTAACTTGGTCAAAACTTCATGAAATTCAATTTTTATTTTTCTAATCCTATAGTATGCAAAGCATAGAATGTGATGCATGTTTTGGATTCAAAAAATTTAATACCATTTGAAACCTATAGATATTTTTCAATCAGCCTATCAATCAGGACTCTAGTCGTAATTTGAATAGAAAATGAATAATAATTACTTATTAAATTCAAAGTAAGGAATAATTTATATTAGTGGAAAGATGAGAATCTCCTTTAAAATCTCTTTTCATTTAATCAATTTTGGGTAAAAAAATAATCATCATCCACATACCCATCATATTGCCACTTCTTGGCCCATCATGATCCTGCACATACCCAAATGACAAATCATTTTACAATGTTTGAGGTTATGTGTTCAAGTTCTAGTGATTTGGGACTCATATGCCACCTTGGGTGTATGGGTCCCACCTAAGTCTTAGTGTCTAATTTTAAACATTGCATTGAACTCAACATTTCTTGAAGTTTGTATCCCAAGCCTAGGCTACTAAGACTCATATGCCCCAAATGGCATATGAGTCCTGCCTTAGCATGAAACTATTTTGAATTCAATCATTGGTAGGATTTTATTCTCCTAGACCTGATATCGTCTTGAAATGTTGTAATTTTGGAAAAAATTTCATAAGTATAAATACAAGGTTATTTCACACATTTTCTCCTAGCAAGTTTACAAGTCATCTAGCAATTCAAGTATTCAAGCAATATAAAGAAATTGTGATCAAGAGATCATTCAAGAGCTAATTATCAAGAATTTTGGTACTACATTAAAGAATCAAGTATCATGTCATTGAATTCATCATGCATCATGTGTTTTTTCGACCTAACATTTGTGATTTAGGTTCTTATGATTCAAGAAGTATTCAAGTCAAGATTCATAGAATTCAATCAAGAGTCAAGATATACATTCATGCTAGCCATTTCACATAATTTTGCAACCTTTGTTACAAGGGTTTGGTGAGTTGAAACATTTCATATTGTTCATTCATCATTCCTTTCATTCTTTTCTATTTCATTTAAAGGTTTGAAATTACTAAAATGGGGTTTGACCAAGCTAAACCCATATCCACTAACAAAACAACATTTTTCTCTCCTCTACATGTGTGATTGTAGATCTAGGTTTTCTAAGGCTTGAAGATCCTTTGAAGAAAAGGTTGCAAGATTAAAGAAAGTTGTCAAAGTTGTCATCTTCATGAAAATTCATGTACAAGCTAGAATTCACCATTTTAGACTCAGAGATAAGACATGAGAGAAGCTATAGACGATCACTAGAGGATACCAGGTTTTCAAAAAAACCCTAATATTGGTACTAAATTTCCCCCCATTAGGTATATGAGTCCCAGTATAGCACTTTTTAGATATTTCTTGTAGATCTTGGTTTACCAGTTGGAGATTCTAGATTCAACCCAAAACCCAAAACTGGGACTAAATCGCCCATTCTGGCGTATGAGTCGCAATTCACATCAAAAATTCATAATTTTGAGATTACAGAACTTGTTTCAAGCATATCTAGTTTTTCAAGTTCCCCTTTGTTCATTCTTAGTTTATTATTCTAATTTTAAGTTTCATTTCCTAGGTTACATAGTTAGATTTGCATATCATTTGCATTTCCTTCTTTCTAATCCTTTGCTTAGTGGTGAACCTCCTTTCTTTAATCACACCCAAGGAAACCATCATAACCTTAGTCCATTCATCAATCAAGTCAATTAGTTAAGGGATCTCAGTTTCCTTTAATGAACTAGAGTGAAATAGGTCCCTTAGTTCCATCTCCCAAAAGGTGAAACCCTATTTCTTTGTGTTCATTTTGGTGAACCTGACCTTCAGACACCTTATTTTTTATTTGGAGTGCATTTCAGTCCTAGATCTAGCTTACATAAAATTTTCATTAGATCTTGCATTAGTTAATTTGCATTTAGGCTTTCTAAATCTTGCATAAGTGAAAAGTGCATATAGGTTGCAATTTTTTTTGCATCTTAATCATTTAATTTTACTAAAAATATATAATTGCACATAGTCAAAACAACATAAAAACAAAAAACCTTTACAGTCACTCAGAATTTGCTAAATTTAGTGTCAATACCCTAATCTAGGACTCATTCGCACCTCTGGGTGATTTAGTCTCGATACTTGTTTTACCTAATTTTTAGGAATTATGTGTTGACTATTTTTCAACATTTTAACCCTTCAAAAATCTTAATTGGGACTCATATTCCAATCTAGGCGATTTATTCCCATGTCATACCTTAAACTACATTTTACAACATTAAAAACCTTATTTCTATTTTTCTATTTGTTGTTACTAGATATATGTAACAGTTTATTGAGTTTCTATTGCATTCATTTCATTAGGTCTAGATTAATTTGGTTTCATTTCAAGTTCATTTCTAAACATAAGAATTGGAATTAAAGAATATCATTTATCTTGTATTCATTGATTATCCCTTACACGAGCTTTACAATTTGGTGTCTTATTGCTAATATTATAGTGAGATGTAGTTTGAGACTCATGTCATCTTGTGATAGCACACTCATCATGGATCTTGGGTTTTCTAGCTCATTCACTCATAGTGTTGACACTAGTTCACTAGGTATGGACCATGCCCTTAACAACTATTTACCTTCAAGTAGTGTGACAAGTGTTGAAACAATTTTTGCTAGTGTTCCTCAAGAAAAAATAATCCAAATCCATGAAGAGTTAGAAAACCTACAACATCAAGTGAGTATTGAAAACATTTCCAACACCGCTATTCCTACCATAGATAACATACACTACATGATTGGAAGTGAAAATGGAGTATAACTTGTGCGTAACCTAGCTTAGATTTTTGGAAAACATCTAATCGAGCTATAGTGTAGGAAAATTCATACCCTCGCATTTTCACACTTGTTTGGGCCCACCTTGCTTTGTTTATCATTATATATGTCTTAATTGGTCCTATTTTGCATCCAAAAGCCTAATAAACTACATATTTTTTTGGCTAATCCCGACAAACATCAATGGATAAATGATGATTTAATGATTTTGACTGTGTCCTTGATTTTTGGATTGGTCTAATAAGACACCTAGGGATTCTTTGTCCCCCAAAGGTCTTGGGGCCTTGATTTTAAGTGTTCCTTAAATGGGCCACTTTTTGGATTATGTGCGCCAAGTTGCATGCCTTGGGACTAAGACGCCACTTAGGGTGTCTCAGTCCCCCTTAAGGTATTTTTAGGATTTAATTTCAAATTCTGGCAAGATTTAGCCTCCTTTAATTAATGAATTCATATATGTTGGCTTGGTGTGGTTTAATTTTTGGATAATAAGCATAGATAAGTATAAATAGAAGGTCCTTTCAATCATTTTATCTTAACAAGCATACAAGCATTCATTCCTAAGGAAAGTTTATGAGATCAAGAGCATTTCATCAAGCATTTGGAGGCATCATCAAGATTCAAGCATCATATCAAGGAGATTGTTGCATCATGTTTGTTATTGTGCTAACATTTGTGATGTAGGGTTTATGATCCAAGCAAGCATTTTATGCAAGATCTACATCCTTCAAGCAAGAGTCAAGAACCACATCCATTGCAGCCATTTCAAGCATTTTTGTAGCACCTTATTACAAGGGTTTTGTGAGTTGCAACATAGTACTTTTTTCATTCATCATTTCCCTCCTTCATTTCATTTCAAGTTTTAATTAACAAAAAGGGGTTTGAATGAGGCAAACCCCCATTCACTAACAATCAACAAGTTTTTCCTCTCTTATGTGCTTATGATTGCAGATTTAAGTTGAAGACATGAAAATCATTTAAAGTGCAAAGTTGCAAAGTTGTCATCTTCACATAAACTCACCTACAGGCCAAATTTGGAAGTTTCAGAACCTGAGATTAGAGAAGAAGAAAGTGCGGACATCAAACCTCAGGACCACATTCAAAGATTTTATAAATTTAGATTAGGAGTAATAAGACACCTAGGGTATCTTAGTCCTCCTGAGGGTATATTTCAGAGATTCTTTTGGATCCAATTCTATCATTCGAAGATTCTACATCTGCTGTAAAAAATAATAGTGGAACTAATAAGAAAATAAGCGTTTCTTTGTCCTCCATAACACTTTTTGACAAGATTTTTGCATTCCTAGAATCCTTTTTGCATTTCCAAACTTCCCAGGTCACACATCATAACTTCCTCTTGCATAATTTCATTATTTTGGTATGTGCAAGATCATGATGGGCCAAAAAATGGCAATATGATGTGTATGTGGTTGATGACTATTTTTTTACCCGAAATTGATGAAAAAAAAGGGTTTTTAAAGGAAATTCTCAGCTTTCCACAATATAAATTATGCTTTACTTTGAATTTAATAAGTAATTATTATTCATTTTCTATTCAAATTACAACTAAAGTCCTAATTGATAGGCTGATTGAAAAACATCTATAGCTTTCAAACGGTATCACATTTTTTAAATCCAAAACATTCGTCACATTCTATGCTTCGTATAATATAGGATTAAGAAAGAAAAAATGAATTTCATGAAATTTTGACCAAGTTAAGGTGGTCAGACATACAAGTTTTTATATTTTAAATAAAAGTTGCAATAAAAAAATCATAATTAATTATTTACTTGGAAAAAATTACAAAAATATGCATCACATCTAGGCATGAGTCCTCTACTTATATCTAAAATCTTATAATTTTTTTTATCATTTTATAGTGGTTAGGGTGGTCAGACAAACACCTACTTCTTTTTTTTCCCTAAAATTTAAGTACCATTGCATTGAAATTTCAAATTTTCACCAAATAGATTCTTTTTTTTAAACAAACCTAGTAGTTTAGAAACTACATTCAATTTTCTACAGATTCTATTGTTACATATTTTTGAAATAATATAGATAACTTATTCAAATTTTTATGTCTAGTTGCCTAAATCTGATTTTTCTGAATTTTTGCCACTTAAGGGACTATTTTTTCCATGATGATCTGCACATACCCATTTACATCCTTCATTTAGCTTGCATTACTAGGTTTTTTAGGTTGAATGTTAAAGTGTATTTTCCATGATTTTGCTTCATGGTGAACCCTTTCAAGCTTAATGAACCCCCTCCTATGTCTTCCTTGTTGAGAATTGACTCACCTTTAAGGTTGATAGTCAATCCAATTAGGGTTCCTAGGACATTATTGAATGACCAAAGGAGAATAAGTGGGCCTTTCCCCCACCATATTTCTTTTCAGTTCATTTTGGTGAACCTGACATTCTTGACCATTCATTTATTGATTTGGAGTTCATTAAATTCCTAGATCTAGTTTGCATTCATTCTTACATTTCATCTTGCATTAGTGAAAGTGCAACTATGGTTTCTCATATTTACATTCTAGTGAAAGTGAATATAGGTTGCATTTCTGCTTTCTTGCATCATTTTATCTCATTCAAAAATTGAAAAGTGCATTGTTCTTCATCCTAATTGAATTTAGAAACATTGTTATTGCATTTAAAATTGAAACAAAAATTGCATTCAATTGCTTGTTACTACTTAATTTTCTTGCATTAATTTGCACATTTTCCTATTTCTAAACATCATCTCCCTAAATAGGGAACCTATGAATACTGTAAACAATCTAGATTTTTTTTTTTCTAACAAAAACCTTTGCTAGGACTAAAATTCCCTTCTGGAATCTTAGTCCTCAAGATTTATGGTTCAGAATCCTCTCTCTATTATTTGCTATCTATTTCAATCCCTAGAACCTCAAAATTTCACCAACAAGACCAAGATTCCTTTATTGGTTCTTAGTCCCTATTGACTTTTAATTTCCAGTTTTTAGGGTTTGAAATTGCTTTTTTGTGCTTCTATTTGCTGCTTTTAGTTTTTTGTCACATTTTGTAGAATTTCTATTATCTCAATTTCTTTCATTTCAAGTGTAATTGCAAGCATAGTATATTGTGTTCATTGCACTTTCTTTGGTTTATCCCTTGCATGAGTTGTACTACTTGGTGTCCTACTACTAATACTATGGTTATACAAAGCACAAGATTCATGGCATCCCAAGATAAAACACTCATTGTGGATGTTGGGTTATCAAGCTATCTTACTCCTAGTGTTTGTATTAGTTCACTAGGTTTGGACTATACCTTGGACACCTCTTTTTCTATGCCTACCTTACCTACAAGTGATAAGTCGAGTGTTCAAACAATGGTTGATCATAACCCTCAAGAAAAAATAATTAAAATGCATGAAGACCTAGCTCATTTGCAAGATATCATGAGTAATGAAAACATTTCCAACACTATTATACCTACCATAGATAGTATTCACCACATGATGGAAAATGATGAAGGATTGGAAGTTGTGTGTAACATAGCTCAAATCTTTGGAAAAAATATTCCTCCCACCACTGATGGTGCTCAAGCTTCAAATGATGTGCAAAGCCAAGGAGGAAATCAAAATCCTTCCCCTTCCACCATAACCTCCATTCCCACCTATACCAATCCTCAAGTGACCACAATGATGCAACCAACTAACAATATCCTTCCTAGCTCGAACATTTCCACTAGTGCTCCTTATACCTATGTGGCATCTAATCTTATATCTCTTCCTATAAGAAATCCATTCACTTATCCTTCCAAAAAATACACACCACCACCATATTCAACTCCATATCAAACCACAAGAAATTATCCTACCATTAACCATCTTTTACAATGTGTTTCATCCATTCAATGCCAAGTTTCCACCATAAATCGAAATCAAAATGGTCCACCTTCATACTATGTCAAAAGAAACCCACTATCTTTGGAGATATTAAGAACTCCAATGCCACAAGGTATAGAGATCCCTAGATTTGAGAAATATGGAGAAAAGGGAGATCTTGCTAATCATGTTAATTCACTTACTACTTTGTGTAGTGACTTTATCCTCGAGGACAGACTTTTGGGTAAAAATTTTCCCCGATCATTGAAAGATGTTTCCTTAGGTTTTCTACATTACCAAATAACTCAATTATTTCATTTAATGAACTTTTTGAAGCCTTTATTAACCATTTCCAAGTGCATATGGTTCCTAAAATGACATTAGCTGATTTGATGAGATGTAAGAAAAATAAGGGTGAAAAAGTCACTGAGTTTATTTCACATTACCAATCACTTTATTCCCAGATCAGTGTGAAGATTCCCAATTCCCACCTTCAAAAGATGTCATAGAAAATTTACAAAGCAAGATATGAGACATGCTCACCATGATGAAACTCCCTTCCTTCATGCACTTATGCACAACCCTTCGAGATTGTCAAAATTCCATAGGTAGTAGTGAAATGAAAACCACCTCTACCTGTCCTAAAAAGTCCAAAGCTTCAAACCAAAACACCTACTAGCCTTTCAGAAGAAAAAAAATATATATATTTCAACTAAATGCCACCTCAGAACCTACCCAACAAGTTGACACCCAAGTAGATGTTATAAAGAAGAGTAATCCTTATATCTTTGGGGGTCCTTAAAGAAAATTCACTCCCTTACTTCACACACTTCACAATATCATGACTCAGCTATTAAACAAAAAATGCTTACCTTACCTCCCATTTGACCTCTTGACACTAGCAAGCCATTACCTCTAAGCTTTAGACATAATGCCTATTGTGCTTATCACCAATAAAAGGGACATGATACTAAACATTGCACGCCTCTTAAACATCTTGTGCAAGACCTCATTGATTCTAATCATATCCAAATTGGAGGTGTGAATGACAAAGGTAATAAGTTTGTAGCTCCTCCTAACCAAAACTTACAAATCTTTACCAATCCCATGCCTAACCACAATATTTTATTTGTTAAGGCTAGTGAAACTAAGCCCAATATGTTGAGCGTTGACATGGATGATGAAAACATGAGCAATAATGAACAAAATCCTATGGATGATGATGGACAAAATCTTAAGGATACTAATGAACATAGTCCTATTAATACAGCGATATGAGTGATTGAATTTGAGCCTCATAAACAACAAACCATAATGCCCACTTACATTACTTTCTCTTCAGAAGAAACAATCAAGAATGTACTTGATGGTCCTCTTTACATAACCATCATAATCAATAATAGGCCCACTCCTTGGATTTTAATTGATCTCGTCTATGGAGAGAATGTGATCATAGAAGAAATCTTATATGTGCATGAACTTACTCAAGATAGATATGATAAACTGAAAGTATGGATTAAAATGCATGATGGTCTTGCTCGTGCTATGATGGGCTCGATCACACTCCCTTTACAAATAGGACCGAAGAAATTAAATGTATTATTCTCTATCATCTCTAATTCAAATCAATTTCGTGTGAAGTTAGGCTACAAATGGCTTTACTCCATGAATGTGATCCCATCTATTGTCCACAAATGCTTAAATTTTCTAGTTGATAATGAAATATTTGGGTATGTGCAGGATCATCATGGAAAAAATAGGCCTTTAAGTGGTGAAAAATTCAAAAAAATCAGAGTTAGGCAACTTGACATAAAAAAATGAATAAGTTATCTATATTATTTAAAAAAATTTAAGAATAGAATCTATAGCAAATTGAATATAGTTTCTAAACTACTAGGTTTATTTAAAAAAAAAATCTATTTGGTGAAAATTTGAAATTTCAATGCAGTAGTACTTAAATTTTAGGGAGAAAATAAGTAGGTGTTTGTTTAACCACCCTAACCACAATAAAATGATAATTGTTTTTTATAATATTTTAGATATAAGTAGAGGACTCATGTCCCAATGTGATGCATTAATTTTTGTAATTTTTTTCCAAGTAAATAATTAATAATGATTTTTTAATTACAACTTTTAAAAATATTAAAAATCGTATATCTGAGCACCTTAACTTGGTCAAAACTTCATGAAATTCATTTTTTTTTAATCCTATAGTATGCAAAGCATAGAATGTGACACATGTTTTGGATTCAAAAAATATGAAAGTGTTTGAAAGCTATAGATGTTTTACAATCAGCCTATTATTCAAGACTTTAGTAGTAATTCAAATAGAAAATGAATAATAATTATTTATTAGATTCAAAGTAAATCATAATTTATATTGGTGGAAAGTTGAGAATCTCCTTTAAAAACCCTTTTCGTTTCATCAATTTTGGGTTTAAAAGCTTCGTCAACAACATACCCTATAGATACCCATCATATCACCACTTTTTGTCCCATCATGATCCTGCACATACCTATTTACTATGAACCATAGTGGCTTTAGACCTCTATCTTCCTATGGAAATTTTTCTTTATATTATTTGTAGCCCGAGCCCATGAAACCTATAAGACCTTGTGAAGGCTTCCTTTTGGTATCCTACTAAAAGTTCAAAGAAAAATGCATAGCCAAGTTATCCCTTGAAAATTTTCCTCCATGCATGATTGAATCTCCAACCCTTCAACAAAACAATAATGAGCTTAAACCCCTTCAATATAACTAAGACCCATCCATCAAAAATCCCTTGCCTATTTCCTACAAAAGACCAAGAGAAAACCAAGCAAGTCCTATTTTTCCTTCTAAGAAAATTTATAAAGCTAAAGGAAAGTGGTTGAACAACCTTCCACAATTTCTTTCATTCTTCCCTCACAAGAAGAAAAGGAACATATGGTTGATAAACCTGCTCCTACACAAATGTAACTTGAAAATCGTAATAAAAGGAACCAAAATTCTAGAGAGCATAGGTGTAGACATCGTGATATTGCTCGAAAGATGAATGAAGAGAACAACATTGAAAATCAAAATCTGAACATAATAGAAGCAATAAACGATGACCCTCCTCTCTTACCCAAACAAATAGATCCTATATCTCTAACACAACAAGGGCTAGCACCTTCTATGGATATTATCATTTTTCCTCCTATTGTGGTTAACTTGGATGATGATGAAGAAACCACTAAAATTGATGAGCAAGTGCATAATGAGCTGAATTTTTTATTTTCCTCTTCTATGAGCTTAGATGATAACAACCGTTTTGATCCTCCTAAACCAAGTGATTCACCATGTGTTGAGCTTAGTGATTCTCCTAGTACAACACTTTATGTTTTCCCTCGCTAGTGATCTACATTCCGAATATACTAAATGTTCAAGAATGGGATGTAGATGACCTGCTGGATGGTTGAATTGAATGTGCTTTACTAGTATTTTATCTTTCTTTTTGTATGATTGCATGTGTGTAATGTGATCCCTCATCTTGTTTGATGTTTCTTCTCTATGTGCATTCCTCTATTTGTACCTTCATTCTTCTATGGTGTACACTTTTTCCCTTTTTCATTTATCTTTTCCTTTCATTTGCATTTTTGTCTTGTTTTTTCCTTTTGGGGATGACGCAAGGCATTGAAACACCCTATGTCTCTTCCATGTTCAATCAAAAGGTTTTTCCATTTTTTCACTCTCTTTATGTCATTCTTCTAGTTCTATGTGTATTTGGGGAATGATGACAGTTTCAAGCTTTCTAATATCATTGTAGGAAAGATAGATATTGACCTCAAATCCATAGATCCCTTATGTGTTTCTAGGGGAAACCCCTCTTTCTTTTCCTTTCTCATGTTTTTCTACTTTACACTAATTGCTCACAGCATGGTGTTTAGCAATTTCTTTGAAGTGGTAGCATACATTGGCATTACCTTGGCATTATTTTTTCATTTTTCTTTCCATGTTCCTTGATGTTATTTTCTTCATGCAATGCATTTTTCTCTTTATAGTGACATTGGGAGTAATGTCCTTCAAGAGCATGATCTATCTTAGCATATTACATTACTCTTAGTGGTGATGGGACACACTACATTCCCTAAGTTGCAAATCATTTATCCTTTGATTAGTCCTCTCTTGGAGACATTAGGAACAATGTCCCCTAAGATTAATACCTCACATGAACTAAGAAAAATCCCTTCGAAAATCCCTCTTTCTTGTTGCATTGCATTTTTGTACCTTATTAAAGTCATGGAGGTATGGCTTTGATATGGTCCCCTAGGGATCACCTAGTGAACAACTAGCTTCACTATCCCTTGTGAGTGTGCATTTTATTTTTGTACTTATTAAATTCATGGAGGTATGGATTGATATAGACCTCTTGGGGCTCACCTAGTGAACACCTAGCTTCACTAGCCCTTGTGAGCATGCATTTTGTTTGTATAGTGGATAGCATGTTTCACTTGTAAACTACTCTAGGAAACACATATACACCTCCACCACCTTCACCTCCATTTGAAAACACAACCAATTATGCCATACTTAATAAACTCTTACAAAAAGTTTCATCCCTTCAAAAAAAAATTTCCACCATAAACCAAAATAAAAATGACCAACCATCATACCATGTCAAAAGAAATCCCTTATCCTTGGAGATATTAAGAACACTGATACCACAACTTATAGAGATTCCTAGGTTCAAGAAATATGGAGAGAAAGGAGACCCTTCTAACCATGTTCCACTTATATTGCTATATGTAGTGATTTTGTCCTTGAGGATAAGCTCTTGGCTAAGCTTTTCCCTAGGTCCTTGAAAGATACCACTTTAGAATGGTTTTCCTCATTACCAAATGACTCAATTCATTTATTCAATGAACTTGTTGAGGAATTTAACAACCATTTTGAAGTGCACATGACTCCTAAGATGACATTAGTTTATTTTATGAGATGTAAGGAAAATGATGATGAAAAATTTATTGACTTTATTTCATGCTACCAAATGCTTTATTCCCAAATCAATGTAAAGCTTATCGATCCTCGCCTTCAATGGATATTCATTGAGAACTTGAAAACTAAGATACAATACAAGGGTATGTGCAGGATCAACATGGAAAAAATAGGCCCTTAAGTGGCAAAAAATTCAGAAAAATCGGAGTTAGGAAACTTCACAAAAAAAATTGAATAAGTCATCTATATTATCTCAAAAATATGTAAGAATAGAATCTATAGAAAATTGAATATAGTTTCTAAACTACTAGGTTTATTTTTTTTAAAAAATTATTTGGTGAAAATTTGAAATTTCAATGCAGTAGTACTTAAATTTTAGGGAATAAATAAGAAGTAGGTGTCTGTCTAACCACCCTAACCACAATAAAATAAAAATATTTTTTTATAAGATTCTAGATATAAGTAGAGGACTCATGTCCTGATGTGATGCATTTTTTTTGTAATTTTTTTCCAAGTAAATAATTAATTATGAATTATTTATTACAACTTTTAAAAAATATAAAAACTCGTATGTCTAACCATCTTAACTTGGTCAAAAATTCAGGAAATTTTTATTTTTATTTTAATCCTATAGTATGTAAAGCATAGAATGTGATGCATGTTTCAGATTCAAAAAATGTGATACCGTTTAAAAGCTATAGATCTTTTTCAATCAGCATGTCAATCAGAACTTTAGTCGTAATTCAAATAGAAAATGAATAATAATTATTTATTAAATTCAAAGTAAAGCATAATTTATATTGGTGGAAAGCTGAGAATCTCCTTTAAAAACCCTTTACGTTTCATCAATTTTGGGTAAAACAATAGTCGTCAGCCACATACCCTACACATACCCATCATATCGCCACTTTTTGGCCCGTCATGATCCTATACATACCCACAATCTTGGCATGATGAAATTCCCTTCCTTTTTACATTTGTGCACTTCCCTTCATGATTATAAAAAATTTGCTATTAGTCATGAAACAAAACCCACCTCTAGCCATCTTGAAAATTTTGAATCCACAAGCCAAAAAAATTATCAACCTTTTAGAAAACAAAATAAATGTTTCCTTCAACTAAATTCCCCTCAACCAACTCAACATGTTGATACCCAAGTGGCTGCTATAAAGAAGATAAATCCTTTTACATTTGGGGATCTAGCTAGAAATTTTACTCCCTTTCTCGATATCCTCCATAACACAATGTTACAACTTCTAAAACAAAAAATAATTTGCTCACCTCCCATTAAAACTCTTGATCCTAATAAGGCTTTACCTTCGAACTTTAGATCAAATTATTCTTGTCATTATCACTAAAAAAATGGACATGATATAGAACATTGTAAGCATCTTAAAAATCTTGTGCAAGAACTCATTGATTCTAGTTGACTTCATATTAGAGGTGTTAATGATCGAGGAAAAGTCTACTGCCTCTCTTAACCAAAACTTACAAATCTTTACCAACCCTATGCCAAATCATAATATTTCATTTTTCAAATCTAGTAAAACTAAGAAGAATGATGTGATTAATGTTTATACAGATGATGATAGCATGGATACTATTGAACAAGGTCCTATGGATACTTTTGAACAAAGTCCTTTGAATGATATGGTTGCATTGATCAAAACAAAACCTCGTAAGGGCCAAACTAAAATTCCTCTTGACATTTATTTCTCATCTAAAGATATAAATAGAAATACACCTGATGGTCCTCTTTACATAGTTGACTCAATCAATGACAAGCTCACTCATGGGATATTAATTGATCTTGTCCCTTGAGAGAATGTGATCACTAAAGAATTCTTACTTGTGCATGAACTCTATCAAGAAATATATGATAAACCGAGAGCATGGATAAAAAACACATAATGGTTTTGCTTTCCCTACAGTGGGATCGATCACCCTTCCTTTAAAAATTGGACCAAAACAATTATAAGTCTCATTCTCCATCATCCCGATGTCAGATCAATTCTGTGTGAACCTTGGTTATCCATGGCTATGCTCCATGGAATCCATCCTATTGGTCATGCATAAATGTTTGAAGTTTCCCTTTGACAATGAAATCTTTACTATGCACCATAGTGGCTTTAATCTAGTGTCTTCATGTGGAATTTTTTATTGGATTTCTTTTGGCCTAAACCTATGGAACCCATTAAACCTCATCGGGACTTATTTTTTAAATCCTATCAAAATTTTAAGGTGAAATGCATAGCAAAACTATCCCTTAGAAACATTCCTCAACCCATGATTGAGACTCCTATCCTTGACAAAACCATGATTGAACCAAATGAAGTTCCAAGTAACCAAGAGCAACCAAGACAAATCTTGTTCCTATCTCCTATAAAATTCCAAGAGATAACCAAAACAATTCCATCATGCCACCTAAGATAAAACAAGTTTACAAAGCTAAAGGTAAAGTGGTTGAACAACCTCCTATGGTTCCTTCCATTCCTCTCCTTAGGGAAGAAAAGAAACCTATGGTTGATATACCTGCTCCTACACAAACACAACTTAAAAATCATACTAAAAGAAACATAAATGCTAGAGAGTGTAGGAATATATGTCATGATATTGCTCAAAGATTAAATGAAGAAAACAACAAAAAAAATCAGCATCCAAACTTAAGTGAAGCAATACACAAAGAGTCTCCCTCTTTGTTGCAATAAAAAGACCCTATATCACAACCACAACAAGAGCTAAATTCTTCTTTAGACATTATGATTCAACCTCCCATTGTGATTAACTTGGATGATGATGACGATATTATTAAAATCGATGAAGAAGTGCATAATGAATTGAATACATTATTTTCCTTTTCTATGAGCTTAAGTGATAATTCTCCTAGGAAGAGTGTTGAACTTGGTGATGACCCTAGTTCGGCACTTGTTGTCCCTTTGGCTAGTTGTCTACCTTTTGTATATGATGAAAAATATTTAGATGAAAATGACCTACTAATAGGTTGATTCACATGTGCCTTACTAGTCTTGTTTTTATTTTCTTGGTCATGCTTCTTTCATGTGATTGCATGTGCATAATGTGATCTCCCCGTACCATTTTGTTTGTTGTACTTCTCTCTCTCTTTCATTCCTCTATTTGTATCTACATTATTCTTCATGTTTTATCTTTTCATTTGTCTTGTGTTTAATTTTTGGGATGATGCAACATGTCGAGACATTTATGTCTCTTTCATGTTGACCCAAAAGATTTTCCTTTAAAAGTTGGACCAAAACAATTAGATGTCTCATTCTCCATCATCCTAACATCAGATGAATTCCATGTGAACCTTAGTTATCCATGGCTATGCTCCATGAAATCCATCTCGTTAGTCATGCATAAATATTTGAAGTTTCCCTTTGACAATAAAATCTTTATAGTGCACTATAGTGGCTTTAATCTTGTGTCTTCCCGTGGAATTTTTTATTGTATTTCTTTTGGCCCGAACCCATCGAACCCACTAAACCCCATGAGGACTTCTTTGTTAAATCCTATCAAAAGTTTAAGGAAAAATGCATAGTAAAACTATCCCTTAGAAACATGCCTCAACCCATTATTGAGACTCCTATCCTTGATGAAACTATGATTGAACCAAAAGGAATTCCAAGTAACCAAGACTAGCCAAAGAAAAATCCTATGCCTATCTCCTATAAAAGACCAAGAGATAACCAAAACAATTTTGTCATGCCACCTAAGATATAAAAAAAAATTACAAAGCTAAAGGGAAAGTGGTTGAACAACCTCCTATGGTTCCTTCTGTTCCTCCCTTTAGGGAAGGAAAGAAACCTATGGTTGATAAACCTGCTCCTACACAAACACAACTTGAAAATCATACTAAAAGAAACATATAAATGATAGAGAGCGTTGGCATAGATTTCGTGCTATTGATCGAAGATTAAATGAAGAAAACAACAAAAAAATCAACATCCAAACTTAAGTGAAACAATACATGAAGAGTCTCCCTCTTTTCCACAATAAAAAGGTCCCATATCACAACCACAAAAAGAGCTAAATCCTTCTTTAGACATTATCATTCAGCCTCCCATTGTGATTAACTTGGATGATGATGATGAGATTACTAAAATCGATGAAGAAGTGCATAATGAATTGGATACATTTTCTTCCTCTTCTACGAGCTTAAATGATAATTCTCCTAGGAAAAGTGATGAACTTGGTGATGACCCTAGTTCGACACTTATTGTTGTCCCTTTGGGCTATTTTTCTACCTTCCATATACGATGAACAAGATTTGGATGCATATGACCTACTAATAGGTTGATTCACATGTGCCTTACTAGTCTTTCCTTTAATTTCTTGTTCATGTTTCTTTTATGTGATTGCATGTGCATAATGTGATCTCCATGTACCATTTTGTTTCATGTACTTCTCTCTTCATGTCATTCCTCTATTTGTATCTACATTATTCTCCATGTCATAAACCATTACCTTTCATTTTCCTTGTGTTTAATTTTGGGGATGATGCAAGGTGTCGAGATATTTAGGTATCTTTCATGTTGACCCAAAAGCTTTTCCTTTATCTTTTCTTTGTCTTGTGTTTTCCTTTTGGGGATGATGCAAGACATCGAGACATTTAGGACTCTTCCATGTTGACCCAAAAGCTTTTCCTTAATCTTTTCTTTGTCTTGTATTTTCCTTTTGGGGATGACTCAAGGTATCAAGACATTTAGGTCTCTTCCATGTTGACCCATAAGATTTTATTTGTTTTTGCTCTCTTTGTGTCATTCTTCTTATTCCATGAGTATTTGTGGAATGATGATGGTTCCAAGCTCTCTAATAACATTGTAGCAAAAGCATGCTGACTTTGAAGCTGTGGATCCCTTAAGTGATTTTGGGGTTTCATTTTTGGGGCAATCCCTCTTCTTGGTGTAGCTTCATTTGGAAACATATGACCTAGCATAGGGATTTCCAATAAGCTCTCATGTCCTCTTTATTTTTAGCATTTATCATTTGCTACTTTAAAGTAATTATTCACAGTATGGTGTTTAGCAATTTCTTTAAAGTGGGGGAATACATTGGAATTATTCTTTTGCAACACATGTTTCATTGTGTAGTATTCTTACTTCATGCGATGCATTTTTTGCTTTGTGGTGATATTGGATGTGATTTCCTTCAAGAATGTGATCTCTCTTAGTATATTATATTCCTCTTAGTTGCTTGATGTGACACACTACATCCCCAAAGGTGTGAATATTATATTCTTCAATTGGTCCTCTCTTGGAGACATTAGGCACAATGTTCCCTAAGTTAAGACCTTACATGAACTAAGAAAAAATCCTTTGAATGTACCTTACACTACTTTTTCATTTATAATATATGTTATAAGGCCACCTTGCATAACACACTTTTCTTGTCTATGGTGCCATCTTGTTTGTTCATGGGTATTACCATACAAATTTTTTCTTGCATCGTGAATCATGTTGTTCTTGTTGTGTGTCACCTTATCAAATTTATCAAGAGGTATAGCTTTGGTATGGTAGCATATGGGAGATGAAGTTAGGCGTGAATTTCCCATAGCCACTTGCTTGTCTGTGTGAGCACATATCAACTATGTGTGTATGTGTCTCATTGGGGGCTCACCTAGTGGATGGCTTGAGGTTCCACTAGCCCTTGTGAGTGTTTGTTGGTTTGCATAGTGGACATTGTGTTCCACTTGTAAATTTTTTTAGAAAAACAACTTAGATCTAATCCACATCGTATTGGACAAACGGTCAAGGATTGATCCACCCTTTTCTTTTTCTTTCTTCTTTATGTCTTTTGTAGTGTATTCTTATACCTTGTTGTTAATCCATACATAATTCACATGTTTCTTCTTTTATGCCTATGTTGGTTTTCCATAGGATCTTGATCTTGGGGTCATGCACAACCCTCTTGATTGTTGTCATCCTATCCCACTAGAATTGGTACATTTGGACCTCTCTTGATGTGATTTTGTCTACTTTAGTGTGAGTTTGAAGCAAGTTCCTCCTCTCACTAAAGTTGGGACTAAATGTAGTGTAGAAAAATGTATCCCTTTACATTTTCACACTTGTTTGGGCCCTTCCTACTAAAATTGGGCTTCTTTATGCCTTATTTGGTCCTATTTTGCATCCACAAGCCTTATTAAATGCATTTTTCTAAGGATAATCCTAACATTTAATAAATGACAAATCATTATTCAATGTTTGAGGTTATGTGTTCCAAATGTAGTGATCTGGGACTCATACGCCACCTTGGGTATATGGGTCCCACCTAGGTCTTGGGGCCTAATTTTAAACTTTACATTGAGCTCAAAATTTCTTGAAATTTGTCCCAAGCCTAGGATGCTAGGACTCATATGCTCCAATTGGCATATGAATCTCGCCTTAGCTTGGACCTATTTTTGAATTTAATTCTTGGTGGGATTTTATTCTCCTAGGCCTAATGTCACCTTATAGTATTGTAATTTTAGAAATTTATGCATAAACATGTATAAATACAAGGTTATTTCACACATTTTCTCCTAGCAAGTTTACAAGTCATCTAGAATTTCAAGTATTCAAGAAATATACCAAATTTATGATCAAGAGAGCATTCAAGAGTTGATTATCAAGAAATTTGGAGCTACATTCAAGAATCAAGAATCATGTCAAATTAATCATGCATCATATGTGTTTTTGAGCTAACATTTGTGATGTAGGTTCTTATGATTCAAGAAAGCATTCAAGTCAAGATTCATAATATTCAATCAAGAGTCAAGATCTACATTCATGCTATCCATTTCACATAAGTTTGTAGCCTTTGTTACAAGGCTTTGGTGAGTTGCAACAATGCATATTGTTCATTCATCATTCCTTTCATGCTTTTCTATTTCATGTCAAGGTTTGATTACCAAAATGGGTTTTGACCAAGGCAAACCCCTATCTGCTAACAAAACAACATTTTTCTCTCCTTTACATGTGTGATTGCAGATCTACACATTTTGAGGCTTGAAGATCCTTAGAAGAAAAGGTTGCAAGATTGAATAAAGTTGTCAAAGTTTTCAAGAAGTTGTCATCTTTATGGAAAGTTGCCTACAAGCCAGAATTCAACGTTTCAAACTTAGAGATCGAACAGGAGAGAAGCTGCAAAAGGTCACTAGAGGATACTAATTTTTTGGAAAAAACCTAATACTAGGACTAAATTTCCACTTTGGGTCTATGAGTCCCATTATACGACTTTTTCGACATTTCATGTAGATCTTGGTTTACCAGTTGTAGATTTTGAATTCAATCCAAAACCCAAAACTGGGACTAAATTGCCTAGTCTAGCATATGAGTCCTAGTTCACATCAAAAGTCATAATTTTGAGATTGCAGACCTTGTTTCAAGCATCTATAGTTTTCTAGGTGCCCCTTTGTTCATTCTCGGTTTATTATTCTAATTTTAAGTTTCATTTCCTATGTTACATAGTTAGATTTGCATATCATTTGCATTTACTTCTTTCTAAGCCTTTGCTTAGTGGTGAACCCCTTTTATTTAATCACACTTAAGGAAACCAACCTAACCCTATTCCATTCCTCAATCATGTCAATTGGTTGAGGGATATTGGTTTCTTTTAATGAATTGGAGTGAAATAGGTCGCTTAGTTCCATCTCCCAAAAGGTGGAACCCTATTTCTTTGTGTTCAATATATACATTATGGAGATAGATAGATAGATAGATATGTTTCCTATAGCCTTCTTCATTTACATTTAATTTAATTAGATGTATTGTTTGTTGGTTCATCAATTAAAATGACTATAACATATAGGAATATATTGTTTCTATTTATATCATATTATTGTTTCAAGTTAGAAAATTTCAAAACAATAACAACAAAACTATTTTCTATCTAACAATCGGTTAGAAACATCAATTATAAAATTACATCATTTAGAAACCTTCAAAAAAATCACAACAAAACTGTTCACACTTAACATTCCAATTAAGTAAAGAAAAGTCAAAAAGAGAAATCTAATGAAGGGAAGCTATCTACTGATGTGTTGTTTGTGGCCTTTGAATGATTAGGACTAAAACTTGTAACTGGTTGGATAATACTTGGGGTAGGTGAGGGTGGGAAATATTGGGGTCAATAAATTGACATAATGTCTATGATTATTGCATGATGGCCAAGTAAGGGTTTTAAAGGGTTGCTAAGATGCCTTTCCCTTGCTACCTCTTTTCTAGCCTTCTCCATTTATTTTTCTTTTTTTGTAGCTTCCCATTCAATCCTTTGTTGCTCCCTTTTTTGTTCCTTCTCCTTCTTTTGCAGTTCTCTTTGAAACTCATCTACTAGTCATTGTTTTATGATACAAATATTTAGAACCCTTCTTGAAACAACATTAAGATATTTGTATAAAACTTTAAACAACATTATGGTATAATTATTTATAACCATTTTTTAAATAGCATTATGAAATTTATATATATCCTTTTCTTAAGGGTAAAATCCATGGAGTCTATATATATTATTATAATATAAGAGATACATAAGTTTGCAAATGAAAATCTGATTAGGCAGTGATCAGTAAGATGTACAATGTTTACAAAATGACAAAAGTATGATATAAATATTTAGAACCATTTTCTCAT
The DNA here is from genome assembly GCA_007258455.2 of Sequoia sempervirens. Taxonomy (NCBI): domain Eukaryota; kingdom Viridiplantae; phylum Streptophyta; class Pinopsida; order Cupressales; family Cupressaceae; genus Sequoia; species Sequoia sempervirens. The sequence goes on from VDFB02075321.1 coordinate 398,885,838, forward strand.
ACAACATTATGATATAAATTGATATTAATTACGATAACTTTATGATATAAAAAATGGGAAAACATTATATATCTCGACAACATATATATATATATAATGTTGTATTGAAATGGGTTAGAAATATTTGTATCATATTGCTATTTCAAGTTATATAGAAATTTCATAATGCTATTTTAGAAAAAGTTTTCATACATGTTAGAGTTACTATAATTGAACAAAAAATCCATATGTCTAATTAAGTTGAATGCTAAATGAAGAAGACTATAGGAAACATACATATCCATCTATCTCTACTATATATATATATGTATGTATGTATGTATGTATGTATGTATGTATGTATGTATGTATGTATGTATGTATGTATGTATGTATGTATATACATATGTATATATATCATACAACTCTAACTAATTGTTAGATTGCAAACAATTTTGTTTTGATTGATTTGAAAGTTTCAAACATGAAACAACAGTATTATGATATAAATAGAAACAACATATTTATGTGCATGTTAGAGTCACCATAAGTGAAGAAGGATCTAGGAAACTTATGCATGTATCTATCTCTACTATATATATATATATATATTGTTTCAAGTTATATATAAATTTCATAATGCTGGTTCAGAAATGGTTATAGCACAAGTAGGAGTTAGCCATTATCACAGTTAGTTGTAAGGGAGAAGGATCAATAGTGGGTCGAGGTTGTGTTGTGGATATAACGGGTGACAACAAATGTAAGTGGAATTATATATATGTATGAAACTATTTTTGAAGTAAATCATGATGCTTATGAACATTAAACTTATACTAAAAAATCATAAATGTAATTCATTTCAATGTAAATGAACAAGGCTATATGAAACATCAATTTCTAATTTGTGCATATAAAATAGCAAAGCAGTTTTCAAAGAGACTATAGTGTAGGAAAAATTATTCCTTTTTGACACTTAATTTGGGAAAGAATAATAATAATAATATGAGCTTAATGATGCCTTAATTTAGTGTTGTAATATGTGTTTTACACATTCACATTAAGTTTAGGGCCCTTTTAATTAAATGGACTTAATTATGCTTTATTTTTGGTGTTGTAAGGTGTAACTTTGTACTTTCACACTAATCTAGGGCTTTATTAATTATTTGAAGTTATTTTACCTTAATTTCCCCCTTTAATTCTTGAATCCAAGCCTAATTGCAAATTTCAAGGGATAAAACCCAACATTCATAAATACCATAACATAAGGTTTAACATCGAGCAATGTGTGTCCTAGGCAAGTGGCCTAGGATCAGTGAATGGGTTCTCACTTGCACATAGCACCTAAATTCAAATTATGTTTTTAGAAGTTTTTTTCAAAGGTACATTCAGATGTTAGCTTGTGATATTTGAATTTTGGGAATTAATCTTAAGATATGTATAAATAAGAGGTCATTTCACTATGTTTCACCTAGAAAGTTTTCATGAGGACCTAGCAATTTTGATGAGAGCATTCTTATAGAAAGTTTATGAGATCAAGAGAATTCAAGAGCATTTTCAAGGCATTCAATGGCAGATTTGAAGAAGATTATTGCAGCAATCAAGATTCCATTGTGATGTCAAATATTTCTTGCATCACACATGTTGTTTGAGCTAATATGGTGATGTAGTGTTCAAGATCTAATCAAGCATATCAAAAGAATCATTTCAAGACAAGTTTCATGACCAAGGTCTACATCCATTGAGGCCACTTCATGCTAATTGGCGATTTGTATTCCAAGGTTCAAATAAATATTTTGGTGAGTTGTTACATATTCATCATTTCTTCATGCTATTTTGTTTCATTTCAAGGTTACCAAAATGGGGTTTGACCAAGGCAAACTCCCATTCCCTAAAAAACAACATTTTTCTCTCTTTGATGTGTGATTGCATATTTTAGGTGAAAGATCCTTTGAAGAGTAAAATTGAGGAAAGTTGCAAAGTTGTCTAAGTTGCAAGAAAAGTTGTCATTTCGCAGAAACTCCTCCATGGAATTTATTTATGGCATACACAATAGAAGAGAACCCAAAAATGGATTTTAGAGAACCCTAGCCAAGGCCCATTCGCCATAGGGTGACTAAGTCCTCAGTGAGCTTCAAAAGGTGACTTTTGGTGAAAGGTACACATTGTTTTCCCCTTTCTAGATCCACCTTTTAATTAATGTTTATGTCAAATTTGATTGTTGTTCTTCATTTGCATTTTATAGCTTGCATTTTGGGGTTTGTTTGATGGTTTTGATCTTTCTCTCCAAAGCATTATTTGGCTTATACCCATGTCGTTGCATAGATAGGAAATTTGTTGATTCATAACTTGATATGACTCACCTAAGGGTTGATAGCTACTTCATACTTTGGATCTCATTTCCTTTAATGAAATTAGGGAAATAGGTTATTTTGGTGAAACCCCCTTTCATAACATTTTTTCACACACCAATTTTCCTTTGTTTCAGAGACATACCATGGAAGCTAAAGTAGGTGGTTGTAGAATTTTGGAGGAGATATCTTGAATTACTCTCCAATAGGTGTCTCCAATAGAAAATCACAAATTTGAAATGTTGAATAGGTAGCTTACATTGCATAATTTTTGTATCTTGTATAAATAATTAAGTTGTATAAATTTGAAACTATGGGTGCAAGTGGAGATATTTGTATTCTCAGAGGGAATTTGAGGCTCCACTGAAGGAAGTAATGGTAGAATTGATATGAAATAGGCTATGAATGGTATGTAGAAAATCAAGTTGGTGATTTGAAAGGTGATTTTAGAAAATTTGAAATTGTTGTTTTTTATCATATTTTGTTATGATTAATTAAATATCATTTATAATTGTGAATTATGGTTGATATAATTAGTCATTCTTTTGTAAAATTTTATTGCATAGTGAACCTGAGAATTTATTTTCATTTTTTGCAAGAAAATTTTGCAAAAGACTAATGTAGATGGACATGGTGGAGCCATTAGTTTGTCAATGAGGGATGAATAATGGAAAGGTTTTTTTTTTGCTTGGTAAATCTTTGCTAAGGGGAAGCACCCGTCACTTTTGACTAGAGCTATGAACTAGTGAGGCCACATTTAGGGGACCTCATCCCCGCCATTCATATTCCTACACCTGCCTGCATTCCTACCAAGCTCCCTATAGGCCGCTGACGTCATTCCTCCATCTATTGTGCATGTCTGCATTCCAACCAAGCTCCTTGCAGGACCTGACGCCAATCCTTTGTTCACTCCTTCTCCATCTCCACCACTCCTCAGTCCTTCCACAACCTCTCATTCTCCTCCTTTTTCTCCACCTTCTCCTTTCACCTCCCTTGATCCCCTCCTCTACCTTCCTCCTCCCTCCCTGTATTCCTTTTTCCTTCTTCTCCCTTCTACCATTTCTCCACACCATGTTGTTGTTGCCTACAGCCTCTTGCTGATGCACCTCTACCTGCAATATTTCTCCTCGCCACCCTCTGATGCATGCTACTTAGCCACCTCTTCGGTCTACTGTTGACCCTGCTCCATCGTTGCCCATTGTTGCTTCCTCCATCCTTCCCTACATCAGGCACATGAGACTCGAGTAGTCTCAAACCAAAGACCTCCCATATGGGAGGCTCGTAGCTAACCATTGCATTTGCGGGGCCATGCCCAAATAATGGAACATTTTTAATGTAATATATTAAAATGTATTTTCAAGTTGGTATGTTGACAATGAGTTGTGTACATGTCAACTCACTTTTAATGTAATAAAACATATATTGTTGAAATAAATATATCTATTTGCATTAACCTATTTTTGGGAAGGTGGTAAACAATATATATATTGTGGAAATAAATATATCTATTTGCATTCACGTAATTTTGGGAAGGTGATAGATATTTACTCTACCCATGATAGAACATAATTCTGATTTAACATGAATCTGTCCTATCATATTAATAGATAGATTTGAAAAAAAAGAAGTCTTCTATTGTTATTAAGTGGGCCCAGACTGCCACTTTCCCTGAACCCACGATTGACCCTCCCCCTTAATGGATTATTTTGTATACAACATACACTAATACTAATTTTGTACATTCCATAAGAATTTAGTAATAAAGATATTAAAATATCTATTATAGCCTGAGACGGTGGCTAACAAGACAAGGTGGTATTGTCAACACAAGTAGCTAATGCCAATAGACTAGTGGACCTTTTTAGCTTGAGTTCTTTCTTGTTTCAACAGGGCCTTTACTTTCATAACCTCTTAATTTGATGGGAAAAATAGAAATTTCACTAATTTAATTTGGAATCTAGTTGGAAAGACTAAAAAAGGGGCACCGAAATTTTAGATGTAACACTATCTACTGTAAGAAAACTGATTTGTCATGTTGGTATTCCTATTCCCAGATTTGAATGCCATGAATTTCCATTTGAGAAATGCATTTTAACTAATCATATACTGTAAATGGTGGTAGGTGTGAATTAGTTTATTTTCAATATACTATCAATTGCATGTGGTATGTAATATTCTATTTCTCACAAATCTCGTCCAAGATATGGAGCAAATGCAATGACTTTACTAGATTGAGTTGGGACTAAAACCATTTTTAATTGAGAGAGATAATAGTTAACAGATGTGGAGGCTCATGTTGTGGGTGAATGCATTATTTTAAGAGAAAATAGCATTTCTTAATAGTTGTGGGTGAATGCATTTTTCTAACAGATAATAGTTAAAATTAAATGATTGGAATAAGTAATCCAAAATATTTGGAAGTAATTTGTCAATGTGTAAAAATGTAAGTTTGCATTTTGTAATCTATAAAATCAAATGTATTTGTTATTTCATTCATTTTTAAAATTTTAGAAGTGAACTTTGTCTATGGATCTCAATTTTACTGTATAAATTTGAATTTTGATAATTTTGATATGTTTTTTGGCTCATCTTGGTGTCTATGCTTTCTATTAGCTAACTGGTAGTGTTCAAGAGATATTTTTGTGGAGTTTGGTGGAAAGTACTTATTCTTCTTTTCTTAAACCTTTTAATATTGATTTAAAAACATTTTAAAAATAATGTAAGTTAATAAATGTTCTTTGAATATTCCCTTGATATTGATGTAAGTGAATGATAGCAATATTGATGCTCTAATTACATTCTCTATATCATGCTGCAAGTTAGAAGTAGGAGCTCTTGATTGATATCCAAGTTCTCGATCCTTTCAAATGACTTAGGGTTAGTTATTAAATAAAACTCAAAATGGTACAAATGAAGCATTTCACCATTAATTTGTGCACAACAATAAATTAGAAAAGGGGTCAAATTTGAACTTTAATTTCAAAAGTTTCCATTGGTTTTGTAAATAGTGGAATTGACTTGGACAAACTCCACAAACTATGGATTTACAACTAAATGAAGGATGGGTAAAAAATAGGATAAGGATCATTTATGGGGAGTGACTATAAATGGAATAAAGTTAGACTTAAATTATATGTCAATTTTTACATAAACATAATATCAATTACATTAGTCATTGTATAAGGGATAACCAAATCATAGTAAATACATAATAAAAGAAAAATGTACAAGGTATGCAATTTTCATCATTACATTTGTACATTAAAAAAATTATTATAAAATACTAAAAAATTAAAGAAAGTCAAACCATTTCATCTTGCAAATCATTTTTCAAATATAAAAAACCATATTTAAAAATATTCATTAATTTAAATTATATTATATATTTAACACTAAAACACATTTTAAATGGAGAAATCTATACTTCTATAGAGGAAGGCATACAATATCTCGTAATTAAAATAAATCAAAGATAACATGATAGGCATGAGCCCACACCATAAGAAACCCATCATCAGGATTAAAAATAGACACAATAGGTAATATTATGAATGACACACAAGTGTGGATCTCCATATCATTAGGAAGAAAATTTAGTTCAGTATTTAGAACTTCAAAGTAGTTAACAATGATCTTATCGTCATTTAAAACATAAAAGCAGAAGTTTCCTTTCAACATCACATAATTTTAGATTTCATATAATTTGAATTCATACAAGAACGTAATTAGTGAAAATTAAAATTAATGATTATCTATAATATGATTTAAATAGATAAAGGTTACCAACATGTCTTTGAGTAATTCTCATCCAATCTTAAAATTTATGATCAATATTGTCACTACATAAATCTAACCTCCATAAATTTAATTTATAAATTATAGTCATCTTTATTCTTATCTTTATTTAACTCTCATAAATAAACTATTTCTATTTAACATAAATTTAATTTACTTCTATCTATTGATAAAGTTGAATGGTTTTGAGTGAGCCCACTGAAAATCAAATCTTAATAGATGTAAGACCTCGACACCATAAAAAAAAGATTGAAATTGTAACCCAAATTAATAAAATACATATTACTCAAAAAATATATAAAATTATAATATAAATAACACATAACATTAATATAAAATTGTACTATAAATAACATATAACATTAATATAAAGCTACACAAAATTAAAGCACATTCTCATTAAGGTAAATCATCCACCATCCTCAATTCTATAATCTAGGCATGACCCCATATGCAATTCATCCTTTTGAGGGTTCCTTCCAAATGGGGTTTCCATTTTGGAAAGCTAACTTCAATTAATTAAGAACTTGCCAAATGAGAAGGGCCACATTGTGGTTTAACTCTAATATACATGGTTTGTATAATTATGAAAAGTTCATAGAAATAAAGCCAGTCGTTACTTTTAAAAAAATGTATAGGAGGCACCCAGGACCTTGTAAATAGGGACTGTGCGTATCTTCCACGGTATTTCTTTACTCGTATGCTTCTGATTGATTGAAGCTTTAATAATTTTTATACCTGTCTATGGCAGAAGCTGCTGAGGCAGTATTTGCTACAATCTAAAGACGAAATGGCCTATTTTCCCTGAGACAGCTATTATGTCTGTTCTGTGGGAATTAAATCCGACAAATCTCATTCTACTTGCGGTTCTGCAATGACCTGCAAAGATCTCTAATTGCAGAACTTTCTAAGGATTGGCCCCATGTTTTGCCAGGCTTTGTCTGCGAATTGCACGTTCCAGTAATGGTACATATTTTCTATATACTCATCTATGTCCTATTATAGATTCTAGGGTTTTTTAAAATAAACCATACATGGAGTACTGATTAATATTTTGTAGTTAGGATTGTCCGTCCCCGGCAGAAAGATATGAACATGATTGAATTTGGTAAGCAAGATCTAAGCATGAACAACTCATGTCAAAATACCCAACTTCAATCTCCTTATATTATTCATTACGGGGATAATGAAACAGCAAGTTTTCCCCTCATTCCACAAGTGGTTGATTCTTCAATGGTGGAACACGCCCATTCTAAAACCTTGCCTAGGGTTTCCTTTAGAGGGCTTATCAACAGTAAGGTTGGGAATGCCAATCCCAAACAGATGCACATGCTTATTGAAAGGCAGAGGCGGATTGACATGAAAACAAGGGCTTCCGTATTGAGATCTTTACTTCCAGAAGAACACATTCTGGTAAGGAAATTTTTTGTTTTATTTGTTGGGCAAATTTGGTGGATCGCTTTTAGGTCATATTTAGGTCAACTTACAGTAGAAGAAGTGCGTTTTGCAGGGAAGACGATCACTGTCAGATCAAATCGACGGAGCCGCTGAGTACATTAAGCATCTGCAGGAACATGTAAATGAGCTTGCCAAGAGACGAGAAGACATGGGAACTATTTCCATATCTAATTGTGAAGAGAAAAATTGTAATATTTTGCCATTTATTGGTGGATCACAGTCTTTTCCTTCTGTGAAAATAATGGCTATTGGTTCAGGTATTGAAGTCACAACAAGCTCGTTAAAATGTCAAGTTGTCTTGTCTGATATTCTCCTTGCGCTGGAAAATGAGGGGCTTGATGTAGTTAGTGCCAATGTCTGCAGCACAGAGGACAAAGTATTTCATACCTTATACACTAAGGTATATTTTTTTGTGTTTTTCAACGCTGTTTGCTCAATTTATCTAAACTTAGGTTAATCTTTATCTGATTTCCTTAGAGAGTTTATTCACAACTTATAATTGTTGCTTATTCGAGGCATTGATCAGTTAGAACATTTTTCTGACTTTTAGGAAATCACTAAAATATGCAACGTTTTAGCTGCATTGCAGGCTTCAGATCTTGAACGTTTTGACAAGACAAGTCTTCATCAGAAGCTCTGCCGTCTGCCTAAGCAAATATAACTGATGCATAGGTCAGGATGTTAAAGTATAATTGTTATCTTTTTGTTAGCCTTCTTTGTTATCTGATCTGGAGAAAACGGCATTATTATCCTGTAAAATATAGATGCTAATGATCAATCTGCATGATCAATGTTAGTTAAGTATGACTTTATAAACTTGGATAAGGAAAAACTCAAATTGAACTCGAACTAAGATATTTATTTATCTTCCCTAATAGGCCAGTGGTGCTAGAGCTTTGACTGTGAAAAGATACAAGTGTGAGGAATAGATTAGTATTAGTCGGTGCTGATCAAGTAATTGGATGATGGGAAGAGGCTTTGCTTTTTATGATCCTTACTACTATGTAGTTAATCTATTCTGCATACAGACAAATTTCTATGCTTCTTTAATTTGTGATGTTACTGGCAAAGATTACAGACTTGATGTAAATATGACTGATGAGGGAAAGTATGTAGGCTGGGATAAGTAATGAAAATATTGAACTCGAAATATCTGCATGTTATTTTACAGAAGACTATAACCTCCAAAGCTATTTCTAAGAGTTAGTTAGGATGGGTATGTCACTAAAACCATCCTCGATACCCATGAAAAGGTTTCGAGCTAAACAATGTTGAAAATTTTCTTCATAAATTTGTTTTGCATGACATATGATCATCATAATTAACAACACAAAATGTTGGTAAGAATTTTTCTTTTTCTTTTCCCTTGCCTATGGAATAGAATGCATCCTAGCAATCTGTTACCGATACTTTGAATGTTATATCGAAGTCCTCTAAGTCTATTATTTCATCTCATATTAAACTTGATGTACTCTACTAGTGATAGCTGAATGGAACATGATACAAGAGGTCTATCAGAGAATTCTAGTGTGCTCATCTCTTTTCTGTTTCCAAATTAGAGCTGATAACCACCTTATTGCGATCAAAACTGCTTAATTACTCGTGACAATCCCCAACATATTACAATAGATTTGCAAACATACTGGCATATCATAATTAAGTGGTAAAATACAACATGACAGATAACAATATCTCCCTCTAGATCTCAAATAATACGTAGATTATAAGTACAGTCATGTATATTGAGTTAATGAGAATGGGTATCACCTGGCTTATGAGATCAGGAAATCTCCTTTTTGATGAACCAACTTCCCTATCAGATAATTTTTCTTCATTAATCTAGCTTCCACCTAAAAGTTCGGACTAAAACAATCTGATTCTCTATTTGCTTTATTCTCATTTCTTCTTTTCTTGTTATTCGACTAAAACGATGGTGTGTCAGTTTCTTATTTTCGTTTCTGCTTTTCTTGTTATTCTTCAACTTTTCTGTATTCAACAAACTTTATTCTCATTTCTTCTTTTCTTGCTATAAACAAACAATCTTGAACGTTGAGTCGCAAGTGGGTTTTTATATCATGCATTTTGTTTTTAATTTTTCCAAGAGATGGTATGTCAATTGAAGAATAGACTAACGCCTTGATGCCTCTGGTAGAGAGGCAACAAATTTATTCCAACGGTTAGGAAAGGCTTCCTTTAGGATGTCTGAAAAGAAAGATGTCTCTCCCTTAGCTTTAAAAATACCAGTAAACAAGCATGCAGTCATGATTTGCAGATCCAGACAGTACTCATCTTCTTTTTGGACTGTGTCGCTTTATGATTGGCTAATTGAATAGCGAAAATATATGAAAACCTAGTCTGTCATATAATCATTCTTTTGGTACTGCACATTGGTCTTGTCATACTGTAGTCCTTTCATTAGGTTTTACTATCAATCTGGCATTCTGTAGCTCTCAATCAGCATTTATGTCTTATTAACGGCCCTTTGGGAAGCTTGGATTATACCATTTTTTCTTTCATTATGGGAACCTTGGATTTTACCAATTTTTCTTTTATTGGCGATTACGAATTGTATGTTGATGCCAAAATCTGTTATAGAGCTTTAGAGCTATTATAAACGACTGTGAAAACGTAACACTTCTAACGTTAAAATAATTTTGTAGCACCACAAAGCATATTTTTTTATTGATGCTTAGAGATAATACATACCATGCATTGTGGACACTATATTATTGGTATGTTTAGAACAGATTAACCTTGTATAACTGAATGGGTGGGTTTATATATAGTCTGTTAAAAATGTAAAAAATAGTGAGGTTAACTTTTATAATTATATGCCAAAGCTAGCCTTAAAATGGAGGAAAACTATGGTTGAAAATGGAAAGAAATAAATATGGCATTCACACTAAGTATTCATTTCTCTTTTTAATGTACTTAGCTATTCTTTTTCTTTACAAAAACTAATTAAATAATAGACAATTCAATTTTTTTTATTTTTTTGGTATTATTGAAATGTTGTAGAAACATAATAAAGACTAGATAAATGTTTCTAGAGTATTAAAGGGGTTTAAGAACTTTGTCAAATGTGTGTGTATGGGAAGGGGTAATCATATGAGGGGGGTAGAGAGAGGTCCTTGATTTTGTAGTTTCATATTATTTGGGATTTTAGAATGATAATGGAGGTTAGAAGAAGGTTTCTTGACCTCTACAAGAAGTTTAAGGATTTTTTTAGAAGCATCTAGTGGGGCACACTCATGTCCTAGAGAAGTGCTAGGGGCCTAATAAGGTGCTCATATCTAGTTGGGGTTATAGTGACAAAACGAGGTGTTGGTGTCTATCATATACATTAATGTATTTTTTTTAAATAATCTACAACTTTTAGGATTTTTGTGTCTAAATTCTCTAGTGCATGTATAACTTGTGAAATTTGAAAAATTCCTATCTATAGATAGATATAACCTAATGAAACTTTAGGGAAACAAAAATTGTTAGTTATATTTTTTAAGATTGTCTCAGTGTATCCCATAGGATGACATGCTTTAGCCTTGAAGGGGCAATATTATTGGGAGTCTATGATCCTTGATTATAGGTGTTTGTGGTGAGTACAATGGATGTTCCTATCAAACCATTAAAGCTCTCTTACCACTATTGTGTTGTATGTTGTATAGTGGAAAATGAAATTGGGTTGACAGAGTGTTAGTGGTGTGCCAAGATTGAGTACTATGAGGTTTTTGAAAGTTTTTCTCCATAGAAATGGAGGGGAGGGGAGCCTAGAAATTTAGTTTGAGTACTTCAATGGAAGGAAATCATAGTATGGAGGCATACAAGGATGGAGAAATGAAGAAAGAGAATGGATCGATCCCAATGTACCTACAAAAAAGGAAGAATTGTAAGTGTCCTTAGGTATAGAGCAAAGAAAGAGACTTAACAATATAATATAGAACTTAGTAGCATAGTTTTGAGAAAAAAATATGTATCAAGATTCTAGGAGAGTGGAAATACCAGTTAACCCTTTCCCAATTAAGGAGGAGAAGATTTGAATCAACCTAACTACTTGTGGAGTCTATAACCACTATATAGGGTATGTACACTAACATCACATAATCATGTGTCACTATTCATCATAATTATATCAATAATTAAATAAATTATATATTAGAATGATGTATCAAAATTCATATTAAATAAAATTACGCACATTAGAATTATAGAATTAACTTCCTAAAAAGTAATATAATAGAAACATGTGGAAGCCTAAATATGTTCCTGCAAATAAAATATTTAGCAAACTCACAATAATAAAAAATATGAATACAATCACCAATACCTTCAAGGAATCAGATCACCATCACCATGATACATGTGTAAGAGCTAAATATCACTACCTATTGGTTAACGATTACCAACGTGAGAATATATGAATCATTAAAGTTATCAATCAATAAGATTTATTTGAAATAAACATCTTAAATAAGTATGTTACTTAGATTGTTAATAGGTAATAACTAGAACTATTAACATCATAAGATTTACTAAGAAAAATTCCATTTTATCATATTTACCCAATTATTCTTTTACCTCCTTAGTCTTGGTTAGTGGTGGAGTAGATAAAGTTGACTCTCCCAATTTCTTCTCTCAATTTTGAGAACTTTACCTACAATCCTTTTTATGCATTTACAATAAATAAAATTATAGGATTTTTTACTTCCCTTTAAATGTCTTCATTTGTGCATGGTCTAGAACCTTTTAGTGATCTTCCTCCAATTTTTATTCTTTCATAAATAAGGCCCTTATCAAGTGGTATTCCTTTATTCTATGGTTTAGTTGTTACTTGACCATCCTTTATACACTAACTTCCATAATATGTCATCCTTACTAGTGAGATAAATCTTGCACCCTTGGTACACCTTTCAAATATGATGAATTTTTATTTCTCCAATTACTACACCAAAATAACAAACCAAGAATTTATAATTACTATGTTAATAGGAGATACCAAATGGTAGTGATAATGGAGGATTTAGAGTGCTATTATAATAAAAATATGAGGGATTAAAATGGAGAAGATATGTAAAATAAACATAACATTAATCTTGGAAACCTCAAGAAGGTAAAAAATCTAGATAATTGTGGCAAGTGCTCTTGTATTATTATACTACTAAGACAAAAAAGTACATATAGAATAAATTTAAAAATTTAAGTATATTTATCTAGCTTCATCTTCATCTATTCCAAGCATGAATCAAATAGTCCATATATGAGAATTGAAAATGAGAATGTCAATTAAAATATTTTAAATTCTCATTTTTTTTGTGTTATGAGAAAATAACCCATTTTCTTAGAATATTAGTTTCATTTCCATCAAGTTTATTTAAAATAGAACCCAATAGTTTTAAAATCGATATCTATTCATAACATACAATTTTGTGCTACTAAGTTTTTGGGTTAACTTTGGTGTTTGAAACTTACAAAAGTGACTTATAAATTCTCAGTTTTAAAATAAATAATTTATCCCTCCATCTTTGAATATTTTTGTGTCCAAACTAATTTGAACATGTAAAACCCTACTAACATTCTCCTTCTTATTCCCAAGGTGATTTTAAGAACTCAAACATCTCTCAAGGTATATGGTAGTAATTATATATTGATGAGTCTTTTTTTCTTATTATAACAAAATCCCCTCATAAAGTGATTCTCCAAAAATAGTGTTATGAGGTAGGGTGTGGTGATGCTCTAGCATGTTTTAAACCTATAAATATAAGTAAAATAATATATAATTAATGTCCTTCCCATTATAATCTTTATTGTGGCCATTAATTCCTTGAAAATTATTTTTTTATTCAACTTTATATACTTCACATAATGTTCTATAATGATTTCCACATACTAGAATACACATGACAATATTGGTATCTTACTATAATATAACCATGTTACCATGATCCTTGTTATTCACAGTCACATTACTATGTCACATGAAATAAATTATAAATTGTTATTACATTAGTTTATAATGAAGGTCATAACTATTATGATCCTTGTAATAATATTTCAAAATGAGTTATTATACAACTATGCATGTGTTATATTTCTAATAAGAGTTTGTGCAAAATACTATTAGGAATACCATTACTATGATACTCTTGATTGTTCCTATGCTCATCTATGATAAGAAATTCCCCTGCCTTACTTATCCATATAAGAATAATTAGTTCCCTATTCTTGTTATATCATAAAATAATTTTTATTCTGAATTTTCAATAATGCCATGGAAAGAAATTCAAAATGCATAAAACACAAAAAATATAGACATTGCATTATAAATTTTACTAATATTTTTTATACAAGCCTTATATCATCATGTAACCAATCTTACTAATCCTTAAAAAAAAATTACAAGAAGTATATGTGCAAAATATGTTATTAAAATAAGAAATTGAGGGCGCAAATCAATGTTTTACATAATTCATTCAAGTGGGCATGTTCCTCATGCCCATGCAATGAGTGAATAAAACTCATTTATTTCTTCTTTCTTTAATAAGTAGAATTTGATTTACTTACTCTAAAATAATGAGTGTAACATACTGCCTACTTCCTCTAAAACCATTATCTAATGATACTCATTTTCACATACAAATGAAAAAATATCACCTATCTCTTCTAAAGAAGTCAAGAAAACGTTCTATCCAAAAATAAAATCATGGTTGGTCTTATCATTCAATTGTAGTATAGAATAGTTCAATATTTGTTCTCTCTTTGAAATTAGTGATTTAGTGTGCTTCTTTCCCACTAGTTATTACTCACTTTTTTCTTTTGTAATTCTTTAGGTAAATATTTTGATGGAGTCTTTACTACTTGCCCTCCCAATATCATTCAATCTTGCAATGGTATAACAATTTTAACTACTTTTACACATACTCAAATTAGCTTTGCATGTTAACTCCTTTAAGTGTGTATCCTTTATTTTCCATCCCTCCTATGGAAATTGGGATCCTAAATTTTATTTTATTTGCACATTTTCCTATAGTGGTTGGGTAGAATAATAAAGGTGTGTCCCACTTTTTGACTTGAGTGGGACACTCAAATCAACATTTAAAGTCAAAATTTCACTTTATGTCACTTGTAGAAAGAAAATCATTATGAATTTGAGGATGATGCAAACTAGTATTTTTGAAATTTCATGTGTATATTTTAAATATATATTTTAAAAAATATTATTAAATATTTTTTGATAAATATTTTTTTATGATTTATGATAAAAAATAATGAACAAAATTTTCAAAACTATGATGCACTTAGAGCTACAAAATGAATATGGAAAAATAAGGGACTTAAATGGATAAAATATTTAATATGGGTGAAAGTCCAAATATATGTCATAGTTTTATAAAGGAAATAGAAAACACTAAGTTAAATTTTTAACTTGAATCACTAAAATGTGGCATATATATTTTGAATTTTTATATGATGTAAACTAATGACATATATAATTTTAGTATATTTTATGTTTGTATCTCTTTAGAAAAGTTAAAAAATTATTTGAATGTAATTATTTGTAAAGCTAACACTAATTTAGTTGTTAATAGAATGCTAAAAATGAGGTTAAGTGTGATATTTCTCATTGTATAGTAATTTTTTTCATTCATTTTTTTGTATTTATAACTTATTTTTGTTTTAAACTGCAAGAATCGGCTAGCACAACCCCTTATAAACTATAGTGTGCCTGGTAAACCTTTTAACATGACTGGTGGCACTGGCATGACATGTCCTCCAGTACCACAGGGGTGGGGGAGACTAGACCTCATGACCAACCTCCTGCAATAGGAAAGATTTAGCCAACTGAGCTAGGGCCCCTGCTCTGTATTTATAACTTCAAACTTTAGTGGATGGATTAATTTTCCCAGTTTTGATAAATATATTTTTAAATAATCTAATAATTTGTGTGTATTAAAAGCACAACTATTTTAACAAGATGTTACTTTTTTCTTAACTATGTATTTGTAGTTAGAAAAAAGTATCCATTTTTCACGCTTAATTTGGGAAGGTATAATTAATAATAAAATGGACTTAATGGTGCCTTATTTAGGGTGTTGTAAAGTGTATCTTTACACTTTCACATTAATCTAGGGATTTATTAATTAAATTGAGGTTAATTGGCCCCTTTAATTCAAATCCAAGACTAATTAATTGTAGATTTTCAGGGATAAAACTCGATACTCTTAAATAATATTATACAACACTTAATTTTACTAGGGATGTGTCCTAGGATAGTGACCTAGGACCCATTCGCCACCTGGAAAATGGGTCCTCACTAGGTCCTAGGACCCCCTTTTTGCATATCATTTCACAATCCCCAAAGTGTGTCCTAGTTAAGTATGCTAGGACCCATTCGCCCTATGGTGAATGGGTCTTCACTTAACCCTAGGACCCCCCCCTTGGGATATGTTTTTGGAGGTATTTTAATGATTTCAAATCTTAGATCTGATGTCAGCTTCTGTTATTTGAATTTTGAGAATTAAGAGTAAGGTAAGTATAAATACAAGGTTATTTCACTATGTTTCATCCTAGAATTTCAAGCTAAGCAATACTAGATCTTCATAAAAAATAAAGAGTACTTTTAGAAGAGCATTATAGAGCATTCAATGGAAAAATTATTAAAGTTTATTGCAACAATCAAAGATCATATCATCATGTCCAAGTCATGCATGTTGTTGAGCTAATGTGATGATGTGTTGGTGATCAAGTTCAATTGTTCAAAGCCATTATCTTATGTCATGTTCATGATCAAGATCTACACTCATTGAGGACATTTCATGCTATATTTGACCAAAATTAACTTTCTTTTGGAAATAATAAAATGTATTGTTGTTGATAAGTTTAATTGAAGTGTGACATAACTCTGACCTTTCAAACATATAAACATAGTCTTTATGTAATGTATTCCAACCCATTGGGTTATCTAAAACCAACTAATATAGGCCATACCCATCCAACTTGTGGCTATCTTGACAACCACATGTATAGAAATGTGGAAGAAAGGAAATGTGTTTTATTTATTGCAAGTCAACTTGAAGCAACTAATAACCTAATACAACCTACACCCTAAGACTACCACCAAACTTGCAAAAATTGTCTTGGAACCACTCACATGTATCAATTGGGAGGTCTACCTTACATGGACCCAAACTCTCCAATGGATACCATTTGAATAATAGTACAAATACTAACATAAAGGAGGGGTACAAATTTATTAAAACAAGAAGTACAAAGAAAGGGCATTACACATCCCTATCAAGCTCTACCGAGTGATCCAATTATTGAGACATATCTAGGGGTAACTAACCCCAATCCACCAAATTCCAATCATGAATATGACCAGAAGCCCATTTAGCCAAAAAATAAACAACACCATTCCATTCTCTAGGAATATGAGTGAAAGTAGAAAACTTCAAAGAAGCACAAAGGTTGAGAATATATTCAAAAATTAAAGCCAAATGCCAACTAACATCATCTAAATGCCACCTATTCAATAGGTTCACCACTACTTGGGAATCAGAATCACACATGATCCTTCGCCACCCCAATTGACTTCCACGCTCCATAGCCGATAAGATGGTTTGAGCTTCCATTAAATTATTACTATGAAGACCCTTATAAATAGAGAAGATAAACTAAACATCTCCAGAGCTATCCCGACCAACACCACCAATTCCAGCATGACCAGGGTTTCCTCTAGAAGAGCCATCCATGTTGATTTTTAAGACTCTCTAAGGTGGAGGAGACCATCTCCCTTCCCTATTTACCTTTAGATTAGGATTTCTACATCTGTTGTGTATGAGTTTCCATTGTTGAGAAGGAAGATGAAGATGATTACAACAACATCAAAAGGATCCACTGATTCTATCGGATCACACTTAGCCGCAATAGTTTCTCCCAAAGAATGTAGAATTTTCCACCACAAGCGATGGGCCGCTAGCATCACATCCTAAAAAATCCAACGATTCCTCTATAACCAAAAGTTCCAGATAATAAAGGATGGGCCAAGAGCCCAAGAAACTTGAAGAAAGGAAGTAGAAACAAGGACCCTGCCCTACCGATCCACAAACTCAAACAACAAGGAAACATGCCAATAGGGCATGTTCCACACCCTCCACCAAAAATGCCAAATCTCCCTAGCATAGGAACATTGGAAGAAGAGATGAGAGCCACTCTCCTCATAGTTACGACACAAAACACACATTAAAGGGCCTTGGAAACCATGCTTACACAAATTATCCCAAGTAAGACACCAATTTTGAGCCACTAACCACATGAAAAAATTGCACTTGGGCCACAACGACTTATGCCAAC
Source organism: Sequoia sempervirens (assembly GCA_007258455.2). Lineage (NCBI taxonomy): Eukaryota > Viridiplantae > Streptophyta > Pinopsida > Cupressales > Cupressaceae > Sequoia > Sequoia sempervirens. The sequence goes on from VDFB02075321.1 coordinate 398,903,765, forward strand.
CTTGCTTCCACCAAGGGACCTCAATATCCCCAAACAACTACCTACCAAGCTACTTATAGCCAACAGACACATAGTACTTCATAGAAAAATAACCACCAAGCCAAGCCAAGAAATCAGGCCCCCTCAAAGAATTACAATCACGAGAAGAAAGAAGCTGAACCAATTCATGCATATCCCATTCAGACCCCCTAGGTAGCCACATAGAAGGATGCTTCCAATGAAAGCTAACCACCAATCCACAATGTTGAGCAACCTTATAATGTTCAACAATATCCCAACCAACTGTAGTAAAAACATCATAAAGGGACTAGAGGTGAGGAAAAGTAGAAAGAATAAGTGGGTGACCATCCCACAAATCTAACCAAAATAGAGCATGTGACCCCAAATGACAGATCGAAAAAACTGCATGCTTAATCAAATGAGCCTCCACTTTCAAATTATGCCAGATCATAGAACCACTCCTCTCCAGATGATAGTGAGGAACCTCAAAAGACCCAACACCCCTAAGATACTTATGGTTGAGAATACAGGCCAATAATTGATGTTGATTGGTATGTGTCAGTGCCAATAAATCTTTGCAACAAGAACTTGCCTATTCAAAATAGCAAAGTGTAAACTAAGACCACCCTCCAGCTTAGGTATAAACACAAATTCCTAGTTAACAAGGCTCCACTTTGTAGACAACAAGTTACCACTCCAAAGAAATTGTCATGAGAGAGCATCAAATTCCTTAAGAAAATACATAGGGGCCACTTGAACAAAGCATTTGTAAATAGGAAGGGCCTGGATAATAGACTTAAGAAGAGTCACTCTAGCAGCAGTTGACAACCATCGATCATTCCAATGAGTGACCTTCTGCCATAGCTTGTCAAGCAAAAGCTGCTAGGAGGACCTAGGCTGACAACCAACAACAAGAGGAATACCCAAATAGACAAAGGGAAGAGACCCTATCTAAAACTGCAAAATAGTTGCAATCCACCATTAGATAGCCTAAGGAGTATTAAAGAAGACAATAGAAGACTTCCACTCATTGACTTTATGATCCAAAGTGGTAAGGTAGATATCCAAAGTTTTCCTAAAGGATTCAACTTCTCGAATACGAGCCAACCCCATAAGAGAGGTGTCATCCACAAAATGGGGATGAGAAAGAGTTGGAAAACCCAAACCCCACTGCCAACCATGAATCAAGCCTTGAGAAACCCAAAATTTAACAAACCAACCCAACCCTCAAGCCATTATAACTAGTGCTTGTACCCCAGCGAGGTGCAATGGTTACGCCGATATAAGGATATACTCTGGCAATATTTTGAAGGGTCAGGGGGAAAATCACAAGAATAGGTAAATTGCTTTTCGTAAGGATAACTATTTCTAGAAAAAGTCAATTGGTGATGTGGTGCTTTAGTAGGATATGTGTTTTCGAAACAAAGGAGGGGACGTTCCAAACTAACATAGTAAACCAAACTATAAATAATATTTCCACCCAAATCAATACAAGAAAGGTAAACTATTAAAGAAGGTTTTTAAGTTAGAAGAATACGAAAAATAAACACTATCATGAACCACTTGGTTTGTGTGCTTAAAAAAACCAAATCCAAGCATGTATTCATATTTGACTATTGTATAATATATTGTCTTCTACTATTATGTCAATTACAATGTCAATCAAATTTAGATAAAAATTTGAAATACTAAGCTATTTTATTATAGGTATAAATGTATTTTACTCTAATTTAGTTTATTTTGTTCTACTTTAAAAATTTCTAAGAATTATTATAGGTATAAATATAAACATTCTTCTAAAAATGATAATATCAATAACAATTAAATTATATCTAATGTAACTTATTTTGTTTTCAAATATTATGACAATTATTTGTAAAATCAAAATTAATAGAGTTCATACCTATACAATATTAAACAGTTGAGTTAACAGATTTATTAAATTTTTATTATAACTAAGCACTCTCAAAACAATTCATTAACACTTAGAAACTCATTTGGCGAATTCCCATTTAACTATTAAATTTTTATTTTAGGTAAGCACTCTCAAAACAATTCATTAACACTTAGAAACCCATTTGACGAATTTCCATTTAACTACAAAGTAGTTGAATACTTGTATATTGGTGAGTGGGTCAAATACCACATAATCCAAAAAGAGAATATTACAACCTGCGTCACATACACAGCTAGCAATTCACTTCATGGTAATTGCAGGACATAAACTATCTTACGCTAAATTTACTTTCATTTAACACATAAACCATATAATTAAAAACACTTGAAAAAACAATTATATAATATATATATATAAATGATTATATAATTTAAAGGTGGTGGAATGCTGGGTGCAGCTGTCTCCCAGTCATTGCCATTTTGATTTTAATCTTTAGACCATGATTTTAATGTATTTGGAACTGGTCCAAGCTAAAATAACAGTCCTCCCCAACTACCATACGTGGCACTACCAAAAAATGCACTCTTCAAGGGCTAATAAATCACACCCAAATGGAAAGCCTCCTTAATTTAGCCATAGCTGAAAAGAACCCTAACCCTAGGTGCCATAGCTGAAAACTCTTGAGTTTTTTTGTTACATTTCCTAATTCCTAGTAGTGATGGCTCTCTATTGTATTGCAATGATGATTCTCAAGATAGCCTATATCCACTATTTTACAGGTTGAATACCTTGATATATATTCAGATGCTACTTAAGATGGTAGTGTAAGGATTCTGAAAGAGACACCAATAAATCATGTTAAAATATGGTTTGAATATTTTATTTTTCTATTGATGAATGAAGCGATATCTACTGTTGACCTTTGAAATTTGCTTCGTAGACTGTGTTATCCCCATGAATTTCTTTATGGTTCTTTATTCATCTTAAATCTTGTGTTCTAATCAAATATGGCTATCTTTGAGAAGCAAAATGTAATAGCTATGTGTATTAGCACATTTCCAAACACATTTTTTGGTTGTGCCTAAGATTTAAATTATCAGTTACCATTTATTTGGCAAATAACCTTTTTATTTTGCATCACATAGTGACTTCTCCCTGCTTTCTTATTTTGTTGTAGTTCTTCACATTCAGTTTTGTTGAATCTCTGAAGTACAATGTGATGAAACAATTTTATTGCAATGTATTAGAATATTTTATGTAATATAAAGAGGATATTTATACAAAATTTATAATCATACTTTTAGGAAATAAACTGACTATTATCTTACCCTAATCTGATTCTACATGGGCGTGGCTACAACAATTCAACAGCCCAACAAGCATAGGTTAAAGGTAATATTTATTTATCATTCCTATCCAAGCAATGCCAGACAACAGGAAAAAAAATCATTTGCAGTAAGCAAGCATGGAAGGATAAATGGAGATAGCTCGAGTTGGACGTCACCCACTATACACACAATAAATGAATGGCAGACAATAGTAACGAAAGAAGAGTTTAATTGAAGTGTACAAACCTGCAGCGGATGGGTGGATATTGAGACTCCGACCTCCTACTTGTTCACCACACAGACCTGAAGAAGGTAGCCAAATTTCCTTTGTCTTGCTTGTGCGTTGCATCCAGGTTAGAGCCATCTTAAGGCTAGTGGACATTTATTACCTACAGTGTAGATTTGGTGACATATTAAATCACAGGCCATGCACGTAGACCCCAAGAATATGTAGAACGAAGCGGCCTAACTCACAGCCATACATGCTGACATTAATTTATGGGGAAAGGCAGTCATAGATCCCTGATATAGGTGAGTTGACATTGCATGGTGGGTGGCAGACTGTACTTCAAATGCCTCTATCTCCCTTCATTATCCACTGTCATTCCCTACTCAGCACAACTACTCTCCTTCAATGCTCTTACTTGAATGTTCTATCCTCCTACTACTAAGTGATGAAGAATTCATCTGTACCATTCACTGCTGGCTGTTGGTGCTATCGAGGCCAAGTACATCTCTTCCAGACACCACTTCGACACCATTCCCACTAACACCTAACCCATACCTATTGAGTAATGAATGGATTGTATATCATACGCTAGTGATTGGATTGCGTAGGGAAGATGTTTGTGCAAATCGAAAAACCCACAATCCGGTGTCAGACAATAGACGAATCCAGTGGGATTTCCCACCTATAATAGCCTATCAGCTAATAAATAGATATAGAGAGAGTGGATCCCCTTGACGAAGGCCCTTGGTAGCACCAAAAAGCTCTGAAGGTTCACCATTCACCATAACCAAAAATGAGGAAGAAGTCACACAACTCATAGTCCAACACACCCAATCAGAAGAAAAACCAAAGGCCAACAAAATCTTCTGGAGTTCAAACTCCACTTAACTCTATCATAAGCTTTGGCCATATCCAACTTGATGAACATAGACCTATCCTTAGAGGTTTCCATAGAATGAATGACCTCAGAGGAAACCACCACCCCATCTAGAATTTGACAACCCACCACAAAAGCTCCTTGCTCCTCAGAAATGACAACAAGAAGACAAGGTTTAAGCCTCTTAGCAATCATTTTAGTAATAATCTTATACACCATATTATAAAGTGCAATAGGTCTAAATAATTCAAGCCTATTAGCACCTTCCTTTTTAGGAATAAGAACCAGAAGAGTAGCATTCAATGTTCGAAGCATCTATTTACTATGAAGAGACTCTTGAACAACCTCCAACAAATTTAGATTCATAATATCCCACAACTCTTGGAAAAAAATTGCTGAGAAACCATCAGGGCTTGGAGTTTTCCCCTTATTCATCCCAAAAACAACCTCCTCCACTTCAGACAGAGCAATCAAATGAGTAAGAGAATCATTGAAAACATTAGAGATCAAAGAAGGAATGCAAGCAAGGACCATATTCTCATCAGCCTCAGCTGGAGGTCAATCCTTAGTAAATAGAGCAGAGTAAAATTGGCAAGCCTCACTAGACAAAGCCTATTGTGAAGAAATTGAAAGACCCTCAGAATTAACAAGAGAATAGATATAACACTTATTCCAACGAGCTTGCATAGAATGATGGAAGAAAGTAGTATTCTTGTCACCCTCTTGAAGCCAGTCAATCTGAGCCTTTTACTAACAAAAAATCTCCTCATGAAGCTCCCACTCCTCCACCAATTTGAGGGCCTAGGACTTAGCATGTCCAAGAGCCTCTCAAAATCCCAAATCCTAAATTTGGCAAGTAACAATAGCAAGACGATCCTGCACTTTCCTTTTCTTAACCTGAAGATTTCCAAAACACAACCTATTCCATCACTTAAGATGATACTTGACATATTGCAACTTCTTAACAAAAGAATACATAGTTGTACCATATGTAGGGGCTCCATCTTGCCACCATTGAGCAACAAGATCATACAAGGAAGAATCTCAAAGCCACATAAGCTAAAATTTAACGAGAGGATTCTTTGGAATAGTAAAAGAAGTAGAAAACTTAATTGGCCAATTATCAGAGTCGTACCAGTAAGGAATCTCTCTGGAGCAAGTGACTATGTCGCCGTCCACCCAAAAACTAGAAACAAGAAACTTTTCCAACTGCTCAGATATCGCTTCTGACCCACTTCGTCAATTATTCCAAGTGAATATTCTATTAGAGGGTTTAACATCAACAAGAGCAAGAGAATCCACATTTTCTCAAAAAATATTAGAAGCAGGACCCAACCTAGTCAGCTCCCCTCTTTTCTCCTCCAAACACAACACAAAATTGAAATCACCAGCTAAGATCCAAGGACGATAAGGTGCACAAGACCTAACATACCTGATATGGGCCCAAAGTTGGATTTTATTGTGAATGTCAATCAGAGCATAAACATTAGTCACCAAAATAGTCTCACCAGATTCCAAAACAGAAACCACCACAGAAATAGAGGAATGGCTAGAAATCCACCAGTGAGGAACAACCTTACATGGATCCCAAAAAAGAGCCAGACCTCTAGAGTTTCCCCTAGAACCAATACGTTGACACTGACCATAAAACCAAATTTGAGGAGCATACTAAAGCATGAAGTCCACCTAAAGCTTAGTCTCCTAAATGCAAAAGATGTCTGGAGAATGAACCACAATCAAATCCTGAATAGCCTTTTGATGGGAGGTGCTATTCAACCCGCTTGCATTCCATGAAAGAATAATAATGAGGAAGGTTGAGAGAGGTTGGAATCAATGGTATTAATAGACCTAGATTCCATTAGCAAATCCCTAGTAGATTTAATGTTGTCTGCATCCTTCTTACGGCCAAATTTAGAGGAAATTTCACAATTACCCATCTTGAGAGGGCATTGTTGCACCCCCAGAACTGGAGACAACCCTCATCCTTTATCTGAAGTCAAAAAATCCTTAGCTAAATCCGCTAATACAATATCAACCTGCATACATACAAAGGCAGTAGGAAGCCCAAAATTCCTCTGCTCCAAAGCCTGAGATCCTTAACAACAATTTCCTACTCCAACCTTGTATCAATACTAGTGGCCCCAGAAGAAATCTCACCAAGAATCCCCTCCTCCAAGGCCTAATTATCCAAGACCACAAAATAGTTAAACCCCTAATCACTTTGCATGTCCTTATAGGTCCACTTTTGATCCCTCCCTTTAGCCTGTAGCTTAACATGAAGAAAGACATCCTTATTAGGCATAGGAGCCTTTCCTTTATCTCCCTCAGCCATAGGAGCCTTGCCTTTATCCCCCTTCTCCACCGAAGGCCCTGATGAAGGAGGAGAAGAAACCCCAGCTGCTTTGGGCGCTCGAGGACATTGGCACTGAAGGTTTCTATACTCATGACAAAATAAACATCGAAAAGGAAGGGACTCATAATCTAAAAATTGAACCCACGAGGCTGAGCCAATAAAAATTTCCAAAGAATCTGACAATTGATTATTTAATTCAATTTCAACAAAAATACGAGCAAAAGAAAATACCTTTTTATCCAAAGTATTCTAAGAAATGGTTGCCAGCTTCCCCAACAAAGCAGCAATCCACTGCATAATATCCTCCCTCCAAAACACCAATGACAACCATGGAAGACAGACCTAGATAGGAACTCGTGAAGGAAGCTCCTCTGTCACATTAAATCCTCCATGCCAGGGCTTCATGAACAAGCCAACATGATTGTAAAAATATGACCCTCCCTCAAAAACTCGATTATGATCCAAAACGCAAGAAAAATCAACCAAGAAATAGCCATGCGTAGCCACCAAAATATCAAAATCATAGTCAACCTTCCAAGACCGATGAATCTAGGACTCCAGAGCCAAGAGAGAGACACGAATACCCAATAACTTACAAATCAAAACATGTTGGCTCCAATAAGACATGTCCTCTTGTACCAATTTAGGAGAAATAACCAAGACTAGATGATCTTGACTCTGCAACAGACAACCGTTCACTTTCTTGAGCTTAGAGCTCTCACCCACAAAAGAGGAATCCATCAACCATGCATGCATGTCCGCAAAAAACCTTGAGATGACTTCACAATAGCAAACACCAAGCTTTTGGAAGCCCCTACCATTCCACCACACCCAACACCCAACACTGTTTTCACCCAACACCAAACCCCACATGCAACAAAACAAAGTCACCCACACTGATACACACCAAGGAAATGGGAGCACTCCCAAAGGCAGCCAACACACTCAAGCACCGACCAAGGAAGAACACAAATAAGAAAAGAGAAAAAGAAACCAACTAAACTTAATATTGCACCCCTGTATGCAAAAAAATTCCCCCCACCTATAGCTCCAAACACCTAGCACCGAACTCTACAGAAAGTGCACATGCAAAGGACAACAAGAACATGCAATCCCAGCCTCACAGGTTGTAGACTGTAAAACCCTCACCACTGGAACCATCGTCATTCATCATCTTAACATCATTTCATCAAATAGTACAAATACTAGTTTTATTACATATATATTTTATTTACATATAAGGACTTGTCCATCCCCTATCCATACTCACATACATGCATTCAACACCTCAAATATTGTACATAGTCTCAACTTCTATCTCTTGCTCATTACTTACATTACCTTGCTACTACATACAATCTTCTTTCAATTTCACATGTTGCTTAAATATAGTTTCTTGCCCTTGCCATATTTCCCACTTAGTCTCACATGTGATCATGACCTCTTTTTCACCTCACTCCCCATTTGGCATCACATGGGATATTAGACTCTTTTCATTATGCTACCCAATTAGTTTTACACAAACCCTCTTTATTCAATCTATTTTCTTCCCCTTGCCATATTTCCCACTTAGTCTCACATGTGATCATGACCTGTTTTTCACCTCACTCCCCATTTGGTATCACATGGGATATTAGCCTATTTTCATTATGCTACCCAATTAGTGTTACACAAACCCTCTTTATTCATTAACTTTCTTATAGCCCCTCCACTTTGTTGGATCTTTTGTGAAAGTCCTTGCGGGAATTTTCTTCTACTCTACTCTTGGTCTAACCAGTTCATTATGATTTCTCATTTTTCTAAAGCTCCATCCTCTAAAAAATTTCTCACTATTCACACACCTCCCTATGATCTTCCTCCTACTCATGATCTCTATAACTTCTCTCCTCTTGGTCAACTAGCTCTCTCTTCCTTGTCTCTAAGCTTGTTGACCTCTTCTCTTGGCTAATATTGATGATTTTCTTCTATGGTTGTTGAATCCCATAAGAATCTTCCTTCTCTTATGGATCTCATTAGCTAACTGATCTCTATTGGTTTCTAAGCCCCTTCCTCTCCTGGATACTATTTACCAAGATTTCCCTAGTTCCTTGTCACCTTAATAAGATTTGAATACCCTTAAAATTGCAAATCAAGGCATATTAAAAAAATAGGAAGAACACGATTAGCTATTAAGTTTGGATTTATATCTAAAATAGTTTGATCAACACTATTAAAATATTAGCCAAGATCGTGGAGCAGAAATCAAACACGAGATTGCAATGTATTGAAAACGAATATTTAGCTTTACAACCAATAAGATATTTATAGGTGAAGCTTGAGACAAAGTCTTCAACAAGAATCCACAAGAATAGGAAAGGTGGTAGATGAGAACCCATGAGACTAGCTCAATAGTTCAACCTCCATTCTATGTAGCAGCGATGTGTCAAAAATGAGTTGACACATTGACTAGTGACTCACCTAAGGAGACTTAGTCTTTCCACATGTGAGGAAAGCTACTAACTATGATTATGTTAGAATAACTCATGTTGAGTTATACACCAACACCCCCTATTAAGCATAGCTTAGGTAGGTTTATGAAACATGAGTCCCAGCTATGCGCCATTTTAGGTACTCATTTACAAAATATCTCTCAAAAACCCGAGAAAGAAAGAAAACCCTATGGGAAAAAACTTTCCTCCGAAAGAGAGAAAATAAAGAGAGGACTTCAAATGGCCCCTATTGATGATGATGCTGATGTAGATCCCAATGTAGGTATTTGGAACTCCTGAAGCATGTTGTAGTAGTAAATTCTGTCATTCCCTTAATTCCAAGAGAATTGAGCAAACAAATTGAAATTTGTAGTGATCAAAGGATGAAGACCAGGATGTAGGTCCAAGAAATGTTTTGTACAACTGAAGAAAAGTATGTGCATTGAGTGCACATACGAATGAGATTAGGATCTGTGCGATTCAAGTTGAGATTGTTACAACACCCATTACACTTTATAGATCAGTGTGAGTACAATTTCCAAATTCCCTATACACTTTCAATTATATGACACTACATGAGTGTATTTACAAAAAAAAATGCCAGTGGAGTTCAATCAACCTGCTATATGGAACCAATAGAGCTGAGCCATGAGTTGATACTTGGCTCTGAAGTTGAATCTTGATTGTCTTCTTCCTCCATAACCGCAGTTGCAAGACTCCCAAGAACTTCCTAATGAACTCTTAAACGGTATTTGACTCCATCAAAACCGTTTAGCTCACTAATAGGCATAGAGATCATTGCTGGTGGGTCATGCAACCAACATATCCCACATCCATGCCGCATACTCTGGCAAACAATGGCATTTGAAGGCAATCCTGCTGATGGGCGCGACCTGCAACAAAGACACAGGCTTCAAATTACCAGTGGCAGTCGTTTGCCCTCAAAGGTTGTTGTACCATGTCAAAGGGAGTGGTGGAGGCAGTTTCCCCTTGATGCGTCAGCTAGAGAGGATCAATACCCCTCTCAATGGGCCGTTAGCTGGTGAACAGGTTAGGTGACCTTTGTGTGAGGTTGTTGCGGCAGAGAAGACGCCAAATGCCTCTATGCGGACTACATGTGGGCTGAGTCCGATGTGAGATGTGGAGTAGGTGATGGCACCCAATGTGGCACAAAAGCCACTTCTTCCTGCGATTAGTGTGGTGCAACTTTATCTTTATGCAGTCTCCTTCTTGACTGCGAACACTTTCCTCTCTCTCTCTCTTGTCTCGGCCGTGGATATTTGGAAGTGGTGGCCTATGTAAAGAGAGGATTGACTGCAGAGAAAAGATGCCTCTATGAGGTCATAAGCTGTAGCTTGTAAACAAGATTATGCACTCATATGATGTGCGCCAAAGAGAGCATTTTTGGAGAGATGTGTCGCTTAGAGAGGACTCCACTCGATGTGGATGTTAATGTGCTAGTGGCACAATTCAGACCCAATCGATATATATGTATCATTTTTGTGCATAAAGCTCAATGAAAACGATAGCTCCAAAGAAATTTGCAGATGTGCCTGATCGTTGCCTCTTTAGAAGTGCTGAACTTTAACAAGGTTCCTCGTATTGCAGTGATAAAAGGCCGGATGGAGCCTTGCTTGCAAATGAGGCTGCAGTGATTCGAGATAATGGAGCGATTCGATCAACAAGCAAATGACGATTTGATGCTATTCCACTTGCTCTGATACCAAGTTAAAATATTAGCCAAGATCGTGGAGCAGAAATCAAACATGAGATTGCAATGTATTGAAAACGAATATTTAGCTTTACAACCAATAAGGTATTTATAGGTGAAGCTTGAGACAAAGTCTTCAACAAGAATCCACAAGAATAGGAAAGGTGGCAGATGACAACCCATGAGACTAGCTCAATAGTTCAACCTCCCTTCTATGTAGCAGTAATGTGTCAAAAATGAGTTGACACATTGACTAGTGACTCACCTAAGGAGACTTAGTCTTTCCACATGTGAGGAAAGCTACTAACTATGATTATGTTAGAATAACTCATGTTGAGTTATAAACCAAATGAGTTATACACCAACAAACACTCTACTCCAAGAGCCCATTCACCTTAGGATAATTTTCTAGTCTTTGATCTATTTTAACCTCGTGTTGCATGCATAAAAAAGTTGACAACATTTGTTAGCGAATGTTAGCATTGAATTATATTGTATTACATTGTTAATGGCAGGTGTAACTGGCGAGTGTATACAGTTAAGTAACTGTTCAACCACTTGCCTTCTCTCTTGTATAAATGCACTTGATAAATGAATAACAGTCACCACAATATTCAGATCAATAATATCATGCATTTTGCCTAATATTTGGTATTAGAGCCTGTTTCAATACCTGTGCATTGTAATCTGTAAGGCGATGGACGAGGTTTAGCAAGGACAGCGCCACTACAGGAGGAAACGATTCCTAGCTCCTGGAACGGCTAGTTTGATAGGCCGCAAACTCCTGTTTTTGGGTGTGGTCCATACAAGAAGGTCATGAGTGCCACGTTCTGGTATTTGGGTGATAGCCTTCTTTCTACTTCTATGCCCTCATGTTTCTTTTTTCCTCAAATGAAGAGACCTTCTCACATTTCGTCACCAGTAAGGAATTATCTGTACCATTCCTAGAACTAGACAGATTAGAGTCGTGCAATCTGTGCCTCTCTTGTTTCATTGTATTGTTTGGCATGCTTTCAGGGAATACGACCTCTCCTGTAATTTTATTGGCCATCTGCATCCTTTTCAATCTGCTCTTGTCATCCGTCAGTCACTACGAAGGTACAATTTGTTTTCAGAGTTTTAAATCATAGGTGAAATAAAAGGGTAGCATTGCTTCCTTTAGCAATGAAATATGAGCTTTAATGAAAGGCAGAGGTAATCCATGACCTCGAATGGAGGCTCAGAGGCTCAGAGGTAATTCATGATCTTCGATTTTGATTCAATACTATGATCTTTGTTGCCCGCCCTATAACTACAAATTAAATATCAGTTTCAATTTATTTGATAAGAATAAAAATTGGAGATTTGGCATTTAGTGGCTGTCTAAGAAGGTTCAAGAGAACCAATAAATGAAAGATTTAGGGTCTGTCAGAAACAATCAAGCTCAGTCTACAAGCCAATTTTTTTGCAATACAAGTGGCTTAAAGGAGTATCATTAAGAATTTGTTTGATGCATATTTAAAGTTCTAATTCTCAATGAGAAATGGTGATTTTTTCTTTGTAAGAAGTGAAATGCATAGCATTGAATTCAAAGCAATCTGTCTTTTTACTATTGGTATAGAGAGAATTTATGATGGCATTTGAATTGCTTTTGGAGAAGCCAAATTCAAAGAGGGGATTGCTCTTTAGCTATATCAAGGGTGGTTACACTATAAATAGAAACACTATAAATGTTATTCAAATTATAATAATTGGGCCTATCCTTTCTACAACTTATATGAGGCCTCCTAAGACTCATCCAAGAAGTCTTCAAATGGTTAAACTATGGTAGGGTCACATTGGCGGTTGGTGGCGCTAGAGGATGGAGGAATTTCCATCATCTCAAGTTAGCTTCTCGCTTGAGATGATGCTTTGCAAGAGAAGCATTTTTCGCTTTAATCTTTTTGTTTTTCTTGTTATTGCTGATAGATTTGAGGACACATATATTGTGAAGTTTGATTTTTGGAGACAGGTAAGGGGTTTGGTGAAGAGCTCAATCTGCATTGTTGCCCAGATATTTCATGAGATTGTGACCAAGGATTACACCTTTATGAGGGTCAAGGAGACAACTTGGAGGATGGTTGTCTAGCAATTATGGTCAGGGACCAAGGGTTATACCTTGGAAAATCTTCTAAAAAATGTATACATATTTTGTAATCAGCAAATTTTGTTATGTAAGCTTTGAGGGGGGTCCCTTGGAAAGGTTGTTCTATGGTTTTAGGAACAATGTAATAAGGGGGGGAATGCTATCGAATGTTAACATTGAATGCTATTGTATTACATTATTAATGGAAGGTGTAACTCACGAGTGTATATCAGTGTAACTAGCGAGTGTATAAAATTAAGTAACTATTCAACTACTTGCTTTCTCTCTTGTATAAATGCACTTGATAAATGAATAACAGTCACTGCAATATTCATATCAATAATATTGAGCATTTTTCCAACAATATTAACATCTCCTAATGAAGAAGGTTCATTTGATTATATCTCAAATTCTAATATTTTTATTTTGGGTTATACTTAGGTTAGAGAGGATGGTAGTTACTTTTCTTTTATTTTCTTTTAATTTAGCAATGCTTTACTCAAATATCTAATGTTCACCAATTTTTTTTTAGATAGATTAGAGAGTCATCATGTAAGAATTCAAAGATATGTTGAAAATTAAAACATTTCAATTTCTTATTTTCTAGATGTAGATGAACTTATGTTTCTCAATAGACTAATAGTTTTTTTTAATTCATCAATTACAAAATATTCCCATTTTGGAACCTAATGGATTTAAATTTTTCAGTTATTCAAAAAAAAAAAATCATCATTTTATTTTTATTTTTATTTTTAGAGTGTAGGAATCGGTTAGGCATCTCTCCCCTATAAACTGCGGCGCCTGTAAACTTTTTTCATGTGATGGTAGGCCATGATGCCTCCCATCACGGGTTTGGGGGAGACTAGACTCATGACCTCTGCTTGCAACAAGATGCTTTAGCCAATCGAACTATGCCCCCCACCCAAAAAAAAAATTAAAAATTAAAAATTTTAAAAAATTTAAAAAATTATCTTTAAGTTATTTTATTTGATGATTTTTTTTTCTAATAGATCCAATATAGATCACTTGCTAATAGGATTATTAGATTTTAAATTGTTGAAGAAAAAATCCCCATTAGTACTTTTCTTACTATCTTTTTTTTCTTGAGTAATGATCGATTCACTATTTGTTGTGCAATCCTCCTCTTCATGTTATACTTTTCATAGTACATATTCCAAGTTTCAGTATTGACTCTTATTATATTTGCTCAATTATTCTAATAAATAATTCATTTGTTTCATTCTCGTTAACTTGCAACTATTTAATTATTTATCTCAAATGGTTTATTTAATCCTAAAGAGCTTTATAATCGTTATCCATTATTTCTCATAAAACTCAACCTTATTCTTTTGAGATATTTTCATGTTATACTTGTAACCAAAAAAATAGAACACCATGGAAAGAATCTATTAATTCTTTTTTACATAGAATCCTTTATGTGCCCCCCAAAAAATTCCTATAAGTAACTTGTGGCTTTGGTATGAATGGATTAGTAAGTTCCACTAATTTCAAGTACAAATCATAAAACATGAAAGTAATTAAACTTATTGTGCAACCTAACTTGTTACCAAATGATTATGTAAATCAAAGAATTAAATTATTTATTTGAAAATAAATGAATTGATAGAATGAAGAAAAATGCAACCAAAAAAAAAAACCTATGAGAGAGGAAACTTAGATGATAATGGTAAATGTTCTTTGACCAAAAAGTAGTACTCAAATATACAAGTATGTATACAAATCTTAATTCTTCCAAGTTTATTTATTAGCTCTTTGTTCAACCATAACCTCATTGGTGCTAAAATAACTTCAATTATCCCCTTTCTTTGCCTTATGTTGTTAATTTCTTCTCATAGCATACTAGAAGAACCAAAACACATGTATGAGAGTCATCTTGCATATTATTTTAAAATACACTAGGTCAACCAAGTGGTTTCACGTTCTTGTTTCTTGTACAAGGATAAAATCATCCCTTTCTTAAACTAATGATATTATTTTTCTATATCAATTAACACTTGGATGACTTTGATCATTTTGACATTACTGCTTAATAAAAAAAATGGTTTCATACTAGTAAATTTAAGGGTTGATTTCAATGCATAGGATATACTAGAATGACTTCATTTGATGATGATATTTCCTTGTATATCCAAAATAGATTGGTAATGCTAATAAGGTGAATCAATTTGAGCACTATGTAGTTAAGGACTACCTCAAAGTTAGTTCCTCCACTAGTCACAAATGATACATTGAGTTATGTATCTAATGTTTTTGATAAAGGGTAAAACGGGTTTTACAGGGACCCGAAACCAAAAAGTTTACAACAAAAAAGATAGGAAAGAAGAGTCCAACAAAAACAACCAGCTGCACAAAAGGTAAAAACCAAAACAAGCAGCAACCATCCAAAAAAGACCAGAAAGGTCAAACTAAAAAACCAATAGTAAGACCAACAAAAAACCAGTCCCAATTAACCTAGAGTCTTCAGGACATACTCTGTCTTAGCCTCTAGATTCTGCATATCATGAACACCCTTCTTAAAAGTTTGAATCATTTGTGGAGTGGGCAGAGCCCTTCTCTTCAAATTAGCCCTGGTTCTCTTAGAAATGCTAGCATCCTCCTCCTAGTTTCTTTCATTGGTTTCCTCTAGATCAACCACTAGAGACCCCTATTGGGCTTTGTCCAATTTCTCGGTCATGGCATTGATGATGATGGCGTTGTGTCTAGCCATATGATTGTTTTTCTCAGCAATAATTTTGATAGTATTTTTCATTTTCTCCACCTCGATTTCAACATTTATGTTCTTGACAGCATGGTGTTGAGTATCTTTGTTGAGACCGTAATCTCTTCATTCCACCTCTTTCTTTTCAATCACCGCAACCTTGGCTCCCAACTCTTCCAGTTTACTTTCAAGGGCCCAATTTTTTATCTTTAGCTCATTAATTTCATTGAAGGTCCATTTCAAAAGTTTGAAATGGATATCAACATTATTTCTAGCTAAATTCAAAACATCCACAAAGGGATCCCTATCAGTATTGAAACAAGTATTAGTAGGGTCAGGAGTAACAGGGGAGCCAGTTCTGGCAATTCTATCCAACGATGGGTCAGCAGAGGGCTCAATATTATTTGCACCAGATGCCTCAGAGTTAGGGGAATCTTCAAAGTACAAGACAAGGTTTTTAGCCTGGGGATTCTTATCAACAAAACTAGTTTTGAGGGAGGGGCTTCCCAGCTCAAGCACAACACAAGCTTTAACAGTAGGTGGGTTAGGGTTTTTCTTGCCAGAATGGACAGCAGGCGGGCTAAGGAAAGTTCTAGCCGGACTTAAATTGGGAAAAAAACCTGAGCCACTGGGTTCAGTATCGTCTTCCTCAGAGCCAGGGGAGGCTTCCAGATTAGCAGGAACAGGCATTTTTTTGGTAATGATCCACAATTAATCTAATCAGGCCAGTATGCAAAATAGGGAATCTTCTAGGGTTTTTCTTGTGGTAATCCAAACTTTTCCTCAAAGAACAAAGAAGATAGTAGGGGAAAGAAACCCTTACCTTGTAGCGGAAATGGTTGAGTAGGGAAAAGTGATAATCGTAGACCCTGGTGAAATGACCATCCATAGTTATGTACTCCATGATAACCCATAGTACCTTTCTCCAAAGGGCTTTTATGGTGTCGGATTCAAAGTAGTTGTTAGCTATTTTCACCAATTTCAGTCTTTCTTTCTCTTTTTTTGGAAATCTGATGACAGCATCGTCGGAAAAAACCTTGTCCCTAAATTTTTTTTCCCATCAGTAGACATTCCCGTCACTTTAACTATCAGGTTTTCGCTGAGCTCAACTTTCCTACCAAAAATGGTAAGATCCCCATTATTCCAATTTTTCTCAAAAAGATCCATAGCCTCCTAATTGGAACCATGGAGCTTCTCCAGGAAAGGAAATAACCCCCCACTTTTAAATTTATTCCAAGCCTTAACATTTCTTATGTGCATCTCATAGCTGTCCAGCTCAATTCTTTTCCTATCTCCACCCATCTTGGCAGACACAGTGGGGCAGACAGAGATGCAATCTTTACTAGAACTAGTCCCGCCAAATCTAAGAACCCACAAAGCGTGCCAAGCCACCTTGCAGACTAAGCAACTGAGCTCAGTCCCATACAATCTAATGATTGTGATGTGATATCTACATCCTGTCCTCATTAAAGAGATGACACGCCTCTTGTCCATGTGATTATCATAATTCAATAAAGCGCGGACATTAGCACTTAGATCATTAGGATTTAGCCAAGTGCTCTAATCATTACTCCTAACCCCTTCATTAGCAAAAAAATATGCGACAACCTTAGCTTCTCTATAGGCATATGAAATTTTAATTTTGTCAAACTTAGCAAGAGTCAAGATGGCGTCATCAATCCAATATTTTATTGTCCACAAGGGGGGGGCTTGCCACAAAGGCAATCAATAATATTTTTGGAATCACCTTCAAGCCAAAGGTTTTTAAAGTTAAGACTTTGGGCTAAATTTATAATGTGAAAAGCGTTAGTAGCCTCCACCAAGTGATTGGTTTGGGAACCAAGAGGAGTGGCCGTCACACCTAGAAAGTTTCCAAAGGAGTCCCTTATGACTCTGCCACAACCCACCATCCTCGGATTACCTTTAGCCGCACCATCAAAGTTAGCTTTGACCCATATATTAGGCGAAAGAGACCAGCGGACACCCTCTATGTCCTTCTTGGATTTTTTAGGGGTGCAAGGAAAATCAAGGCTTATGTTCCATTCCTTGGAAACTATATGGTCATAGGATGAGTGAGCCACTTTCTCGAAATTGCTAACCTTCTAGGAGATAGCATTAACATTTTCTTTCAAAAATTTGATAATTTTATCAAAAACAATATCCACCAGAGCTTCTTTATCTTTGTAAATTATGTTGTTGCATTATTTCCAAAGACCCCAAGCAACATGATGGAAAGAGAAATCCCATAAAAGCCTGAGAACATAATTATGAGTTAGAGCTTTCCATTTAAGGAAGAAATCTTCAATAGATGAGGGAAAAACCCATGAAAGATGCCAAAAACTGATTATTTTTTCCTAGATAGAGGCAGCAAAAGGACAATGAAGGAACATATGACACACTGCCTCAGCCTCCATCTTACACAGAAAACATCTATTAGGTATTTGGAAGCCGCATTTGCAAAGGTTATCAATTGTAAGCACCTTATTTTGGAGAAGGATCCAAAAAAAAAATGTTAATTTTAGGGACCAAATGTTTGAACCAAGCCTTCAACCAGAAGGGAGGAGAGCCCTGGGAGGAAGTAATCCTGGTGAAGGTAGATGAAATAGAATAGTTTCCCGACGGTTCATCAATCCAGACAAGATGATCTTCCAACTGATAAGAGAAAAGTCTAATAGCCAACAAAGAAGACTAAATAGGAGCAAGAGCCTGACTGACAAGACACAGATCCACCCATTTTCCATTCACTATGTAGTCTTTCACATAAGAACCGAAACAGGCTTTGCAATTCTCAACCCACTCACTAAAGGAATCAATTTTTATAAGGGGATCCTTGAACAACCATCTATCCTCCCAAAATCTAGTTTGGTTTCCGCTTCTAACTTGCCAACCAGTTCCAGAGTCTACAATATTTTTTCTGTTGATCACATTATTCCAGCAGGTTAAACCTCTAGGAAGAAGATGGGAATCCTTCAAAATAATAAGAGAACAATTATTCTCTAAATATTTACTAGCTAGGATATCTGTCCATTCACCTGAAGATGAGAAAATTCTCCATATTTGTTTTGCTAGAAGGATTTTGTTAACCATCCTAATTCTTCTAAGACCTAATCCTCTGGAATTTTTTGGTCTGCACACCAAATCCCAACCAATTAAAGGTAGTCTTTTCTTTTCTTTGACACCTGACCAAAGAAATCTTTTTTGAATCTTTTCTATGGCATTCACAAACTTAGCAGGAATCTTAAAGAGGCTCAGAGCATAGATCAGAAAATTCTGAAGAGAAGCTTTGAGGAGTTGAAGTTTGCCCGCTAGACTTAACAGAGCTCCTTTCCAACTAGCAAGGTTCTTGCTAAACCTCTCGACTAACGAAATCCAAAAGGTTTGAGGAGACCTGTTTAAGGCTTAAGGGTAAGCCAAGATAGGTGGCAAGCAAGGAGTCCACCCTACAATCAAGGATTTTGGCAATTTTGGTATGTCTGTGAGCCAGGGTGTTGAAGAAGAACATATAACTTTATTGATTATTAATCAGCTGTCCAGACGCTCTCCCATATTTATTGAGCAAAGATATCAAAGTTTTACCTTCTGAGACTGAGGCTTTACCCAATAGCATAGTATCATCAACAAATTGTTGATGAGAACAAACCAGGTTGCTAGAGGAGCGGTTGAGACCAATAAGAGATCTATTGTCAATCAGCTTTTTCAAGTTTCTTCCAAGACTTTCAGCCATGATAGTGAATAAAATTGGAGAAATAGGATCACCCTATCTTAGGCCTCTGGTATTTTGGAAGAAAGAAGTAGGGGATCCATTAACCATTACAGAGGTAGAAGTAGTAGACACAAGTTGTTCCACCATTTGAATAACCCTATTGCAAAATCCAAAAGCCTTTAAAATTTTAAATAAGAAAATCCAATCAACTCTGTCATAGGCTTTTGATATATCAAGCTTTAACAAGAAGCCTTCAGTCTTAGATTCCACCAAGGAATGGATATTCTCATGCATAGTAACAATAGAGTCAAGGATTTGTCTACCAGGAATGAATCCATTCTATTGAGGTGAAGTCAAAGAAGGCAAAAGAATTAAGAGTTTGGAAGTCAAAACCTTAGAGATGATTTTATAGATCAAATTAAAGAGGCTTATAGGTCTGAAGGCCTCAAAGTTTATTGCTCCAGGCTTCTTAGGGATTAGAACCAAGAAGGTGGCATTCAATTCTTTTAGGAGACTTCTGGAACCAAAATAGCATTCACCACATCGTCTCCAACAATCTCCCAAAACCATTGGAATAAAAATAAAGGGAAACCATCCGAACTTGGAGCTTTACTCCCATCAAAGGAGAAAACAGCCCGCTTGACTTCCTCATTGGTAGGGATAGTAGAGAACATTGAGTTATTTTCCTGGTTGATTACTTTTGATATAGCCTCTATTAAATGATCTTGATC
Organism: Sequoia sempervirens; assembly: GCA_007258455.2. NCBI lineage: Eukaryota > Viridiplantae > Streptophyta > Pinopsida > Cupressales > Cupressaceae > Sequoia > Sequoia sempervirens. The sequence goes on from VDFB02075321.1 coordinate 398,923,885, forward strand.
ATTTTGGTTAATTTCATCATTCTCAGAAAGAAGGTTTTTAAAGAATGAAGCAGCATGCTTTCTAATATCCTTCTCCTCCTCATACCTAGTACGATTCACTTCAATTTGATATATTTTGTTGATAGCTCTGTGTTTTGAGGCTGATAGATGAAAGTACTTGGTATTTTTGTCACCTGCAGATAACCATAAAGCTCTATATCTTTGCCTCTAGAACTCCTCCTTTTCGATAATGTCATACATCTTAATGAGTAGCTCATTCTCTCTTTCCTTTGTATCATTCAAATATCCCTCCATCTGGAATTTATATTGAATTTCCCCCAATTCCATCTGAAGGTCAAATTTGATCCTAAAGATGTTCCCAAATGACTCTTTTTTCCATTTTTTCAAGTTACATTTCACTTCCCTCAGTTTTTTAGATATTCTAAACATAGCGGCACCAGAAATACTTATATTCCACCATTTCCTAATTTCCTCTTTAAAAGTAGGATGAGAGAGCCACATTTTTTCAACTCTGAAAGAGGGATTTTTCTTCTTTTTAATAGGATCTGCAACAAAAATAATAGGGAAATTATCAAATCCAATCCTAGAGAGAGCTTTAAGAGAACAATAATAATAAAAAAACCAATGATTGGAGACTAAAGATCTATCAATTCTAACATGTATAAGATCCATCCCCTTTTTGCGATTCGACCAGGTATAGGAAGCTCCATGTAAATCCAGATCTATTAGCCCTTGGTTGTCAATGAAACTCTAAAGATCCTCTTTGCTCTCCACATTGATATGGAAACCTCCAAATTTTTCACCATTCATTAAGGATGTATTAAAGTCACCCATAACGACCCAAGACTCTATCAAAAATCCTCCTAAAGGCAGCTAGCTCCATCCAAAAGGATTTTCTCAGTCCTTTTCCACTGGGGGCATAGATGTTCAATTCGATCCAACTAAAATTATCCCTAATATGTGTGAATCTAGTAGCAATACAGTTCGTGCCTTCCAAAATCAGATCCCCTTTGATTGTGTGACTATTCTAGAAGGTAGCAATACCTCCAGAAGCTCCAATCGAATTATTTCCATGAGTACTACAGTGCTGAAATAGTTTCACCTTTTCTATTTTTTCCTTTGACATTTTTGTCTTCTAAATAAGAAGAATATCAGGCTTGTGATCTCTAACAAAATTGCATAGAACATCCTGCTTGTGGGGGCTATTGAGTCCCCTAATATTCCAAGACATTATCTTCATGAATTACTAGGGGATTTGAGGCATTCCGACATGGTTTTTTGAGATCCATCTGCTATATCCTGAAAGCTGTTATGCTCTCTTGTCCATTTACTAGATTTTTTCCCTCGAGAGTTCTTTGATGCTCGACAGTCTTCCTTTGCTTTTGATCTGACCAGTAGAAATTCCACTTGGAGTCTTCCATTATTTGTTTTTCTTTTTCTTTTTCTTTGATAAGATCTCTTCTTTATCAGTCTCTTCCTGGCTATATGTCTCTTTGCTAGATTCCCATTCCTTATCAGTTAGGAGCCTTTGTTCCCAGGGTAATGTATCCAAGATACCATTCATATGAAAAGATGAGAAGTTACTAGAAAGTTCAGTTGAATGGTTTGGGTTTTCGAGGGAGTCCTTAACCACTTCAAAGGAGTTAGGATCCATAAAGTGCTCCACACCCGGAGGAAAAAGACCTTCAGATGAAGGGAGAGGGAGAGGGATGTTCAGCTCCAAGGATAGTCCCTGAATAGGAATATCCTCCAAATCTAGGGTCTCATCATTTTTCTCTGTTGGGATTAGCTCGTGGGAAAAAGGGTTAGCATCATGGTTCAATTTTTCTTCTCCATCCGACTGATCCTCATTGGATTCATTTTCCTTAATAGGTAAAGTCTTCACAAGATCTTTTTGTTGGGGTTCCAACGAATCCTCTCCATTATTTTCCATGACCACCTCAGCCTCATTAGAAGTGGTCTGAACATTAGACTCTTTATTTTCAAGGCTATCTCCTCCTAATTTCTTTCACCATACCGATTTCAAAGAACTAGATAGTTTCTCTTTTTCTTTGGTAGCATTTAAGGGGCATTTTTTAGCCCAGTGCCCAGATTTTCTACATTTGAAACAGGAAAACAGGATGGTTTCAAACTCTATATGCTACAACCAAGACCCCAGTTTTGACTGGATCTCGATTGATGAGGGAAGGTCAACATTCTGAGAGACCCCAACACATATTCTAGCAAATACCAACCTCTTTCTAGCAGTTTTCATTGAATCAATAGAAAGGAGCTCACCAAAGGAACTCGTAATACCATAAAAGATATCCTCATTCCAGTATTCCAGGGGAAGGCCCAGAAGTCTGACCCAAACTGGGACATTCTCAAAAATGGAGTCTGAAAGGTCCAAGTTAGATGACCACTTCTTTATAGCCAGGGAAGATTTCTCTATAACCCAAGGACCCCCACTTCTAACAGCCAAGATGTCCTCTCTGCAAGTGAATTCAAACGCAAAAAAAAACCTTTGGAAGTGCTGCAACTGAGACTTTTCCATTTGTTCTCCATTTATTTTTGACGAAATCCCTAACCACTTCAATGTTTGGTCTAGGGCCCATAAACTTCCCAACTAGGTTTCTTTCCATTAAAGCAATATTATGATCAATTAGGAAATCTGGCATAGAAATTACAAACTTACCTTTATCCAGGGAAGAGATATTTTACACCAGAGGGAAAGATGTTTTTCCATTTGGTTTTACCCCAAACAAAGAAGTCCAGGGTTTTCGATTACCTCCAATGCCGCCAGCGGTCCCCACCGCATCTTTAGCTTTTTGATTTTTTTGACTGACAGGGAATCTGTACGATTAGCCGCTAGAATATCCTTTCCACCTGGGTCCACCTAGATTTTGTTTCTGGAGTCCACCTCGTCCTAATCAACCTCACCTTGCTTCTTACTCGATGCCAACTCCTGATTCGCTTGAGATTTCTCTGATCTTGCTTCACCTCCATTTCCGTTGCTTGGATTTTCAAAATCCCTCTTTTCCCGCCCGTGCCTGCGCTCGTGTGGCTCCATTTAAAACTGGAGTATAGTGTTGTTTATGTAGTTATGTATCTAATGTTAAAAGTGTGAGTAGTTTTTAAAATAATGTGGTTCAAGACTAATTGAAGTTTAGTTAATGAATTAATTATTAATGATAGAATGGTTTCACCTCAACTAGAACAATGTATGCAACACCAATAATGATTTAGTTTTAACATTACAGAATTAGTTCCTCAATTTATTATGAACGATATGATAATTCAACTATCATAAATAATAATAAAAATGTAAATTTTGACTTTATATAATTTAATATTACCTCTAAATTAATTATAAATAAAAATATCCTCTTTCAACCCCTCCTGTGGTATGAGCATTTCACCCCCCTCTAAAAAATATCATTTTTTCTAGCTTTTCTGCACTCTCGGTCTCAAGGCTGGTTTTTGGTTTCGCCCCCTCTTGTCAAAACTTCTCTTATTCAAGACATGGTGCTCTATTTTGCCCCTCCCCCCCACTTGTATAGAATTTTTGTATCCTTTTTGTAAACTTTTTGTAACTTCTTGTATAATATTTTCACTACATACATGTAATTCTAAACTTATAGAATATATACAATATTAAATTTTTTTACCTTTTATCTTAAAAAAAAATATATAAATGAACTATATTCATTGTTCAAAATGATTGTTGTGATCTCAACTTTTTAAAAAGAAAACAGCAAACTTTTAAATTTACAAACCAATATACTTAACAATACAATCTCAATGTATACTTACAAACTTATTTAACTAGTAATCAAATTTTATTTCAATTAAAATATTAATCTATAATTGTTCAAAACTCTTTTCGATAATTTGGATCCACCAGATGTTTACATAAAGCAATTAATCATAGCAAATTGACCATACAGAATTGACTTTGTGTGTGCTATCACGCCACATATGTTTGAAAACCAAAAAAATTTAAAACCTCTTAAGAATATGGTGCAATTATGAACCAATGTGAAACCCCGTAAACGAAGCAGCCATCAATTGAAGTAGCGACGTGAAAACTTGACTTTGGACCATATACAAATGTCATTCAATTTTATCATATCACTGAATAAAGTAATAGTTACATAGAAGAACGTGAATGAATAATTCACAGCCAACTTTAAATATTGTTGGAACATGTGGAAATACAACTCAAGTCTTTGACAAATTGCCGAAAGTATAGCTATGCCCTTGTGCAAATGTCCTTTTTTCATTCATTGAGTCTGAATGAAACCAGATACCCTGGCAAATATAACAATTTGAAAGTGATTGTGATTTTGGACGTTAAAGAGAGTTGGTTCCTGAGAAAGCGACTGAATTTGACTGCAAGGATACTTTCTCTGTGTCAAATCATTTAATGATTCCATATTAGAATTTGATTGCTATGAAACAAAAGCAATGTATCTTTTGTAAAACTCGTCCCTTGAACTTGTGTTTTTAAAACTTTTGTCATGGCAGGCTAACATTGGAAGTTGAGAGGAAATAGGTTTAAAGAATGGAAGATTATATTGTTGGGTGTTGAAGTCTAATGGTCATCTTATCCATTTTTTTTATTTTTTTTCTTTATGTGATGTTTCTTGACATTTCGTTTTATTTGTAGTTCATTATGGATAAGGTTTATTATTATTGTATCTTGCTGCTGCAATTAGTTATGGTGCTGTATGTATCCAGAAACAGAGATAAATAAAATCACTTCCCCTGCTTCAAAGTGGATGTAGCCAGTTTTGGTGAACCACTATAAATCTTCTGTCTTCATATTTTGTATTTCATCTGTCTGAGTCTAATTTTCTCTAATCTTCTTCTTCTTTTAATCTGCAGTAAATATTCAACAACTAGTATTAGAGCTTGGTGAATTAGCTTCTCAGGAATTGTAATAATTTCTGGAAAATGGAGGAAGTAGATAAATAGAAGATAGAGAAGTTCTCAGGGAAGAACTTTGGACTGTAGAAAATATAGATGGAATATTTTTTGATTAAAGGCATCTCTCTCACTCGCATTGGAAGGAAAAAAGAAGAAACCAACTGCGATGTTAGATGAAGATTGAGAGAGATTAGATAAGAAAGCAAGAGCTACGATTATTTTATCCTTACCCAACAACATCCTCTTCAATGTCACAATAGAGAAGACCTCAAAAGAATTACGGGACAAACTAACTAACATGTATGAGATTGCTTTAGCTTCAAACAAAGTTTACCACACGAAAAAGCTATATAATTTGAAAATGAAGGAAGGTGGAATCATGCCAAATCACTTGAATGAATTCAACACCCTTATAAACCAATTGGTTTCGATAAATATCATTTTGATTGACGAAATCAAAGCAATCTTACTATTATGTTCTCCTCCAAATAGTTGGGAAGGATTTGTGATGGCAATCAGCACCTCCATATCTGGGAAAACAAAACTCAAGCTTTATGATGTTGTTGAAATTCTTATCAGCGAAGATATGTGAAGGAAAATCAAGGAAATGCATTAGGTGATGCCCTGATTTTTGATAATAGAGGTAGACACCAAGAAAGGGGCAAAAATAACCATACAAGAAGATCAAGATCAGTGAGGAGATCAATTTCAAGGGGAAAAAATGGAGGTTGTTGGTTTTGCGAAAAAGAAGGCCATACAAAGAAAAATTGTTGGCCATAAAAAGGTGCAAAATGAATTAAAGAATAGTGAAGTGAACACCATGAATGAAAAAGATGAAGGTGTTCTAGTCTTGTCAATGGGTGAAACTACAGTAGATTTGTAGGTGTTGGATTTTGGTGCATTCTTTTGCACAACCTCATGTTGAGAATCCTTCGAAAATTATCATGAAGGCAGATTTGGTAAAAAATATCTTGGTGATATCAAGGTATGTGAAATTATTGGCAAGGGTGATGTGATGTTGAAGTTGAATAATGGAAACAAGTGATTGTTGTGTGATGTAAGACATGTTTTGAAGTTTCAAAAACTGATTTCTACAAGACAACTTGATGCTCAAGGATATAGCATATATTTTTCTTCAAATTCATGAAAGGTGAACAAAGGGGAATTACTAGTTGCAAGGGCAGAAAATTGGGCACATTATATGTGCTCGACAGTCTCACTAAAGTGGGTGTAGCGATGGTGCTTGTAGACAATGAAGTGGAACTATGGCATAGAAGGCTCGAGCACATGAGCAAGAAGGGGCTTGACATATTGCTCAAAAGGGATCACCTTCCAGGTTTAAAATTTGTGGATTTGGACCTATGTGAGCATTGTTTATATGGAAAAAAATGGCAGTTTAGTTTCTTAAAGACTAGACATGACAAAAAGACAAAGCCTTTAGAGCTTGTGCACTCTAACATGTTTGGTCCTACAAAGGCAACCTCATATGGCGGAGCTAATTATTTTGTTACATTTATTAATGATTGTAGTTGAAAGGTATGGGTTTACATGCTCAATTGGAAATTTGAAGTTTTTACCAAATTCAATATTTTTAAAACTATTGTTGAAAATCAAAGGGGGAACAAGATTAAATGTTTGAAAATAGATAATGGGGGTGAATTTTATTCTTTGGAAATTGATGGTTTTTGTGCAAATAATGGTATTTTGCGTATTAAAGTTGTACCATTCATGTGCACCTCAATAGAATGGTGTAGTTGATAGGTTGAATTGAATGATTCTAGAGAGGGCTCATAGCATGCTTTCTAATGCAGGTTTGGGCAGAGATGGTCAACATATTAGTGTACTTGATTAATTGCATCCCCTCTTCTCGATTGGATTTTGGTACTCCTAAGGAGGAATGGATTGGAAGGAAAATTTCCTACAATCATTTATGGGTGTTTAAATGTGATGCTTCTGTTCATGTTTTAAAATATAAGTGAATGAAGTTGGATTTCAAATATGAGAGGTGTATATTTGTTAGGTATAAAGAAGATCAGTATGGTTTTAGAGTGTGGAATCCGGTCATGAATAAATTGGTTCTCAGGTGGGATGTTTTCTTCCATGAAAAAGTTGCACCGTAGAAAAAAGTACCCTTTGCTTGGCATGGGAATAATTCATGATAAATTGGACATAATGAGGTCTTGATTTGGTGTTGTGAGGCATTTTATGCATCCACAGTAGGCCTTGGACCCTTGCAAATTGAATAACATGCTTTTATTGATGACTTGTAAAGGTGTTGTAAAGGACTTTCACACTTTTCTAGACTTAATAAACCCATTTCTCCCTAATTCAACATTATAAAATGTGTTTAATAACATTATTACATCAATCTAGAAGGTTTGTGAACTAAATTTAGTGTTAAACTAGTGTTGTAATGTATCTTGCACATTCACATTGGTTCTTGTGCCTTCCTAGGCTATGTGGACCTCATTTTAGTGTTGTAAAGTGTATTTAATTACACTTTCACATTGAATTTTGTGTCCCAAGCCCTATTTGACCTTTACATCATCATTAATAGACCCCTATTAACCCATATCAAGTGCATTTGTAGATATAAATGGATCAAATAACTGACAAAGTTGCAATTTAAACCTTATTTCCTTATCTCCTAGCATCTTAGCTGTCAGAATGGCCCTTGTGGGACCCATTCACCATGCATGGTGAATCACTCCCATCCAGGTGGGACCCATTCGCCATGTGTGGCAAATCAGTCTCATTTGGCCCAATTTTGACCTTTCAGCTGGAAAAAAGGTGAAATTTAAGTTTATTATTTCTTCATGTTGGTCCATGATGAGGTATTAACGGGTGGAATAGGTGAATTTCCTATAAATATAAGTCTTTTAACCCTAATTCACATCTCTTATCATTCATTCATGCACCAATCTTCCATCTGAAGTCAAGCAACTTAGGGTTTTAGTATTACAAGCCATTCAAGATCAAGTTTCAGACATTCAAGGGTAGATTCTTCATGTTTTATTGTAGAAATTCAAGATCAATCTTCATGGCAAGGTAATCAACTCCATTATTATATGTTTCATTACATTCTTTCTCTATTTTGGTTTAATTACCTAAAAGGGGTTTGACCAAGGCAAACCCCCATGCCCTATCATTCAACCTTTCTCTCTCTGTCTCTTGTCTTGTGTGTTTGCAAATATAAGACTCTTGGAAGCTTGGAAATCATTGAAGATCAAGTTGCAAGGTTTCTCAAGTCTTATCTTCATTCAACAAGTCAAAATATCAATAAAGACTCACTTTCAGGTTTAGAAATCAGAGTTTCAAAAGCAAACACCTGTAGAGAATCAAAGTGTAGACCGAGAGATCAAGATTCCACCTTTGAATATTAATAAATTCAAAAGTGGACTCACTTTCCATGAGTGGCGAATAAGTCCCACTTCTAGGTCAATTTTGAGTTTTCTACATTTTTAGATACCCTTTTGTCAGAAACAGGTTTCGACTCAGTTTTGCATAACTCAAACTAATTTTCCTAGAATGGAAAATGAGTCCCACTAGGCCTAAAAATAAGAATTATCAACATTCCAAAATCCATTTCTAGTCTTCATCCACATTCTAGGTGCACACTTTCAGTTTCGTCAAGTTTTGTTGCAATTTGCATTCATTTCTAGGCGTTCTTGCATTACACAATGTGTTTTCAAACAAGTCACATTTCCTAGGTTTTTGCATACTTAATCAATCAATTTTATCATTTAATTGCTTGAAAATCATCTCATTTAGTCTTAATTACATCATACATTGCATAATTTGAGTGAACCTACCTAGATCTTTTGGCCCTTCCTTCTCCTTTTAGGTGAAAAACCCTAGAAGTGCTAGAAAGGATTAGGGTGCCAAAAATCTATGGTTCATTTTGGTGAACCTGCTTTTCAAATACTTCTCTTATCTGATTTGGAGTCCATCATAGATCTAGCTTTGCATTGATTTTGTATTAGGGTTTGCATTAGTTAATTGGCATGTTAGGTTTCAAATTTTGCATTCATAAAAAAGTGCATTTAGGTTGCATTTTTGACATCTAAATTCATGTAAATTTTCTAAAATTCTGCATTTTTAACTTAGGTCTGCATCATAGCACTCATAACACATCAAAATCACTCAATATTTTTTGGAAATTCTGAAAAAAGTCCATATTGGGACTCATACGCCACCCTAGGCGAATTAGTCTCTTCTGACCCCTAAAACTATCTTTTATAGAGCTGAAAACCCTATTTTTAGGGTTCTATTTGGTGCCATTTCATACCTGTATCAATTGGCTACATTTCTATATCATGTATTTCATTAAAAATAGCTTAAATTAGCTCATTTCATGCATTGCTTCATTTCAAAATTTGCATTCCGACATCATTGCATAGCATAATCAGTCACTTAGTATCTGAAAATTACATTTCATTTCAGCCTTTTTACATTGCATTCTGAGTTAGTATAGATTTTTATTTCAAAATGTTAGTTCAATCTTTCCCAAATTTGCATAGAGAAAGCTAGTCAATAAGTATTCTAGTCCTTCATTTAATGCATTCCCTAGTTATGATAGTCTCTTAGCACAAGAGAATGAAAATGTTAACATTCATCTTAAAATTACACTCCCTCCTATCTCTTGCATTTGTGAGGATGATGTGTTAGAAGGGAATTCAAATTTAGATAAACATGATGATCATAATTGTACTTCTCATGATACCTCTCCTTTTAGTGACAAAGGTATCTTGGCGAAAGAAGGTATAATCATTGAGTATCATGAAGGTCTTGTTTTTCCTTCTCCTCATTCCCCTTGGGAAGATAGTATAACAATACAAGATGAATACATTGCCACCACTTTACCTAACACCTCCTCTATTTGTGACAACCCTTTCGTGAATAATCAAGACAAAAACATTTGTGAGGAGGATATGTTGGTATCAAGAAGCCCAATGATTGAGAGTTATATGTTCATTATTTCTCCTTCCTAATGTTCCTAACAATTGGAAGAGCCTATTTGAACAAGAAAGTTGTCTTTCCCTTGATCTCACCCCTATTTTTGATGAAGATTCTTTACAACATTTAACCATGACATGTGATGCACCTCTTGATTGTCCCTTTCCTAAAAGATCTCCTACTAGGGTAGATGTTGTGACACAAGACAATGATATTATGGACAACAATCAAAATTTCCCCTCCTAATATCTCTCCTATTGGTGAAGAAGGTATTATGGTGTTACATGATCCCATCGATGAGAATCATGAGAATCTTGAGAATCTTATGTGGGAACGGATCATAGAACAAGACAATTCAACCATGGATAGCTCCCTTACTTATGATGATGACATTTTGGAAGAACCTTTGGATTGTAGTTCTCCTAACAAGTCTCCTCTTAGGGAGACTATTATGGTGCAAGAAAATGATATGTCTTCCTTAGGGATACATCAAACCAAGACCATCGAGGTTATGAATGTGCAAGTGTCCATTCAATCCCCCTCGATCAATGAACCACATACATACCCCATGCGACATCTAAGGAATCCCCTAATTCTTTACCCACCATCACACAAACAAAAACCTCAAAACAAACATGAACTAATCCTTTATCCACCTAAGCATAATGGTTCATACCAACCAAGTTACAATGGCATTGCTCACATATTTGACAAAGTGTATACACTCAAGGCCAACCTCAAACTTGAAAGACTTATGAAGCAACTTGAAAAATGATGTGATGCTATAGGAAAAAGTATCCATGGCCCTCTAGAGCCTAAAACACAAACACCAAATCGTGGTCTTTTTGATTGTCCTTTCATAGAAATCAACCCATCCAACAAACCTTCACTCAACATCAATATTATCACACAAGATTCTTCCAAGACTCTTCCTTATCCATATAAATAACATTAGTTGCTGCTCCTTGCCATGCCATAGTTTTAGGATCATAGCATACTCACTATTGCATGTTTTGCATCCATTGCAAGGGGAAACATACCATCATCCATTCTAGGTTCACCCTTGTCCTGCACTAAGTGGGGGCAAGGGGTTCGAGAGCATTATCCCTGTATATCACTTGTCGTTGTCTCTTTTGGCTAATCATTAACCTTTCATGAACATATATGAGCAAGCTTGGGATGTGGACGACATGTCTTCAGATTGAATCGCATGTAACATACTCCCTTTCTTCATGATGCAGTTTACCGAAAACATATGACTTGGCATAGGTATTTTGGAATAAGCTCTCATACCTTCTTCTACTTTAAAGCAATTTCTCACAGTAATGGTGTTAGCAACCGCTTTAAAGTGGGGGGCATACATAGACAACATCTTTTTTGCAAATTTTATGGTGTAATTTACTTTTTCTTGTGACGTGTCCTCTCCTTGGTGGTGTCATTGGATTTGATGCCTTCCAAGAGTGTTTGATCAACTGAAGTGGCCTAATGCGAATGAGGGATCCCATGGATAATGATATGAAAACCCTGATTTGTCCTCTCTTGGAGACATTAGGCACAATGCTCCCTAAGAAGAAGACTTTACATGAACAAAGCAAAATCCCCTTTAACAAATTTTTTACATGACATTCAAAAACATTTACAAAAGAATTACATTGTGGTTCCTTATTAATGTTATCAGAAGCATAAATTTTGTATGGTTTGTATAATGGGAAGCCAACACATTGGCATGAATTTCTCATTATGTAGTGGGAAGCCAACACACTAGCATGAATTTCTCACTAAAACCACTTTTTTGGTACAACTCACCCCATGGACGACCTTATGTTCTATGGCCCCAGAGTGAGCGCATCTTCACCCTTTTTCATTTTCATATTTCTCTTCTGCCTAGTTCTTTCCATCGCATGATTATGTATCTTGTTGGTTTGACTTAGGATCTTGGATCCTGGGGGCTTGTTTTCCTTCTTGATCTTTGTTGTTCTTTGTCATCTATATCTGAACACTTGGATATCTCTCTTGAATGTCTACTTTAGTGTGAGTTTTAAGCAAGTCCATCCTCTCACTAAAGTGGGGGCTAAATGCACTGTAGGAAAAAGTACCCTTTGCTTGGCATGGGAATAATTCATGATAGATTGGACTTAATGAGGTCTTGATTTGGTGTTGTGAGGAATTTTATGCATCCACACTAGGTCTTGGACCCTTGAAAATTGAATAACATGCTTTTATTTGTCTTGTAAAGGTGTTGTAAAGGAATTTCACGCTTTTCTAGACTTAATAAACCTATTTCTCCCTAATTCAACATTATAAAATGTGTTTAATAACATTATTACATACATCTAGAAGGCTTGTGAACTAAATTTAATGTTAAACTAATGTTGTAATGTGTCTTGCACATTCACATTGGTTCTGGTGCCTTCCTAGGCTATGTGGACCTCATTTTAGTGTTGTAAAGAGTATTTAATTACACTTTCACATTAAATTATGTGTCCTAGGCCCTATTTGACCTTTACATCATCACTAATAGGCCCCTACTAACCCATATTGTGCATCCCGAGGCATAAATTGATCAAATAACTGACAAAGTTGTAATTTAAACATTATTTCCTTATCTCCTAGCATATTAGCTATCAGAATGGCCCCTGTGGGATCCATTTTCCATGCATGGAGAATTAGTACCATCCAGGTGGGACCCATTCACCATTTGTGGCAAATCAGTCCCATTTGGCTGAATTTTGACCTTTGAGTGGGAAAAAAGTGAAATTTAATTTTATTATTTCTTCATGTAGGCCCATGAAGAGGTATTAATGGGTGAAATAGGTGAATTTCCTATAAATATAATACTTTTAACCCTAATTCACATCTCTTATCATTCATTCATCCACCAATCATCCATCTCAAGTGAAGCAACTTAGGGTTTTAACATTACAAGCCATTCAAGATCAAGTTTCAGACATTAAATGGAAGATTCTTCATGTTTTATTGTAGAAATTCAAGATCAATCTTCATGGAAAGTTAATCAACTCCATTATTACATGTTTCATTACATTCTTTCTCTATTTTGGTTTACTTACCTAAAAGGGGTTTGACCAAGGCAAACCCTCATGCCCTAACATTCAACCTTTCTCTCTCTTGTCTTATGTGTTTGTAGATTTAGGACTCTTGGAAGCTTGGAAATAATTGAAGATCAAGTTGCAATGTTTGTCAAGTCTTCTCTTCATTCAACAAGTCAAAATATCAACAAAGACTCACTTTGAAGTTCAGAAATCAGAGTTTTAGAAGTGAACACCTGTAAAGAATCAAAGTGCAGACCAAGAACTCAGGATTCCACCTTTGAATATTCAAAAATTAAAAATTGGACTCATTCACCATGAGTGGTGAATGAGTCCCAATTCTAGGTCAATTTTGAGTTTTTTGCATTTTTAGATACCCTTTTGTCATAAACAGGTTTCAACTTAGTTTTGCATAATTGGGATTAATTCGCCCAGAATGGTGAATGATTCCCACCAAGCCTAAAAATCAGGATTACCAACTTTCCAGAATCCATTTCTAGTCTTCATCCACATTCCAAGTGCACACTTTCAATTTCGTCAAGTTTTGTTGCAATTTGCATGCATTTCTAGGTGTTCTTGCATTACACAATGTGTTTTCAAACAAGTCACATTTCCTAGGTTTTTGCATACTTAATCAATCAATTTTATCATTTAGTTGCATTTAGATCATCTCATTTAGTCTTAGTTACATCATAAATTGCAGAATTTGATTGAACCTACCTAGATCTTTTGTCCCTTCTCTTTTTTGATGAAAAACCCTAGAAGTGCTAGAAAGGAATAGGGTGCCAAAAATCTACGGTTCACAATTATTTCTAGGTTTTCATAAATAGGGGTCATTAGAGAATGAGTACATGTCTATAGATATCGATAGTGCGAGCAATTCATAGTTTTCATATCAGAAATTGGTTTCAAATATGCCCCAACAACACATTGGTAACACCCAGGTTGGAAGAAATTTGTAGCAATCATTTCATTCATAGTATGGTGTCCTTTCTCCTCTAGTAGTAAATCTAAACTTGCAAGAAGAAAATATATCTTCCCACACCAATCTTAATGTTCCCTCTTCATCATGTAAGGCTTCCTTATAGTCGCATGAGGCATATTCAAATTTTCATCCACTACCATTTATTTTTGAATCTTTAAATAGGCGATTAGCTCTACCATCAAATTGTGTCTTTGCTCCTACATAGTAGTCTTTACAATCCAACATTCTACCATTCCATCGAATGCAACTTGAAGTCCCTCCCATGCATGCTTCAATTTCTCTCATTCCTACACATGAGACAAGTTTGATGCTCATGCAAGGTAATAAATTTAATGTTTTTCCTTATAATTGTGGTTTGTCAAATAAAAAAATTGTCACCTCCTTTTCTTGGTTATTTGAAGTCTTATTTGGAGCCTTATTTATCCTCATGTGATCCAATTTCAAAGTCTCTTGTTGAAGACTTAATTTCCACGCCTTTTCCTTTAAGCTAATCACATGGTGTAAATGCTAAAACATCTATTCTATCATAAATTTTATCATCATTGCCTCTTGAAATACCATCAAAACCTTTGAATAATGAAATTGTTTCCCATTCAAACTATGATTTTATGCCAAATATATTGTTTCCTTTGTGTAATTAGTCAAAGAAACCAATGAATGATCAAAAAAAAATTCATTCGCCTTTGTCTCTTCCCACAATGAAGCTGTTGATTGCAATGTTTTTACTCAAAATGATACATTGCAAAGGAAAAATCTTGGAGATAACTTGTAGGAACATGGCAATTCACAGGAAACAGTTCCTCAAGTGTGGAGGTCTACCCAAGATCATCAACCTTTAGCAAAATTTATTGATTACTGGTTATGGATTTATGATCAATTAGAGATTTCCACCTTCAAAGAAGCTTAAAAATATATCAATTGAGAGAAATGGTTGGATGCAATGCAAGAAGAAATGGATACACTAATAAAAAAACACACAACACACTTAGGATTTGGTGAATCTTTCACCCAATCAGAGAGAATTAAAGAATCGATGGGTGTACATATTGAAAGAGAAAGGAGGCAGGAAATGGTATCAAGTGCGATTGGTAGTCAAGGGTTATACTCAATAAAAAAGAATTGACTTCAATGAGATCTTCTCACGGGTTGTGAAGATGACTACAATTTGATCAGTTTTGGGCCTTGTAGTGGTTTATGATCTTGAACTGGAACAACTTGATGTGAAGACTGCATTTCTACATGGGGATATAAAAGATGAATTGTATATGCATGAACTTGAAGGTTTTGAGCAACAAGGTAAAGAAGATTTATATTGCAGGTTGAGGAGAAGTTTGTATGGGCTCAAGCAAGCCCTAGGGAAGTGGTACCTTAATTTTAATTCTTTGATCGTTGAGCAACACTTTGCATGCTATGAATCTGATCCATGTGTATATTGTAAGATTTTGAATAATGGTGATTTTTTTTTATTGATGCTCTATGTTGACGATATGCTTGTAACAAGTACTAGTATGAGAGTTTTTCATGATTTGAAACAATTGTTAGCTCAAAAAAAATCAATGAAAGATTTAGGGGCAGCAAAGAGGATACTTGGTATGACCATAATTTGGGACAGACATAAGAAGGAAATCAAATTATCACAAAAAATACATTGACATTGTTTTGGACAGATTTAACAAGAAGGGTGCTAAGGCTATGAGCACTCCACTTATTGATCACTTTCGTTTGTCATTTGAATTGTACCCAAAAACACCTCAAGATCAAGAAAACATGAAGGGTATTCATTATTCATCAGTTGTTGGGTGTTTTATGTATGTGATGGTGTATACTTGTTTGGACATTTCCCATGCAATGGGAGTAGTGAGTAGCTTTATGAAAAATTCGAGCTAGAATCATTGGGAAGCAGTGAAGTGGATACTAAGATATTTAAAAGGTACTTCAGATTTTTTTTTTTTTTGAAGGTAGAAATACACAACTCAATCAGTGTGGGATCATGGGAGTCCAAAAAGTGGCGATATGACAAAAAATAGTCGATGACTATTTTTGTATCTAAATTTGATGAAACAAAAAGGGTTTATTGAGAAAGTTATCAGCTTTCCACCAATATAAGATATGCCTTATTTTGAATTAAACACATAATTATTATTGATTTTCTACATGAATTATGACTAATGTCCTGATTGATAGACTAATTTAACAAGTTTATAATTCTCAAATGATTTCACAGTTTTTGAATCCAAAAGATGTGGCACATTCTATGCTTCCAATACTATAAGATTAAAAAAATAATAATTGAATTTCATAAATTTTTGACCAAGTTATAGTGCTCAGGAAAACACATTTTAATATTTTCAAAAAAATTCTAATAAAAAGTCCATCACTAATTATATACGTGCAAAAAAAATACAAAAAATAAGAGGCACATCCGAGCATGTGTCCTCTACTTATATTGAAAGTTTCAAAAAAATATATTATTTTTTTCTTGTACTTAGGTTGGTCAAACATACACCTTTTTATTTTTTCTTGGAAATTTAGTACTAATGCATTGAAATTTTAAATTCTTACCAAATAGATTCATTTTTTTCCAAATAAGGACTAGTATCATAGAAACTACATTCAATTTTCTACAAATTATGTTTTTACATATTTTTCAAATTATGTTAATAACGTATTTAAATTTTTATGTCAAGTTTCCTAACTCTATTTTTTTGAATTTTCATTGCCACATATGGGCCTAGTTTGGACCCTCATAATCCTACAGTAACCCATTATGTTGAAAGTGATATGACTGAAGACTTGGACAAATAAAGGTCTACAACAAGTTATGTGTTCACATTTGTTGAGGGATAAATCAGTTGGGTTTCATGGTTGCAACAAGTGGTTGCACTCTCCACTATTGAGGCTGAATATATTCCACTCACTAAAGGTATGAAGGAGATGATTTGGTTACACAGACTGTTGGGTGAGTTGGGTTTCAATAAAAAAAATTCACTCTTTTTTGTGATAGCAACAATTCTATTCACTTGGCAAAGAACTCAATTTTTCATAATAGGACGAAGCATATTGAGTTGCACTATCATTTCATCTAGAATGTACATGAAGAAGGAAAGACTTTGAAAGTGGAGAAATTGACATAGAGGTGAATCTAGATGATGCATTGACAAAGATAGTACCAAGGGATAAGTTTGAATTTTTTCAAACTTCTCTCGAAATTGTCAAGATGTAATAATAAGGGTGAAGTGAGGGAATATCTCTAAGTTTTGCAGCAGATGTTGGTCTTCAAGTTGGAGATTTTTGGGTGTTGAAGCCCAATGGTAACCTTATTTGTTGCTTATTTTTTCCCTCCATATGATGTCTCTTGACATTCCATGTTATTTGTAATTGTTCATTACAGATAAGGCTTATTATTATTATTGTATCTTGCTACTGTAATTATCTATGTTATAGTATGTATCTAGAAACAAAGATAAATAAAATCAATTCCCCTACTTCAAAGTGGATGTAGCTAGTTTTGGTGAACCACTATAAATATCATGTCTTTGTTTTATTTATCTTTGCATTTTCTATTTCATCTTTCTGAGTTTAATTTTCTGCAATCTTCTTCTTCATTTAATTTTCAATAAATATTCAACATATATTGACATCAATAAATAAACATCAATTATATTTGACAAATTTTGACAAAAATGGATACATTAACTAAATAAATTGAAGATGAAAACCTTAACATACTTAGAACATGAAAAAAATTACATGGTTAGATAGCTAGGAGAGAACTTAACTTATCCTTGTGTTTTTTTATTTGACATTGGAACACGTGCAAACCTGATGGGAAGTATGTGCAAAATTATATCATTATTTTTATAATTTGCAAAAGTAGGCCTTTGGATGTTGAAAAGACACTCGAAGCATTTGGGTTAGAAGCCTAGGGAAAATCCAAGCCAATGGCTTGGAAATTTCCAAAGGAAACAAAGATTTGAGTGCATTATAATGTGCTCATACTATGTTTTTCTTTGAAAAATTTTCTCTCTTTATTTTTCTTTGTCTTTCTCTTAATCCTTCTCTTTCAGTGAAACTATATACATAAAATAAAAATTTAATTTATATTTCATGTATATAGTTTTAGGATGTTTGAGTTTGGTTTCATATCTACAGGATTTATAATACAAATTCTAGTTTTTAGATCTTATAATTTTTTAGACAGTCAAATTTTAGTAATCAACATGTCAAATTTTAGTAATCAGCAAGTATAATATTTCTCTCTCTCTCTCTCTATCTCTCTATCTCACTAATTATTTATCCTTTATTCTCTAGACCTCTCTCTCACTATCTCCATCCCTTTATCTGACTCTCTCTCTACTTGTTGATCCTTCTCTCTCTCTCTCTCTCTCTCTATGTCTCTCTATCTGTCTCCCTCCCTCCCTCTTACCCTCCCTCTATCTCCTTCCCTTTTTAATTCTCTCTATCTATCTTCTCTCTCACTCTCTCCCTCCCTCCATCCCTCTCTATTTCTCTTTATCTACCTCCCTCCCCTCTCTCTCTGCTTCCCTCTCTAATTCTCTCCATCTCTCTTCTCTCTCCCTCCCTCCCTCCTTCCCTTTATATATTTGTCTATCTCCCTCCCTGTCTCCCACCTTCCCTCTCTCTCTCTCTCTTACATTTTTAGATAGTCAAACTTAAGTAATTCACATGTTAAATTTTAGTAATCAACAAGTTGTATCATCTTTCTCTCTCTCTATCTCACTCATTGTGTATCCATTACACTTGAGATCTCTCTCTCACCATGTCCATCCCTTTATATAACTCTCTCCCTTGAGCTCAAAAACTACCTCTCTATATATCCATCCTTCTCTCTATCTCACCATTCTATCTCCCTCTCTCTTTGTCACTTGTTCATCCCTCCTCTCTCTCTCCCTCTCTCTTTACTTCTCTCTATCTCATATATCCATCTTTACCTCTCCCTCCCTCCCCTATCTCTCTTCCAACTTCCCTCCTTCACTCTCTTAGTGTCTTTACTTCTTTACATCTCACATATCCCTATCTAGCTATCTCTCCATCCCTCCTCCCTATCTCTCTATTTGTTTTTATCTCCTTCCCTCTCTACTCTCTATCTCACCATTCTTTATCCATCTATCTTGCCCTCCCTCCCTATCTCCCTACTTCCCTCTCTATTTCTCTTCTCTCACCTATTCCATATCTCTCTCTACTTATGTCTATATCACCTTTCTTTCTCTCTATCCTTCCCCACCTCTCTATCCATCACTCCCTCCCTCCTCTAATTATTAGAATCTCTTTTCTCCCTCTCTCTCTCAATCTCTACTTCTCTTAATCTCCACTCTTCATTTAGGAAGGGGTAAGTATAGAGAGAGATACATGGAGAGGTATGTAGAGAGTGAGAGGGGAGATAGAGAGAATATAGAGTCCAGGGAGTGAGGTATGGAGAGAGAGACAAAGAGAGGGAGAGGAGTCATATAAAGAAGTAGAGAGAGGTGAGATAAAGAGAAGTAGAGAGGAAAGGAGAGATATAGAGAAAAAGAGATAGAGAGAAATATAGAGGGAAGAAGGGAGGGAGAGAGAGGTGAGATAGAAAAAATTAGAGAGGGAAGGATAGATGAGAGTGGAGTGTAGGGTAAGTAGGGAGGGAGAGAGAGGTGAGGGTAGAGATGGAAGGAGGATGGACAGAGAGAGGGGGTAGGTGATATAGGAATAAGTAAAGGAGGAAGGGAGAGATATTGGGAGAGAGAGTGAGAGAGAGGGGTAATGAGAGAAAGAGACTTAGACACAAGGAAGTAGAGAGGGATAAGGGAGGGAGGGAGGTAGAGAGGGATAGGAGACATAGAGGTTTGTAGGGAGAGATAGGTGGGATAGAGACAAGTAGACAAGGAAGGAGAGAGCTAGAGATAGAGTGAGAGAGAGATGGAAGGACAATTAGAGAGGGATAGGTGACATAGAGAGAGAGGGGTGATATAGAGATGTAGAGAGGGAAAGATGAAGGTGGAGAGATTGAGAGAGTAGGAAGGAGGGAGGGAAAGTTAGGGAGGGGGAGAGAGGGAGAGAGGGATATGTGAGATGGAGAGAAGTAGAGAGGGAAAGTGGGTGGGATGAGAGAGAGAGAGAGGCATATGTAGAGATGGGGAGAGAGAGAAAGTGGGTGGGATGAAGGTTGAGAGAGAGAGAGAGAGAGAGGAAGGTGGAGAGATTGAGAGACAGAGAGAGGAGGGAGGGAGGGATATATATAGATGGGGAGAGAGATACAAAGTTTAGTAGATAGGGAAGGAGATAGGGAGTGGGGGGAGTGAGAAGAAGGGAGGGAGAGAGAGTAGGGGAGGGAAAAATAGGTGAGATAGACAAAATTAGAGAGAGAGATAGAGAGAGAGAGTCTAATGGTGAGTTAAAGAGAAGTGGAGAGGGAAGGAGATAATGAGAAAGAGAGAGAGAGAATGGTGAGATAAAGAGAAGTGGACAGGGAATGAGATAATGAGAGAGATAGGTAGAAGGAGAGGGAGAGGGGAGGTAAAGAGGTATAGAGGTTAAGAGGGAGGGAGGGAGCGAGGGAGGGAGAGAGAGAGAGAAGTGAGATAGAGAGGACGAGGTGGGGATATTAAGAGAGAGAGTAAGAGAGATGGAGAGGGAGAGAGTGAGAGAGAAGTGATATAGAGAGGAGGAAGTGGGGATATTGAGAAAGGGAGAGAATGAGAGGGAGGGAGAGGGAGAGAGGGAGAGAGAGGGAAGAAGTGGGGAGATTAAGAGAGGGAAGGAGGGAGGGAGACATAGAGACAGAGAGAGAGATGGAGAGAAGTATATATGAAAGGAGAGAGAGAAGGGGAGGGAGGGAGGGAGAGAGAGGTGAAATAGATAGAAGTAGTGAGTGAAGGAGAGAGATTTTGGAATATGGTGTTGTACACCATTACATTAAATATTATCTTATAATGTTGCAATTAAATAATGATTTAGGTTTGATACACCTAGGTGGTGTGGTTAATCACACTAGGTAATTATTTGGGAATAACTTGTATGTTGTATTGTAACATTGTATTATTATTTAATGTGTGAGATAGATGAGATAATAATTTAATATTGGGGATGTAAAAAAAGATTTTGGCACCCTAATGCTTTCTAATCCTTCTAGGGTTTTTCACCTAAAAGGGGAAAGATTGGGCCAAAATGCAATGTATACATTCAAATATTAATGTAAAGAGGGATGCAATATGCCTAAATGAAATGTATAAATGCAATAAGATGAAAAAGAAAGATAATTATTAATGTAAAACCTAAGAAATGTAAAGTTTTGGAAAACACATTGTGATATGTAAACATGTGAAAATGACCTATAAATGCAAACAAAACTAGATAGAAGGATATGAAACAGAATGTGTGCACTTGGAGGTTGAAAAAGGATGGCATGAAGGTCTGGAATCCTGATAAAATTGATGCATAAGTTGATTGGGACACTTGTGCCAATATGGGCGGCTTAGTCCCAAATCTGGAAAAATTGCTCTAAAGCCCGTTTTGGCCAAATTTGTATCCAAATCTATAGAAACCTTCAAAAAATAGGTTTAGTGGGACTAAGTTACCATTGTTGGAAACTTAGTCCACTTCTAAATTTTTGAAAATTCAAAAGTGGAAATGGAAGCACTGGTTCTATACTTCAGTTCTTAACATGTGTCCACTTTTGAAACTCTAATTTTCAGGCTTGAAAGTGACTTTTACTGGATATTTTGGCTTTGCAAGCAAGGAGAGGTCTTGAACAAGTCTTCAACCTAATATTTAATAATCTTCAAACCTTCAAAGTGCCTAAATCTGCAAACACACAATGAAAGAGAAGTAAATGGTGAATGCTAGGGCATGGGGGTTTGCCTTGGTCAAACCCCTTTTTAGGTAATTAAACCAAAATGAATAAAGAATTTAATGAAGCATGAAACAATTGAGTTAATACCTTTCCATGATTACTGACCTTGATTTTCTGTAGCAATAGATGAATATTTTTCCCTTGAATGTCTTTGGAAGCTATGCTAAAACCCTAACTTACTTGACTTAAGAAAGAAGATAAATGAAGAATGAATGATGATGAGTTAAGATGAGTTATGAATTAGGGTTTAGAGGCTTATATTTATAGGTGATTCACCTTATTTTCCCATTAATTGGAACCCTAAGGCCGACATGAAAGAAAAATAAACTTAAAATCCAAAATTTCCCACTCAAACCTCAAAAATAGGCCAAATTGGACTAAGTTGCCATGCTGGGATACTTAGCCCCACTTGGCAGGGACTCATTCACCTAGATGGGTGACTTAGTCCTAGATGGGCCCTTTTGACAACTGGAATGTTGGAGAATGAGGAATTTTAGTTCATATGTTGATTTCATCAGGTATTTAATCAAATTATGCCTTGGGATGCACAATATGGGGCCATAGGAGCCTATTGATGATGATGTAAAGGTCAGTTAGGGATTGTGACATAGAATTCAATGTGAAAGTGTGATTAAATACACTTTACATCATTAAAATGAGGTCCATATAGCCTAGAAAGGCACAACATCTAATGTGAATGTGTAAGACACATTACAACACTAGATTAAAATTAGGTTTAATTCACAAGCCTTCTATATTGATGTGAGAATGACATTAAATACTTTTTGTAATATTGAATTAGGGGAAGAATAGGTCCATTTAGTCTAGAGAAGTCTGAAAGTCTTTTACAACACTTTGCAACACCTTTACAAGACATTGTTAAATGCATTTTATTCAGTTTGTAAGGGTCCAAGACCTAGTGTGGATGTGTAAAACACCTCACAACACCTAATCAAGGCCTAATTAAGTCCAATTTGTCATCAATTATTACAAAATCAAGCAAAGTATATACTTTTTGATGGTCCACAAGAGAATATTTAATAAAGTGAAATCTTATTACCCAATAATAAATGAGAGGTTAGTGGTTTTGTGGTACATGGTTTTATCTTACCACTTGGTTGTATTTGTGTTAGCTTGATTCTATAAAATTAAGCACATGTTTAGTGGTTAAGGTTGGTTGGGTGAGTGAGATGTCGTTATTGTTTTTCTAAGGAGTGCATATGTGAAGTATGGCATGGGATGTGTGGATTCATGCTTGGACATATGGAGGATGCATTGGAGAGGCTTGATGCTTTAGAGGTATTCATTTTAACTCTTGTAATATTTTATTGTTGAATAATAGATGGAGTATGGAAGCTTTTGCAGGCTAGGTTTTTCCCTCATGACGGTTTTCCTAGGGTTTATCTTGTGCTATCTTGTGGCTTGTCTATTTTAATCTATCCATTATGGTTATTCTATAAAATTGCATGCATGCTTTTCTCTCATGGGGTTATCTAGGAAATATATTAAGAATATGGATATGATGTATTATTTCCTAACAAGTGGTATCAGAGCATTCGTGGTTGATGGGAGGTTTGAGCTTCCATGTTTTTGTTATAACCTTGTTTTGAGTAGATTTGGGGCAAAGTTGAAGCCATGGATATGCATGATAGATCTAAGGCACTACAAGGTAGGAAACTAATGCAGGAGCATCCAGTTGTGTAAGGGCAATCCTGCATCACCCAAAAAAAGAGTTTCATTTCTTTTTGGTAGTTTCTTAGATGTTTTTTGCATTTTTGGATACCCTTTTTCATCATAATGTAATTCCCAACTTGTGGTTTTACTTTCCTATTCCTGGGTTGAAAGATATTGCAGTTTTAGTCTCCTAGAATTGCACTTGAAAACCTTCTAGGTTAGATTGGAGGCACTAAACAGTCCTGAAATGGCCCCAAAACTTGCCAAAATTGGTATAGTGAATTTGAGCACATTCTTGACTCTGAAGCCTTTCCAACGGTTCAAACGGTTTGAAAAATAGAGTCCCAAATCAAAAGTTATGGCTCCCAGAAGTTGATGCACTTTCTAGAAGATACTAATTTTCCAATGTACTTTTGAAATTTGAATTTCAAGTTGTGATTTTTGGTGCCAGACTACCAAAAATTCAAATTTGAATGTTGTTTTGGTGCCAAACTAAAAAGGGAGCTATATTTATGGGTGAGTTTCTAATTTTTGTGTAGCTTTTTGGGGAAAAGTTCGCATACTACAAAAAGGGGTTTTTCTGTAATTCTGTAGTTTGCATATTTCTAGAATTTGAGGATATTAGATCCTCTACATGTAAGAAGACCGTTTTTAGAATAATAAAATAATATTCTCTATTTGGTGTGTTAATTTTATGTTTCTCGGGTTTCACCCTCATCAGGTGGTATCAGAGCGTGGTTTTCTTAAGCGTGTGGAAAAATCACCGATCGTGAGGCAGTTCGCACCAGGACTGTGGTTGTGGGTCGAGGTCAAGAAGGATTCCTCCAAGAGTGATTCCTGGTAGGTGTAGTGGTGCCAGAGCTAGTTGAGATGGAAAAATGCTAGTGGAAGAGATCCACTAGCAGCTGAGGGTTTCAGAGCCCTCCAGAGATAGATTGATGCATTGCAGGAGCAGATGGGAAGAGGGTTAAACCCGAGAAGGAGAGAAGAAAGTGAGGATGAAGAAGAAGAGGAAGATTTAGATGTAGAAGAGGAAGAAGAAGTAATTGATCAAGACCAAATGTAGTTGATAAGGGCCATTTTGAAGATCGGGAAAAGACCCAGAGCAGAAGTTCTTAGTTATTCAAGAAGTTTGAACCCGGAAGAGTTGATCGACTGGATCAATGAGTTGGAAGAATATTTCAAGTATGAGGAGATAGAGGACCCAGATTGGGTCAAGTTTGTAAAAATGAAGCTGAAGGGCCATGCCAGTATTTGGTGGAAAGAGGTCTAGTTGGAGAGAAACCGAAGAGGAAAAGGAAAGATCACTAGATGGGATCGCATGGTGGAGAAACTGAAAAAGCAATTCATACCAATGGACTACGAGCTAGATCTGCAGAAGAAATTACAAGGGTTGAAGCAAGGAAGAAAATTTGTGAAAGAATACAATGAATATTTTCACAAGATGATCATCAAAACGGGTCATATAGAGGCCAACAAGGAGAAGGTAGCCTGTTATTTTAATGGGTTACGACCGAGCATTTTGGAGGAGCTAAACCTGGTTAGAATGACCACCATTAAGGATGTGTACCAGTTTTCTTTGAAAGTTGAAGAGAATATGAACAAAATATTTGACAACTCAAGCCAAAAGGAAAAGGAGGTTATAGTGGAAAGGGGAGTGGAAGATCTTCTGGAAGCCAAAATGATGATGAGAAGAAAAATGAAGATGTGGGTACTAGTCAAAACTAGAAGAATGATAACTTCTACCACCCTCATGATCAAAACAGTGGTGATCAAAGAGGTAGAGGATGAGGGAGATCTGGACAAGGATCCATAAGAGGTGGTTTCAAAAGAACATGTTTCCAGTGTGGTGAAGAAGGACATCGAGCCTATGAATGTCTGCAACATCAAGGAAGGGAAGACAAAAGGATGAAAGGTTGTGGAAGGGTTGCACATGCAGATGAGGAGGCTCAATCTAATCATTTAGATGATGCTAAAATGGGAGAAGCCTTAGTGATTAGAAGAGCACTGGTGACTGAAGAGAGGGAGCCTGAGTAGAGGAAGAATCTATTCTGCACAAGATGCAAATGTGAAGGAAAATGTTGTGATGTCATCATTGACAGTGCGAGCACCGATAATCTGGTGTCAGAGGAGATGGTTACAAATTTGAAGTTGAAGAGGAAAAGACATCCACATCTGTATCTGATTGCCTAGTTGTAGAAGGACCACAAAGTTCTGGTCAATGAGCAGTGCCTGGTGAAGTTCAAGATTAGGAGCTACCATGATGAGGTACTTTGTGATATCATCCCCATGGATGCATGTCACATGTTGTTGGGGAGGCCATGGCAATTTGATAGGCAAGTTATACATGATGGCCATGCAAACACTTATTCCATGATGAAGGATGGGGTTTTTCACAAGTTGAAACCCTTCAAGGAGGCCGAAGAAAAGGTATGTAGTAGTGTTAGAATCTGTTATGTTGATGGAAATTTTTTTTTATAAGGTATGAAGCATGACCGTGTGTGCTATGCATTGATTCTTAGAGTGGGTAAGGAGGATAGTGAGAAGGTGCCAGTAGAAGTTTTTGGGTTGTTGGATGAGTTTTAGGATATTATTTTTGATAACATACCTGAGGGTTTACCACCAGTGAGGAAGATCAATCATCAGATTGACTTGATCCCTGGAGCTAGTTTGCCAAATAAGGCAGCTCACAAAATGACTCCAACAGAAAATGAGGAGTTAAACACACAAGTTCAAGAGTTGTTGAGAAAGGGTTTGATTCGAGAGAGCCTGAGCCCATGTACAGTACCTACAATACTATGACCAAAGAAGGATGGGGAGTGGAGGATGTGCACAGACTCCCAAGCCATAAACAAGATAACAATCAAGTATATATTTCCCCTGCCAAGGATGGATGACCTGATGGATTACTTGAGTGGAGCTCAGTACTTCACAAAGATTGATCTAAAGAGTGGTTATCACCAGATCCAGATTCAAGAGGGAGATGAATGGAAGACTGCCTTCAAGACCAAAGAGGGATTGTACAAGTGGTTAGTCATGCCTTTTGGGATAACTGATGCACCGAGCACATTCATGCGGCTCATGAATGAGGTACTAAAAGAGTTTCTAGGAAGTTTTATTATTGTGTATTTAGATGATATTTTGATTTTTAGTAGGACTTTGGATGAGCATTTGATGCATATTTAGAGAGCCTTTGAGAAGTTAAGAGAGGAGAAATTGTTGATTAATCTAAAGAAGTGTAGTTTTGTGAAGAAGGAGCTAGTGTACTTAGGGTTTGTTGTCTCGGCAAAAGGTCTCAAGATGGACCCAAAGAAGGTGAAGGCTATTCTGGAATGGCCTACCCCAAGAACTGCTACTGAGGTGAGATCTTTGAATGGTTTGGATAGTTTTTATAGAAAGTTCATTAGAAACTTTAGTAGTATTTGTGCACCCCTGACTGAAATAATGAGAGGGGATAGAAAAGAGTTCAAGTGGAGCATTGGAGTAGGGAAAAGTTTTGAACTATTGAAACAAAAGGTTACAAAGTAGCCTATTATATCCCTCCAAGATTTCAATAAGGTGTTTCAGGTGGATTGTGATGCTAGTGGTTGTGCCATTGGAGCAGTGTTGAGCCAAGAAGGTAAGCCCATTGCCTATTTCAGTGAAACGTTAAATGATGCCAACAGAAAGTATTTTGTATATGATCAAGAATTTTATGCAATAGTTCAAGCACTAAAGAAATAGAGGCATTATCTGTTGCCGAAGGAATTTGTTTTGTATATTGATCATCAAGAATTATACTATCTGAATAGTCAGGGAAAATTAAATCAAAGGCATATGAAATGGGTAGAATTTGTGTAGAGCTATACCTTTGTTCTAAAGCATGGGAGTGGGAGGTCAAATAGGGTTGTAGATGCCTTAAGTAGGAGGCATACATTGATGAAAAAGATACAAATTGTAGTGTTTGGGTTCAATGAACTCAAAAAATTGTATCCAGAAGATCTTGAATTTGTAGAGGCTTGGAAAGCTTGCAAGGATCCTATTACAGTGGACAGGACAAGGTGGCTAGATTTCATAATTCAAGATGGCATGTTGTTTAAGGGAAGCCAATTTTGTATTCTGAGGAGTTCCATGAGGGAGAACCTGATAAAGGAGAAGCACATTGGAGGAATGTCAGGACATTTTGGTTGGGATAAGACCATTGCCATTATCAGTGAGTATTATTATTGGCCTCAGTTGTCATAGGATGTAAAAAAGTATGTATAGAGTTGCAGGGAATGTCAAATGGCTAAAGGAGTGAGCCAGAATAAAGGGTTATATCAGCCCTTACTTGTACTAGAGAGGTCGTGGGAGGATATAAGGATGGATTTTGTTCTTGGTTTGCCAGAGACACAGAGAGGGAATGATTCAATATTTGTGGTGGTTGATAGGTTTTTAAAAATGGCACATTTCATTCCATGCCAGAAGACCCATGATGCAGTCCACATTGCTAACTTGTTCTTCAAAGAGGTGGTGCAGCTACATGGTCTGCCAAAGAGTATTATCTCAGATCGTGAAACCAAATTTGTGGGATACTTTTGGAGGACCTTTTGGAAGAAGTTGAGAACGGAGTTGAAGTTCAGTTTTGCACACCATCCATAAAAAAATAGGCAGATAGAGGTTGTGAACAGGAGTCTAGGTAACCTAGTGAGATGCTTGGTAGGAGATAAACCCAAGGGATGGGACTTGATCTTACCCCAGGTAGAAATTGCTTACAACAATTCTATCAACAGAAGCACTGGTAGATCACCATTCCAGATTGTGTATGGAGGCAGCCCCAAAACAACTCCAAAATTGAGGAAGATGGACCAAGAGAAGAAAATAAGTGCCAAAGTCGAATATTTTTCATAACACATTGATGATATAGATGAGAAGGTAAGAGAACATATTAACAAGATGAATATGCATTGTAAGGCCAAGGAAGATCAGAAAAGGAGATATAAGGAGTTTCAGATTGGTGATGAAGTAATGGTCCACTTGAGGAAAGAAAGGTTTCCAGTGGGAACCTATAACAAATTGAAGATGAAGAAATTTGGTCCCTGTAAGATTTTGAAAAAGCATGATTCAAGAAATGCATATGAAGTGGAGTTTCTAGATGGAGTCAACATTTCAAATTTCAGAGATTATCATGAAGGTGGCACAGAGGATGCACCAGCAATAGGGAAGTATGACATTCCAACACCTACTTCAGAGAAGAAGGAGATTGAATCAATCCTCGATAGCCATGTGGGAAGGGGTACTAGAAATAGGCAGTATGAAAAATATCTGGTGAAATGGAGAGGAAGGCCTGTGGAATATTCATCCTTGCTATCTAAGGCAGAGGTTGACCATTTGAGTTTTCCTCAACCATCTGAGACGTGATGGGGTCACTTCTCAAATTACCCTAGGTGTCTGATGCAGGAGCATCCATTGGTGTAAGGGAAATCTTGCATCACCCAAAAAAAGAGTTTCATTTCATGTTGGTAGTTTCTTAGATGTTTTTGCATTTCTAGATACCCAGGAATGTGTAGGATCATTATGGAAAAAATAGGCCCTTAAGTGGCAAAAAATTTAGAAAAATTAGAGTTAGGCAACTTGACATAAAAATTTGAATAAGTTATCTATATTATTTCAAAAATATGTAAGAATGGAATACATAGCAAATTGAATGTAGTTTCTAAAATACTAGGTTTATTTTTATTTTTTAAATCTATTTGGTGAAAATTTGAAATTTCAATACAGTAGTACTTAAATTTTAGGGAAAAAATAAGAAGTAGGTGTCTATCTGACCACCCTAACCACAATAAAATGATAATATTTTAGATATAAGTAGAGGACTCATGTGCCGATGCGATGCATTTTTTTTGTAATTTTTTTCTAAGTAAATAATTAGTTATGAATTTTTTATTACAACTTTAAAAAAATATAAAACTTGTATGTTTGACCACCTTAACTTGGTCAAAACTTCATGAAATTCATTTCTTTTTTTTTAATCCTATAGTATGTGAAGCATAGAATGTGACGCATATTTTGTATTAAAAAAATGTGATACCATTTGAAAGCTATAGATGTTTTCCAATCACCCTATCAATTAGAACTTTAGTTGTAATTCAAATAGAAAATGAATAATAATTATTTATTAAATTCAAAGTTAAACATAATTTATATTGGTGGAAAGCTGAGAATCTCTTTTAAAAACCCTCTTCGTTTCATCAATTTTGGGTTTAAAAAAAGTCGTCAGCCACATACCCATCATATTGCTACTTTTTAGCCCATCATGATCTTGCACTTACCCACCCTTTTCATCACAATGTAATTCCTAACTGACAGTTTTTCTTTTCTATTCTTGGGTTGAAAGATATTGCAGTTTTAGTCTCTCAAAATTGCACCTGAAAACCTTCGAAGTCAGATTTGAGGCACCAAATAGTCCCAAAACAGCCCCAAAACTTGTCAAAATTGGCATAGTGGATTTTGAGCATGTTCTTGACTCTGAGACCTTTCCAACGGTTTAAACAGTTTGAAAAATGGAGTCCCTGATCAAAATTTATGGCTCCCGAAATTTGGCCCACTTTCTTGAAGATACTAATTTTCAAATGTACTTTTGAAATTTGAATTTCAAGTTGTAATTTTTGGTGCCAGACTGCCAAAAACTCAAATTTGAATGTTGTTTTGGCTTCAAACTAAAAAGGGAGCTCTATTTATGGGTAGGTTTCTGATTTTTGTGTAGCTTTTTGGGGACAAGTTCGCATACTACAAAAAGTGGCTTTTCTATAATTCTGTAGTTTGCATATTTCTGGAATTTGAGGATATCAGATCCTCTGCATGTAAGAAGATCATTTTTAGAATAATAAAATAACATTCTTTGTTTGTTGTGTTAATTTTTTGTGTCTCGGGTTGCACCCTCACCAGGAACACATGTTACAAATGTTGTTATGCATATTTGAGCTTTGGGATTGTCAAGGTTTTTTGGGTTTATTGCAAATCTAAGGCATGAAAAATTTGGTTCAAATTTTTTTCTTAGATTATGCTTTCATATGAGGGTTTTGTAGAGGAAATTTTACATATGACCACTTGAGACAAAACTGACCTCAACATTGGATGTAGGATGGTTGAGAAATGAAAAATGACATAAAATTTTCCCTAGTTTGGAGAAGTTGAAGAAATGGAAAATCTTGTTTCCTCCTATAGCTTTCCATACGGCCATATGAGCGTATGGGTTTGCAAAGGAAAAAATATTAAAAAAATAAATAAAAATATATCTCTATAGAAAAATAAATTAAACCCTGTGAAATTAAAAAGTATATAATAAAAATATCTTGGAAAGAAAAAAGAGGAATATATTATAATGGGGGGCATGGGATCTATGGACCCATACCTTCCTTGCATCAACCCCTATCACATCATAGTACACTGAATCCGTAATATGCTTTTAGTGCAAGTCAATAAAATCCATCTACACTTTTTCTCAAGTGATAAACTTTGAACTATTTAAAATTTAAAGTGGTTGAATAAATTTTAAAGAAAACTTTTAAGATTGGAAAATCTAAATTAAATGATTTTATACCACATGCCACCCCACTCATAAAGTTTTAAATTTAAAATATTAAAAAAATATGCCACAAAAATCTTAAATTTTTAATATTTTTAGAATTGAATCCTATCTTAAATTTTTAATATTTTGTATATAGTCAAATTGGACTTTTTTTTCAAATGAGCATTAACTTTCACACAAGATGTCATATTTTCAACTTCTTATACTCATTGGAAAGGCGGTTTTGATTGCTACATAGTGGTACAGGTTTGGTTCTATGATTTTGTTATTTTGATCAAATTTTGGGGCCTGAATGTTAGATGTTATTTTGTACACAATTTCGAGCATAACTTTTGCATACAGAGTTGGAATTTTTATATTGAATAGGCATTGGAGAGCACGTATAGTGCACTACACATTGGATTAGGTAGATTTTAAATTTGTGGTTTAGGATGAGTTTGGTACTTGTTTGATCACTTGTAGGATCCTAAGATTTGGGGTGTGATTGTGTGAGCATCTAGACGAGTTAAGAAGAAAAACATTGAGAGAGTATATGTTTTTATATGATATTTACGATGATATAGGATTATCAGTTTAGTTCTTAATGGTATAGTTTTACAAGTGTTTTTAGAGTTGGACTTTGATGGTGATAGGTACATAGTTTGTCTTTAATTTTTAGGACATGGGTTGACATGAGTGGAGACTTGGAGTCTTGTATGGGTGATAGTTGAGTGCGACTACATCGTTGGTTATGAATATGGTGTCATGGATATATAGGTATATTTGAGAATTGATACGGCATGATCATGTTTGTGGTTATTTGGTGGTGATATGGTTTAGTGTTAGGAGGTTGTTCTTATCTCCTAGATGCTTGATTAGTTCCTTGACTATGGTTACTCATTTATGGAATTTTTTGGTAAATAATATCTATGGTTGATTTTTTGTTTGAGTCTTGATATCCATAGGATTATATTCTTTGATAGCTCAGGTTTCAAGTTACTAATGTGACAATGAGTTTGCATGCTTCATTGTTTGGTATCTATGAGTTATGTCGTTGCATGTATTGATCACCCATTTAGTTGTTGTGGGGTAAATCGGTGTGGACTATCTATATCCACAAGATTGTTTTAGTGTTGATGCAGGATATGTTAGTTGGTCTTGTCTATTGTCATTTGTGTATTGGTATGCTGCTTTGGGATGAGAGGATGGATGGTTAGAGTACCTAGTTAGTTGGTTGATGGGACATATATCATTTGGTTTTATCACAATTTCATGATATCTTGGTTATTCCATTGGTTACACTTTTCAGTGGGAGATTTGGATAGTGTTGAGTTGGTAGTGTAGGATTTGTTCTTGCTATTTTGATGGAAGTTTTATCTTCTTGTCTTGGAGATCTTGGTTCTACTTGGTATGATTGGAAATTCAGCTATGTGTGTAGATCTATATGATCTTCATGGAGGATATTGTTGTCATGTTGCCATGTGTAGCTTAGTATCATGGTTTAATAGGAGTTGTTGGTACAGTGATGTGATTCATCATTGATGATGGCTATCTTCATGTGATTAGAGATGTTGATTCTTGGTTTAGAGTGTGTTTGGTATTATGTCATGATTTACTCTTGATGCTAGCTTAGAAGTTTGACATGATACATGTTCTCTTGAGACTAGGATGTTTATGCATTGGTGCATGTGATCTCCTAGAAGGAGATGGTTAGATCATGATGTCATGATAGGTTCCTGATTCTATGGTTGGAGCTTTGAGATTGATCTTGTTGGTTCTCTTAATATTGAGTACATTGGTCATTTGCTTGGAGCTTCATGATATTATGGTTTTTCATTTGGAGTTGAGCATGGATTGATTAGTTGGAGGTATATATGGATACTTGGAGACTTGGGTGAGGTTGGATTTCTCTTGGTATTAGAGACATTTGCTTGAGAGAGTTACTCCTTGGAGGTTTCAGTAGGAAGAACAAGGAGCTTTCACCTGGATATGGACATGAGTTCACGATGGAACTCTAGAGGAGATTGTTCTTGGAGTGAGTCATGATGACTTAAAGTTATCCTAGAGGAGCATTCTCATTCCCCACTCTTGGTCTACTTGATGGTTTATCATCTAATAGGTATTTCCCATCCTAATTTTGATGTTTTTATATTTTGTGCTTTGATTTCTCATGGGAATTAGTTGATTCATGATTCATGATTTTGGAGGTCCTCATTTGAAGATTATTTAGGATAATTTTATATTGCTTTATCTTTCATGGATATGGATCTTGAGCTATGGATATTTAGTTCTATAGGATTCATTTTGAGGGATGGTTAGCATGGTTATCTCCTTGTGCAATTGAGTTTATGATATCATTTATTGATGAGGAGTTTAGGGGACTTTTTATGGGTTGCTTTCTAAATTTTGGGAATGGTTACTTTGAGTTTTATCTTCTTGATTAGAGAGGCTTACATCCATGTTTGCATTATATATGATTCATATGTTGTGTTTAATCTAAGAGAGTGAATTTTGTTTTGGGTGTTGCTGAGGCTTCTCATTTGGGGTTGTTAGGAGATCATACTTGACACAACATAGCATTTTAAGGTGTTGGTAGAAGGACATGTTATGGTTTATAGGTTTTCTCTCTTCATTCTATGGTTCCTTCTTAGATGTTCATGTTTATATTATTTGGGAGGATGGTGGCAACATGTTGTGAGAGAGTATCTCACTTTTGGTGTTGCATGTGTACATCATTTTATTGTTCTTGGTACTTCATTGTTGATCATTTATCACACTTTGGAATAGTGTTGATAGGTAGACTTGATATGCTTTGACATTAACCATTTAGTGGGAGTTCCTAGATATGTATGTTCTTCATTGACAGTTTGATACAAGGAGCTTGTGATTGTAGTTTATGGGTTGCATATGTTGTTGGCATGAGTTTACTAATTTTATTGTTCGCTAGGAGGTATGGATGGTTGGATGTATTAGCATTTGTTGTGGATGCTAATTTTCACCTATGACAACTTTTTTGGAGCCTTTGTTATCACTTGGATATGATGCTTGTGTTCTTGGATTGGTGCATCTTCACCTTGGCATATTCCTTTTCTTCCATAGGTGGCACTTTGGAGGCTCAGAGAGGATTTATTTCTTGAGATGTTGGTCACTTTGGTTTTATTTTAGGTATATTGATTGAGGGATTAGTGGTTTTGTATTCACATGGTTTTGTGGTACATTATTTTATCTTACCACTTGGTTGTATTTATGTGAGCTTAAGTCTATAAAAGAACGCACATGTTTAGTGGTTAAGGTTGGATGGATGAGTCGGCTTTCATTATTGAGTCTCATGGCATGTGATGTGTGGATTCATGCTTGGAAACATGGAGGATGCATTCGAGAGGATTGATGCTTCATAGGTATTCATTGTAACTCTTGTAATGTTTTATTTTTGAATAATAGGTGGAGTATGGATGCTTTTGGAGGCTTGGTTTTTCTATCTTGGTGGTTTTCCTAGGGTATATCTTATGTTATCTTGTGGCTTGTCTATTTTTTATCTATGCATTATGGTTATTTTTTAAGCTTGCATGCATGATTTTCTCTCATGGGGTTATATAGTCCAAATATATTAATAATATGGTTATGATGTACATTATTTCCTAATAAGAGAGAGGGGTGGAAGGAGGGAGAGAGAAGTAGGAAGGGAGAGATGTAAGATATATATAGGGAGATAGATTGAGAGAGAGAGGGAGAGGTAGGGAGAGAGAGAGGTGAGATAGAGAGTAGAGAGGGAAGGAGAGGGAGAAAGAGAGAGAGAGGGAGAGTGAGGGAAGGAGGGAGGGAGGAAGAGGTGGGAGAGAGAGAGAGAGAGAGAGGGTTCTTAATTTCAAGGTAGAGAGAGTCATATAAAGGGAAGGAGATAGTGAGAGAGAGAGGTCTACAACATAAGCGATAAACAATGAGTGAGATAGAGAGAGAGAGAGAGAGAGAGAGAGAAATATGATAGAACTTGATGATTACTAAAATTTGACCTCTTGATTACTAAAAATTGACATGTTGATTATTGAAATTTGATTGCCTATAAAATTATAAGATCTTCCAAAAAATAGAATTTGTGTTATAATTCCTAGAGGTCTGAAACCACACTCAAACATTCTAAAAATATATACATTAAATATAACTTAAAGTGTAAGAAATTAAACATGTCCATATATATATATGTGAACTAGAGGGAGGGAGAGAGAGAGAGAGTCAGATAAAGGGATTTAGATAGTGTGAGAGAGAGAGGCCTAGAGAGTAAGAGATAAAAATGAGTGAGATAGAGAGAGATAGAAAGATTATAGAACTTGTTGATTACTAAAATTTGACTATGTCTAACAAATTATAAGATCTTCTGAAAACTAGAATTTTCATTGTAACTCCTAGAGATTGAAACCACTCTCAAAAATCTTCAAACTATATACATGAAATATATAGCCTAAATATTTATTTCATGAATATAGTTTCACCAAAACAAGAGAAAGAGAAAGAAATTTTTGAAAGAAAAACATAAAGCAAGCATGTTATATAATGCACTCATCTTTTTTGAAAGCATTCAAATAATGCAAGCATGTTATAACACACTTGCATTATGTGCAACCCAACCATAACATCAGTACTTTATAACAAACTTACATTATGACTTGGTAATGATCGAGCCTAGGATTGATCACTAACAACCCATAGTGCGAGAATATTTCATCATAACATGCTAAAGTTTTCTCTTTTTCTAGACAGAAAAGTGGAGTGACAACTTTTAGTCCCCCATTGTTCTACACTTATTCTCAACATGGAATAAATCTTATAATTGTTTAATTATGTATTTAATATAAGTAACATTAATGATTATATATCAAAGTTAATTATAATATTATGGAAATCTATTATCTATATATAATTGATAAAAGTAATAGTAAATATTGTTACGAGTATTATAATAATAATGTTATTACTAATGACATTCCTAATTATATTAATATCCCTATTAATGCATTAATTGGTTAATTCTAATTATAAAATAATTATTAACACTGATATTAATTTTTGTATTAATAATGGTGTAAACTTAGAGAGTAATATTTTTAATACCCTACCCTAATTACAACTATTTATGTAAGAAAGTATTGCTTCTCGAAGGGAACTGTTAGGTCCATGCGAGACAACATAAACTCAATAGTTTATAGGGAGAAATCACATCTTAGTTAGTCAAGTGATGCAAATGATCCAAGTGGTATTGCAAGAAAGGTAAAAGGGAACATTTCCACTCCTTGATGAAATTTAAACTTCTACTATATATCCAAATTGAGTCCATAGAAATGGTTGTCATCATAATGATCTATGATTTGACAATAAATACGTATTCAATTAATATAATCAAATAAATATTCTTCTAACCAATATATTTAGTTGGTGACTAGTGTACCAAGTGTTACCCTGGTTTCTAGAGAAATTTGGTATTGAATTAGGGTACATGTGATGGACTCCACACACTTTTTTGCACTATCCTTTCCCCTCCCCGATCCCAGGTTACATGTGAGTAGTGATCTTGCATGAGAAATATCACATTATGCATATAGTTTTCTTTTGTGTTTATGTTTGTAGTGTAGTAAAATGCATACCCTTGCATTTTCAAACTTTTTTGGGCCCACCTTGCTTTATTTATCCCTATTTATGTCTTAATTGGTCCTATTTTGCATCCACAAGCCTAATAAACTATATATTTTTATGGAAAAACTTGATAAACATAAAAAGATAAATGATGATTTAATAATTCTATTTGTGTGTCCCTCGTTTGTGGATTGGGACTAAAATTCCACCTAGGGTGTCTTTATCCTCCATGGGTCTTTGGACCCTGATCTTGAATGCACCTGAAAAGGTCCCTTTTTGGAGTCTGTGCCCCGAGATTTGAGCCTTGGGACTAAGATTCCACGTAGGGTGTCTTAGTTCTCCTTGGATTATTTTCAGGATTTAATTTCAAATTTTGGTGGGATTTAGCCTCCTTTAAATAATGGATACATATGTCAGTTTGTTGTGGTGTAAAGTAAGGATATTATGCATAGATAAGTATAAATACAAGGTTCCTTCACTCATTTCACATAAATACTTTTTTGAGAGCATTCCTAATTGTAAATTGGAGTCCACAAGAGAATTCTAGAGCAATTCATCAAGCATTTGGGGCCATCATCAATATTCAAGCATCATGTCAAGGGTTTAGTGCATCCATTCATGTTGTTGAGCCATGGTTGTGGATGTAGCATTGAAGTTATATTTGCAACCATTGTGATGTCATCATATCCAAGGATCCAAGATCCAAATTATTCATGGCCACTACATGGTAGATTGCAGATTTTCTTCACAAGACATCATCCAAGGTGATAT
The DNA here is from genome assembly GCA_007258455.2 of Sequoia sempervirens. Taxonomy (NCBI): domain Eukaryota; kingdom Viridiplantae; phylum Streptophyta; class Pinopsida; order Cupressales; family Cupressaceae; genus Sequoia; species Sequoia sempervirens. Next base: position 398,961,225 of record VDFB02075321.1, read on the forward strand.
CATTTACATATTTTGTATTTCATGCTTCATTTCATCATTTGGTTTAATTACCTACAAGGGGTTTGACTAAGGAAAACCCCCATCCAATAAAAATCAACAAGTTTTTCATCTTTTGTGTGTTTGTGATTGCAGATTTAGGTTGAAGACTTGAAGATCATTTGGAGTCAAAAGTTGCAAGGTTGCAAAGTTGCATTGCAAATTTGTGATCTTCACGAAAACTCACCTACATGCCAGATCTAGAAATTTTAGGACCTAAGATCGGAGAAGAAGGAAGTACAGACCTTGAATCTTGGGATCACACTCAAAAATTTTAGAAATTTAGATCGGGACTAAGACAATAGTAAGGGTACCTTAGTTCTCTAGGTGGAATTTTGTAGAGATTCTTTGAAATCTGATTTTGGCATCGGAAGATTATGCTTTTCCCCTAAACAAATAGCAGTGAGACTAAGACAACAGTAAGGGAGTCTTTGTCTTCCATAGTATATTTTGATAGCTTTTTTACATTTTTGGAATCCTCATCACATTTCTAGACTTCCTAGGTACACATACCCTAACTTGGTGCAACTTAATTTCATCATTTGCACTCATTATTTGGCTTGCATTACTATGTTTTGTTAGTTGAATGTTTAAGTGTCTTTTCCAAGAATTTTCTTGGTGGTGAACCCCTAAAAGTTTAAAGAACCCCTTTGTAGGCCTTCCTTGTTGAGAATTGACTCACCTTGTGAGGTTGATAGTCAATCCAATTGGGACTCCTAGGACATTCTTGAATGTTAGTTGGAGAAAATTTGTGTTCTATGACCCGGGTTATAAAGCACCCATTTTTCAACTAATCAGTATTACATAGGATAGGTGAATCTATAGTGATTTTAGGCTAATTTTTTTAAAAATTATTGGCTATGATTTTTCCCTTCAATCAAACTTAGGGTATTATAATGTTAGACACCCATGCACAAAAAGATAGAACCATCAAAGAATAATATAAAGGTATCTTGAAAGGGAACAAAGAGAAACCGTTATAATAGAGAGTAAAAGAGAGAGAATAGGTGGTCCCACATATGTGTCTCTTCTTACACAAAAAAATGATGAATTTACACAATTTTGAGGATGATAAAATTTTATGAAAATAAATTTATTCACTTTGGAAGAGATAGGCCTATATATGTATGTAAAAATTCTTTCAAATCCTTAAAGGAATATGAGGGGATAAAATATAATTATTAATTTTATAACATGTTCATTAACTTTCTTATTAGTGTTGAATGGTGTCAATATTTAAGTATAAGCTCTAGGAACAACTATGGAAAGTGATATCTTTAATATATATGGAGGATTACATGGAAGAAGTGCCAAAGAAGATGGTGATGCCACTACTAAATCACTTTCACCAAAGAGGAGAATTTTTTTTAAATAGTGTACTCTAGATTTGATGCAGAGTAGGGATAACTTTAAGAAACCCCCCCCTTGGTGAAGGTGTAAAATATTGGTGAATCTTTCCTTTTATTTCAAAAGAAATATTAATTTTATTGGCGAATCTATGCATAATATTAAAAAAATCTGTAAAATCTTGGCAAATCTTAATAAATAATTGGTAAAAATAATAATCGCAATGGTGAATCCTAGCGAATGATAACTAAACATATTAATTACAATGGCGAATCTCCCCTTTAAAAAATTTCATAGTTGGTCAGCGCAGTTCCCCCATATAGTTTTTATTTTTTGTAATATTGAAGTAGGGGCTCGGCGGCGGCAGCCAACAGTAGGGTTAAGGGGCAGCGCCTCTTGCGGGGGTCTAGTGGGAAAAGCCCCCTTGTGGGGGTTGAGGGGGCAACGCCCCCTCACGGGGTCCAGGGACAACGATAGAGCCCCTCGCCACCAAGCATAAATTCACTATCGAAATCGCATTGGAGCACACATGGATTAAGTATTTTTTAAAAATATAACTCTAAAATTAAGACTAAATGAAAAGTGAAATTTTTACCATTGATTAGCCTTTTAATCAAATGGCTGCAAGTTGATTCTGCGCCCTAATAAGCATGTTCCTTTTAAAAGGCTTATTGACTCGTAAAATTTGTTTTGGTCTGATTCCATGCCCTAATGCGCACATGCCTTTTAAAAGGCACATGCATATTAGGGTGTGGAATCAACTTGAAGCCATCTTATTAAAATGATAATCGATGATTTGATGGCAATAAATTAAAGCCCTATTCAAGGCCAAAATATCCCTAAAATTAAATGGTAATTTATTATTGTCGCGATATTGCCCCAAAATTAATGGTAGTAATATAATATTACTAGCAAATTTAATTAATATTTATAATTATAGTATAAACTAATGGCGAATTAGTTCCAATGATGCATCATTTACATAGGCGAATTAATGAAGATGAAATTATTTTTTTGTAAAAACTTGGCAATTCTACATCATTTTTAGCTTGTACTATTCACCATTTTTGGAGGTCTCAATTTTAATTATTCACCAATTGGTGAAGATTCGCCACTAAGGTTTTCCCTTATCTACAGAGCACCTTCACCCTTTGTTTTCAATTTACTCACAAAAACAAAAAGTGATTTAGCAAGATAATACACTCAATTCAAAGGAACTAGTTTTCAAATAATCATATTTTATTTATCTCCAATTAGTATTCAACTCCACATTTGAGATTACAAACATTCAAATTTTATTGGTACTTTCCTCACCAATTTGCAAATTAGACAACTTTGCCCATCCTCTGTAAATTCAACATATTCCTCTACTATCCTCTCAAGCTTTACCTCTTCCACTCATTATGTAGACTTATTCCACTCCAATTCAATCTCAGTTTCTTTTTAATTTTCCACCTTCCTAATGGTAAGATGTTGCTTCTTATGGATCACCACCTCTATACTAACTTCTATGTTTCTCTTTGTCTCAACAATTTTCTCTCAAGCTAACCCTTTCTATCTCCCACTAATCTATTCTCCACTCTCTTGTGCATAACACACTATGTACAGTTTGTTTCTTTCTCTCTCTCTCTCTCTCTCTCTCTCCCACTCTCTCTGCACGTAAACTTTGCTTAGTTGTCTCTTCACTTTCTGCAACCACGCCTTCTCATTTTCCAACCATGCTCTCTCCTATTCTTCTCATTTGATGCCTCTATTTACTCATAGACTACTCCTGTTGTTAATACTTGGCACCTTTTTTTTTGTTTGATCGATTTATTGCTTTGAAGCTAAGAAGGAAAACTCAATTTTGGAAGGTAATCAACCTTTTCCAACTCTTGATTTTATTTTTATGTTTTTTTATTCCTTGTTCCATTCTATTGGTCTCTCAATCAAAAGCCTCATTGGTGAGAGATCGTTTATTTTCTTGAGGAATTTTGGTGGATTCACATACACATTGATTAGATCAATTACAATTACTTCTAAGAAAGTTCTAATCCAAACAAGTGGAAAACATTGAGGGATAATGACTTTTCACTAACCAATTGCATTTGATTTAAAAGATCCTCATCTTCACACTTCGTGAGACAATGTTTTTCTGAGTCTAAAAATAAAGATTAAAAATTTAAGAAGTTTATGCATTGGATGAAGAGAGGGAAACCAAACTAAAATTTGAAGAAAATTAAACCAGTATTTTTTTGGGTGGTGTTGATCGCCCGCTCGTGTGTGTGTGATCCTGCACTAGACACGTCAGGTAAAATGGAATATTCCTTGAGTTGGTAAACTAAAGAACATTTAAAGGTGCATGGGACGGTAATCCCATTTTTTTTTAATCCAAAACTACTTCTTGTCAATGGGAGCCTTCTCTCTTCTATACTTCAGCTCATCCTCACAACTTCTTAGCATAGGTTCATCTTAGTGCCCTCTACATTTTCTTGGACTACTATTCTTTATTCCTATATTGTGTCACTAAAATAAATCAGAACCCAATCTATTCTTTCCCTTTAAAATCTGCTCACAATGGCTGCAAATCACTACACTCACTCCATTCTTTTTCCTCTATGTGTTACTTCTCTGCATTGCAACAAACAATAGAGAGCTAGATTCTTTCACCTGTTTCTCTTTCTCCTTCAAAGAATTCAACATATACTCTTGTCCATCATTCCAGATGGTGTACACATTCTTCCTACCATCATAGATGGATTTTCCATCAAACTACCATGGTCTACCCAACAACACATGACACACAGTAATAGGAATCATGTCACACAACACCTCATCTTTGTAAGAACCAATCTGAAAACTTACTAAACAATGTTCTCTCACAATTATTTCGTGTTCCTTCTACAACCAACAAAATTTGTAGGGGATAGGATGCTTACTCCTTTTTAAGCTTAGTTTTTCTACCATTTCCTCTGAAACAAAGTTATTTGTACTACCACTATCAACTATAACTTTACAACACTTACCTCCAGCATTACACAAAATTCAAAATAGACTTATTCTTTTAGATGGTTTCTCCTCCACCGTATCTGGGTTTACCAACACTCTCCTCATCATGAGAGATTCACCTTCTTCTGGGTGACCTACTACTTTTTGAGATGCATTACACTCCCCATCTTCTTGTTCCATGTGGTTTCTTGCTACACTCTTCTTGTTGCCTTCATGTACATGACAACACTCATAAGCATGATGACCATCTTCTCCACACTGATAACATCTGAATGGAATCTCTCTATTGCTGCCACCACGTCCTCTAGCTGGTACCTCATTTTCTTTGGTGTTTTGGCCCACTTGTTTGCTCCATTTGGGCTGGATTATTCTTCAACCTACTTTCCTTTGTTGCTGCTTGCTTGCCCCTTTTGCAGTTGCAAATCTTCCCCAACTTTTGGAATTGTTTATTTGCCTCTTCATTAATTTATCCTTTGCCTTCAACACATACTGGTATGCTTCCTCAACTGCACAATAATCTTCAGCATACTCATTTCATCCTGTATGTTAAACCTCAAGTTATTCACATACCTGGCTACCTTTTCCCTATCAATTTCAGGCATTCTAGATCAAATAGCTAGCTTGTAAAATTATTCCTTGTAATCTTTTACACTCATATCTTTTTGTTTTAGATTTTACAATTTCTTGAACAACTACCTTTTGTAATCTCCAGGCATGAATGTCTTCTTCAACTTCATCACCATTTGGTTTCACCTTGTTAGCTGGGGATCTCCATCCATTTTTCATTCTTTCTACAACCCTTTCTACCATAACATAACATTCCCTTTCAATTTCTTTTGAGCTATCTGCACCCATTGCTGGTCTCTAATGTCCTCCAGTTCGAAGTACTCCTCCAACTCTCCAATCCAATCAATTAGCTCATATGTATTTAACATTCTAGAAAATTTCAACAAATCCATCATATTTCTCTTTATTATTCTCAAAAGAGCTCTAAAAAGTCTATCTTGTTCAACATCCCCTAGTCATTCTTCCTCCTTCTCCTCCTCCTCTTCTTCTTCTTCTCTTTTGTGTTCTTCACCTTTGATTTCTTCCTCATTCTCATATTCTCTTTCTCTTCCTCTTCTGTTACCAGCACGGGTAAATCCCCTTGGTTTTTGATACCTTCTAATACCATATCTTGAAATATTTCCAATATTGCTTCTAATCTTGGTCTTCCTCTTTGGGGCGACATCTCTTTCAATGAATAGTTTCAGCTCTCAATTGTTTGGGATTCCACACACAGCTCACCCACAACAATTATTTTGAGCTTTGCACTACCAGTACTCACTCCCATAGATGTTATTGGATACTCTCCACACTAAAAATTGCATGCTTTAATACCAATTTAATGGAGAGCACCTTCGCCCTTTGTTTTCAATTTACTCACAAACATAGAAAGTGATTTATCAAGATAATGAACTCAATTCAAAGGAACTAGTTTCCAAACAATCATATTTTATTTATCTACAATTACAATTTAATTCAACATTTTAGATTACAAACATTCAAATTTTATTGGAACTTTCCTCACCAATCTGCATCACACAACTCTGCCCATCCTCTCTAAATTCTGCATACTCCTTTGTTGTCCTCTCAAGCTTCACCTCTCCCACTCGTTCTGCAGAATTATTCCACTCCAATGCAATCTCAATTTATTTTTAATTTTCCACCCATCTGATGGTAAGATGCTGCTCCTTATGGATCACCGACTCTATACTAACTTCTATGTTGCTCTTGTCTTAGAAACTTTCTCTCAAGTCAAACCTTTCTTTCTCCCACGACTTTGTGCTCCACTCTCTTGCGTATACCGTACTGTCTACAGTGTGTTTCTTTCACTCTCTCTCTCTATCTATGCACAAACTTTGCTCAGTTGTCTCTTCACTTATTATAGTTGTGCCTTCTCATTTTCCTGCCACACCCTCTCCTATTCTTCTTATTTGATGCCTCTTTTTACTCATAGACTGCTCTCATTGTTAAGACTTGGCACCTTATTTTTTTGTTTGATCGATTTATTGCCTTGAAGATGAGAAGGAAAAATCAATTTTGGAAGGTAACCAGCCTTTTCCAAGTTTCTTGATTTTATTTTTATGTTTTTTATTCCTCTTTCCATTTTGTTGGTCTCTCAATCAAAATCCTCGCTGGTGAGACATCATTTGTTTTCTTGAGTCATTTTGGTGGACTCATATACACATTGATTAGACAAATTACAATTACTTCTAACAAAGTTCCAATCTAAACAAGCAGACAACAATGAGGGATAATGGCTTTGCACTAACCTATTGCATTTGATTTAAAAGATCTTCATCTTCAAATTTCGTGAGACAACATTTCTTTGAGTCTAAAAATGAAGATGAAAAATTTAAGATGTTTATGCATTGACTGAAGAGAGGGAAACCAAACAAAATAATCAAACCAAAATTTGAAGAAAATTAAATCAACAATATTTTTGGGTGGTGTTGATCACCCATTCGCCTACGTGCTCCTGCACCAAGATCTAACAGGTGGGACTCAATAAGAAAACATGAGATCAATCAATTTATCATACCAATACAAGCTAGCTTGAAGGCATGATTATTCTGGTTAAAAAATCATTAGATTCCTATAAATAGGTAGCACTAGACTCTATTTAAGTAGTTGAAAATGGTGGAATCTCTATTCATGTATATATAACTTGATAGTTTATATTACTTTACATTTATCATGCATGATATGCTCTCATTTATTGTATGAGCTAAAAAAATTGTATATGGAGCATTTGGAGGAAGCCTAGGAGGTATTTTAATATCACCAATACATATACAATATTCTCCAATGTAACATCATTGCTTCATAGAGGTTCATTATCTCCATACAACTACCTAATTGTGGTCATAGTAGTGAAAGGGAACTCAATGAACTTTCTTCAATGTAAATTATCTTTAAAAATGATAAGGAAACTTTAGTCCAAAGATAATATTATTTTTTGAACATACATATTTTTGTTTAGGATCAATTAGCTTACAAATGAATCCAAGAAGATAGGGTAATAGATCCTGCTCAAGGAATTAATTCTTGATCCCTTCTTTCTAAGAAAGATATTTCGCTTGAGCCAACATGACAAAAGTTGTGAAAACATAATTACTAGATATCAGGATTGTATTCTCTTTGTGTGAACCCCAATCCAAATACCCGCAAAACAATGAGAACAAACACATTAAGTTAGAGATTGCAAGCAAGAACAAGGATTCCCCATGAAACCCATTCAACAAAACTCAAATTAGGAAAATAAACAATGAAGAACACAATGAAAACAACAAAATAGATTGAATCATAATTTAAATTTGCAAACTCATGATCCCATGGGGGAATTGGTGCCAATTTGATATGAAAATTGGCCCTTTCCCAATTCCTATGATGCAAGATTGATATGTGTTGATGATGATTGATGAATGATCCACTTTGTTGATGAAGATTGAGTGCTCCAAGCTAAAAACCTGCATAACCTAGCTAAGAACTCAATGATATTTGATGGAAATGGCTAATTATTTTAGCATAATAACTTTCATAATTTGTGGATGATAAAATGAGGATATGAGCTCTTTATTTATAGAATATCAAGATGGATGAATGCCCAAATTTGAGCAATGTGGGACTAACATTCATCCAATGGCAAGATGCCACTTGTCAATCTATGAGTGGATGGAGGATGTGCAAGTTTTGAGGATTGTGCCAATAAATGCATATTTTTTAATTTCAAATTTGTTGAAATGACTTGCAAGAGGGAATGGAAAATGCAATAAATGCCACTTGGCTCAAGGCAAAGGACATGTAAGATGGAGTAAATGTCTTATTGGATGTACATGTCAACTTGGAATTTGAATTCAAACTTGGAGGAATATTCCAAAAGATGCCTTGTTGAGGGAAATAGAGGATTTATTAAATCAATTAAATCCATTTTCATGTGCAAGTGGGAAAAAATAGAGGATGGGACATGAATTAGAATTAAATTAATCAAGTGTTAATTAATTTAATAGGAGATTGGATGATGTGACTTATTTGACTTAGATTGTAGGATTTATTTAAATCAAATAACGAGAAGAATGTGAGAAGAGATTAATTAAATAAAGATTTTGATTTATTTAATTAAAAGAGATGATGTTAAATCAAATTAAATAAGGTTTTAATTTATTTAATTTAATAGATAGACTTTAGAGATTTAATCAAATAAAATTAATTATTTAATTAAATAGGGATAATTAGATCAGATGGATTGATTTAATTAACAAAAGAGAGTGACTTAATTAGATAAAATAATTTATATAATTAAGAGAAAGAAATTGATGAATTTAATCAAATAAGGAAATTTGATTAAATGGTTAGATCGAGGGATGATTGAAGATGAAATGATGTTAGTAGTTGAGATCAGATGCACAATGTCAATCGGTATATTTTATGTGTCTACACTCTTAATAATAAAAAAATATTTTTTTTATTAATATCCACATTAATTATATTCATAACCCCATAAAAAATTCTAGAAAAGAGTGGAACATTATAATTAGTGAATTTAGATGCCTATTTATAGTTTTACAAGAGTTTATAGCTAGTGAAAAGGATAAAAATTATGAAATTGTAATACTAACATATAATGAGAATAAATAAAGTTATCTATTACTTAGTAAATGCAAAATTCCACACTTTTTAGAAAAATAACACTAAAAGTGGAGAATGTATGTGAATATTATAGGCTTACAAGGTTCCACAAATTAGGATTGTATTACGAGTGTCCTTGAGAAACTATATTATAGAAGAATAAGGGGCTTTGAATAAATCTCACCTCTACATAGTTGATGAAACAATATACAATGTATAAAATTTAATCTTGATCAAACACCAAATGAGCTAGTTATGGCTTCATGAAGTTGGATTGTGAAATGGGATCGGTATTTATAGTATATTGATAGGATTCCCCTAAGTAAAAGGGAATGTTGACATGGTGAAATATAGATGTAATAAGTGAGACCTTGTCATCACATGGCTCTCTAGGTTGGTGTTAGGCTAGTAGTATAATGGCAGTAAGTTGGTGGCATATTGGTAGCACATTGATGGTAGACTAGTAGAATGTTGATTGAGGTAATCTAAATTTTAGGATGTGCTTGGGAACTACCATGATTTTTTAAAATTATTCATGGTATGGTACATTCAGATCAATATTAAGTTAGATCATCTAGAAAAATGGATAGGAAATATCAAAGCTTTTATTGCTCTATATTCAATGGTAGGGTTATATGTTATTTAGAGTTCTTGAAAAATTGTGCTACTTATAGTATAACAACACAAAGCATACATTAAAAAAATGAATTTTGATCAATATCTAATATTTTTCTTTGAATGAAAAAAAGGTTTCCTTGATTACCTCAATCCTTCTAGAAATTATAGTGAGTGCCATGATGGCTATCATTCATAAAACAATATAACTTCACCCAAAATCTCCCCTCCATCCAATTCCCTCAAAAAATTGAATTTTGACTAATCCTAGAAAGTCATAGCTCCAATTCCATGGTAAATTTTGTGATGAATAAAATAAGCCTATGACATAGGGTCTTTGAATTAGTCACAATAACAAAAAGATGAATAATGATATTCTATATTGATCAAGCATCAACGAGAACCAATACAACTAGTAAAGTACAAATATGTACAAATTTTAGATGAGTAAGGATAATACATGGCCAAGAGGTAATTAGTTAACTCACAATTAGAAAATGAGGTAATCAACCAAGTGAGATAGAGGTAGCCTTTGATTAGATGGCAGTGGCACCTAACTAACAAGATGGTAATTATACTTGATGAACTAAAATAAAGGGCGAGATGTGTTTCTATTACCTACCAAGGGGTGAAAAAATAAATTATCATATTATCATAACTTAGAAAAAAAGAGCAATATTACACTTATGGTATGTACCACCTAAGTGAAGTATTTTAAATTACACCAAAAATAAATTTCCTCTATTTTTATAATTGAATTATTATCATGGTGATGTACAATAACACATTTGGGTGCTTAATTGACTAGGATGGAAGTGTTAAAATTATTTGAACCCAATTCAATCAGGCCATGAGTGTTATTTCTAAAATTTGTATGAGTATATTATATGAGTGCATAAAATGTAGGATGAAGGATGTAGAAAGCACTATTGTTAATGTACATCTCTTCTAATTTTAATTCTCTAGATTGCTCTTTTGATAATTCAAATCAGTTGTATGAGATTGTTACAACTGATTGGTAGTAAATTTCCTTTAGATATTAAGTCCTAGCCTATGTTAGTTTTAAATATTCCATGCACAATTTTATGGGTGTTTGTCCAATTTATGATAGAAGTTAGCTGAAAGAAAATGAAAGTGGAATTTATATATGTAAAACAAGGTTACACTAGTGATCCTATCCAAGAGGGAAATTACAACCATAAATTTGATCAACATGGGGAAACATGTATTCTTTAGGTTAGATCTACACAAGGGTAGGAAAATGGTTGGGTTCAATTAGCTTGTATAATAGTAACTCTTTATTTTAGCATTGAAACAACACTTACATATGGAAAAGGCTAAATTTATTAAAAATAAGCAGAGAAAAAGTGACGTATGCACATTTCTCCTCTATAATCAAACATAAGGAACCCAAAAATTAATATGCATATAAATTATTTCCACATATATATAATTATAAAAGTAATTAATAATATATAAGACAATTAATAAAATTAAATGTCCTATATAAATTTTTAGATATTATTTTTTATTTTAAAAAATTTGAACTTATATAATTGACGAGTACTAATATTATTGTAACATAGACCTACATAGTAAAAATATATCACCTAATATTTTCTTACTCAAAGCAACACATTTTCTAACATTTATGATATATGATATTGGCTTTTTATTGATGGAATTTTTCTTGTCAAAAAATTTAAGTAGATTATGGAGATAGTAAATAAATGGATATTAAATTAATATAATATTATATTTAGATTTAAATTATAAATAAATAAAGAATTAAATCTTAAAAAGTGTATATACTTGTAATGGTGAAAGTTGTGTCCTTAATATATTTTCATATTAATTTATTATCTAATTTAATTAACTATATAAAGTAGTCATATAACTACAAATGACACTTTTTTTGTATATTTGTTGTCATATACCTAGTTTTTCTTACATCTAGCCATATGCTAGAATCATGTATCCTTATGCTTATGTCCACATAATCCTAGTCAAATTGTCTTATCTATTTGAGTATCATCATTATCCAAACCAATTCATAATCTAATCCATATTGGGCATAGATCTAACTTTCTTATCTATCCTAGTTCATGTCCATAGGTGTGTGGTCACCCTTTTAGTCATGATCTTGATCGTCTTACACATTGCTCCAATATCAAACATTTAGTTTACAAGTCCTATATAATGCCTTGTAGTAGACAACTTTGTATGTCTTTAAAATTTGGTGTTATTTCCATGAATAAAAGGACATTTATCTCATTAATTTTCAATATATCATATGATTGGACTCTATCTACACTTGAGTTCAATATATATAACAACAAAAATTATTTGCATTTGCACTCAAATCAAGAAAGGAATCTAACATGTGTAGTCACACTTATCCGAGTGCATGTGAATTACCTAGCAATCATTCTAGAATTCATGTGCATACTTGAAGTGCATTCCTTATAAATATATTTTAAATATTGTCACCTTAACAAACAAATTCTAAGAGCGCAAACTAGAACATTATAGTTTAGTAATCTATTATATATTATAATTCACCTAGTAGGGTTGAGGATGATCATAGGTTGAGTATATAATTATATAAAAAAAAAATTAGCTATTATTTAGATTTGTATTTGTGAATTTGATCCTATATTGTGAGAAACATAATGTTCTTGTTCTAATCCACATGTACGACTATCTAAAACATCTACAAATTTTAAGGCACATATATTTCACTATTTATACCAATTAGTGTGCTCATATTTGATCATAGATATAAGTGATATTATCACTAATTAATTTTTTTCAGCATGATTGCATTTTATTTTTAATATTAATCAATTTGTTCTATTTCCCTCCATCTAAAAACAAACACTTCCCTAAGTAATTTTTTTTCTTGAGTGCTTACCTTCCTTGTTAACCTAAGATGTGCTCATATTTATCCTTTCCATAATGTTTTTCTCAGTATGAAGAATTTTACAATCAAATTTTAAGTTCTTTTAGATATTAATTGTTTTTTTTTGTTAATTTTTTATTAAACTACAAAATATAAATAATAATGTCATAAAATATAAGTGAACTAATATTATTGAATATTTTTTAAAAATATCTTTTAAATTGAAATTTGGTAAATCTATATAAAAAAGAGAAAAAATACATTTTGAATATATTTAAAATCTTTCAAACCTGAAATAGATGTATGAAATAACATAATATACATATACACTTTGATAATTATCACTCATCCTAATCTCTATTCAATATGTTAAATATTTTAATAAAATAATAATACCATAGATTTTAAAACATTAATTATTAATTATTAAATTATTTGAATAAAATGGGGTGGGGGGCCTAGCTCAATTGGCTAAAGCATCGTGTTGGGTGTGTCGCTAGTGGCACCAATCACATGAAAAAAGTTTATCATCCACCATACTATATTCTCAAAATGCATTCTTAAAGGAAAGGAGGACATTTCTAAGATAAAGTAAATATTTAATTGATTGTGATAAATTTTAGATGGTTAAATTTCATTATTCTTAAGTACTGTAAAACAAAATTTAACTAATAAAAATAAAATAATTACCTATAAAATATAAAATTACTATTTTAGTCAATAATATTTAAATACAGTGCCTGCAGCTTCCTCTCTCCTCCATTACGGATCACTGGCTGTAGGTGAGATCATCGTTATCATTATATTGAAATCAATAATACGCAGAATAAACATCTGTTTAAGAACTGACAGAGAACAAAATATAGCACTGGTAGATTTGGTCGGCTATAAGATCACGTTTACCTTGTCTTCAATAAACAACCCATCGTTAATTTAAAACAGGATTTTGTAATCCCGCAGCTGGTGAACAAGGATTTTGAGCAGATATCATAACTTGCGTATCACTTTGTAAGCCCTTATATTATTGAAACTTTCTGGTGTTCATGCGTGTCATGCCAGAAGTACTTGTGGTCCTATCAACTATACTATACTTCTGCTTTGCTGGAATTGAATTCCACACATGTTATTCTTCCTTCATTATCCATTTCTTCTCTTAATATTGTAGTTTTCTCTGCGTTGTCATATAATACAGTCAGGTCAGTGTTGGTGTGATGACAGCATGGAAAGGAATGGATTATAAAGTTTTTTTTAAAATAAACATATGAAATTATTTTTTTCAGTTTGGTATTTGCTGTATGAATCATTTGTCTATTGTAAGTTTCCTGTAAACTTGTGTCTACCATACGCACACAGTTTTTAAAAGACTGGACGTGATTTTTTTCCAAGATTTTGTCTTTTTCTAATTTACTATTAGTTTTACAGATCTTATGAGTTGTCTTCTTTTTCTTAAGGCAAAAAGCACGGACGCGCATATATATATATATATATAAATTACAAAATAAATATATATCTGTTTAGAGGGCTCTACAATAGTCAGATAACAGACTTTGCAATTACAGCTTTAAAACAAAGGCTCTTAAACAGTCAAATTAGAGACATAGCCAAACAATAATGACTACATGAAAGGCTCATTGATAGCCAGATTTGAACATTTGAGCATTGCAAAAAAAAAAAACAATCCAGCTGGCTACTCCTCCAATAGAAAGCTCATCAATATGAACAAAAACTCACCATCCAACTCTGTAGAGAAACACTCCAAAGTATGATCAAGGTGATGCATGTTGAAGAGACTTTCACCAAAGTCTCGGAGACACCCTGAAGTCACTGTCACCGAGTCCCTAACTTCCACCTGCATGTCGAAGAGACTTTTCACCAACTCAAAGCGACCTCCCGAAGTCTCATCGATAGGAACGAACATGTCTTCATCCGACATCTCTAAGAGACATCTCACAATGTCTCGGCGATCACACAAGGTCACAACAAGAAGGATCCACCAGGCTCAACCTGCATGTTGAAGAGACATGATCCAACATCCCAACGACAACGTTAAGTCACTCCGACAAGGTCCTTGCAGCCTTCTACCGGAATGTCGAGGAGACATCTTCCGATGTCCTATCAATCACACCATGTCTCACCGACACTCTTTCGTCGGAATGTCTAAGAGACATTCAGAAATCTCATGCCGATGCAACCATCTCTCATTGACATTGATCAGACAGCTTATCATGGCATCGAGGAAACTTTAGGACAACTCCCTTCAACACCAGCCTGTCTCACCGATAAGAGACTTTCACGGATAGAACAAAGTTGTTAGCACCAAACCATGAAGGTTTTTGGAGTATCGAGGAAACAAAGAACTAAGTCCCACCGATAAGAGGAAGTTAGGCCAACAAGAGAACTTCAAAGGAATATGACAAGCCAATAATTTGAGACATACTAGAAGTTTCCAAGCTCCACTATAAATATGAAGCTGTTCATTACAAACAGCACTGCAGTTGTAAGTTGTTGGATTGTTTGGAATACAAGTTAGACTGTTATATTTGCAGCTGTTGCTTATTATTTTTATGCCCTGTTTTGCCCTGTTTTTATTTATTTGTTGCTGTTGTTATATTTTGGGCCTGTTTTAACATGGTATCAGAGCTAGATTTGGCTAGATTCAGCTGGAGATTCATCTAGAGGTTCAACTAGAAATATTGTTAGAGGGATATGCTACAGGAAAATATATTGCTGGAAGTGGTTTGTTTGCAGGGCTGATATATTATTGGAGTGATATTTTGTTGCAGGGCTGTTATATTGCTGGAGTATTGCTAGATCTGTTTGAAAGTTGATTTTTTTTTCTAACATGGGCTCTTCAAATGAAGTTTTTCCTATCTTTGATGGAAGTGGTTTTGCAGATTGGAAGATTGCAGTCAAGAATGCTTTGAGAGAAAAGGCTCTATGGAGGATAGTGAATAAGGAAATTGGAGAACCTCAAACTGATAGAGAAAAGGAGTTGTGGAAATGCAAGTTGGAACAAGCTAGAGGTATTATTGGTAAAGCTTTGAGCCCTAATCTAAATAGAAGATTTGTTGATGTTGATAATCCAATAGAGTTGTGGGAGACTTTAGAAAAGGATTATAAAGATGCAGACATTGCTAGCATGTTTAGTATAGAAGAAAAATTGATGAATTTAGATCCATCTGATTTTGAAAAAATGTCTGATTACTTCAATGAAGTTACTTTTTTAAATGCCCAGCTAAAAAAAATAGGTGTTGAATATGCAAAAAAAGATTTTCAGTTGATTGCAATGGTTGAAAGTAAGCTTCCCCAGCCATATAAGGTATTTAAGGAATCAAGAAAAAGGGTTCTTCAACTAAATCCCAATACCCCCCAGCAAACTTTTGATCAATTTTGCAAGTCTGTTTTAGATGAAGAAGTTCAGCTTATTAAAGAAGGGCATATTAAGAAGAATCATGCATATACAGCCAAAAGTAATTTTTTTAGAAATGATGGAAAGAAGAATTGGAAAGGAAATAATAAATTTCAAAATAATGAAGGTTCTAACCATTTTTCTAGAAATGATGGTGCAGAAAAGCAAGCTGGAAGAAAACCCATTATTTGCAGGTATTGTGGGGGTGAGAATCACATGGAAAAATTTTGTCTGAAGAAGAGGGACAATGAAAGGCAGCAATATAAGTCCAAGCAAGAAAGGTTTAATGATGGAAAGATGGATAAAAATAGCTTTCTGGCTGTGTCCGTTCAAAAACAAGGAAAAGGTAAATCCACTGTTAAAGGGAGTTATTTTGCTTCAGATTTTAATAAAGAATGGATTCTAGATTCAGGAGCATCTTATCACATGACTGGAGATAGATCTTTATTTGTTGATTTTAATGAAGAAATGAATTCTGATCAAGAAATAACTATTGGTAATAAAATGAAGCTTCCAGTTTTAGGAACGGGAACTGTTAATGTGACAAAAGGGACTTTGAAAAATGTTTTATTGGTAAAAGGATTAGGGGTAAATCTTATTTCAGTATATAAAATTGTTCAGGCTGGATATGAGTTTGTTGTCAATGCTGATCAAGTTATTGTTAGAGATAAAAAAGATCCAAGCAATATAATTGCTATTGGTAGAGTTGATCATGAAGAGAGTCTATTTAAATTTGTGGGGTTTGTTGATGATAAATACACACTCTCTCATGCTTTTATTGCTCAGACAGATTATATGTCAAAACTTTGGCATGCTAGACTTGGACATATAAATTATAGGAAATTACAAGATATGGTTAGAATGGATATGGTTAGAGGATTAACAAAAGTTTCAGCTTCTGAAGGTGTTTGTGAAGGATGTGTGTTAGGGAAACATCACCGAGAACCTTTTGATTCAGGAAAAGCATGGAGAGCTAATCATCCACTACAACTCATTCATAGTGACTTATGTGAACCAGGTTATACTTCACTCTCAGGTGCCAGGTACCTTCTCACTTTTATTGATGATTATAGCAGGAGAGTATGGGTTTATTTTCTTGAAAAGAAAAATGAAGTATTTGAAGTTTTTCAGAAATTTAAGGCACTAGTTGAAAATCAAAGTGGGAAAAGAATTAAATGCTTAAGGACGGATAATGGGGGTGAATATTGCAATTATGAATTTGAGTCATTTTGTGAAAATTATGGTATTAAGGTGCAAAGAACAGTTCCTTATACTCCTCAACAAAATGGGGTGGCTGAACGAATGAATAGAACCCTTTTAGAGATGGCTCGTTGTATGTTACATTTTAAAAGTTTGGATAATAAATTTTGGGGTTTGGCTGTCTCTTGTGCTGCACATATTTTGAATAGAATTCCTACTAATGCTCTCAAATATGTTACTCCTGAAGAAGCATGGAGTGGAAAAAAGCCTCATGTTGGGTATTTTAAGGTGTTTGGATGTGTTGCTTGGGCACACATTCCTGATGAAAAGAGAAAAAAATTAGAACCAAAAGGTCATAAGTGTTTGTTTATGGGTTATAGTGAAGAATCAAAGGCTTACAGGTTATATGATTTGACAACAAACAAGGTCTTTGTTAGTAGAGATGTAAAGTTTGATGAAGAATCACAACTTATACCCACTTCTCATTCTACAACAGCAAATGCTTCCAACTTTTCAGATTTTTTTCAAAGAAATGTTGATGAGGATGAGTTGTGCACTTCTACAAATGATGAAAATATCATTGAAAATGAAACAACTAATGTTTTTGACCAGCCATTTTCTGCAGATAGTGACAATGAAGAAGAAGACTTTTCAGCTAGACAAAAGACAAGAAGCATTGAAGATATATATGAACAAGGATCAAAACTTCAAGGAAGGAATGGTAGTGCTTTTATGGCCAAAGTATTACAGATTGATGATCCAATTTCATATAAGCAAGATAGAGGGAAGAAAAAATGGGAGCAACCTATGAAAGAAGAATATGGTGGTAATATAAATGACCAAAAATCTGTTGGAACCTATGATTTTCATATTGGGTCAAGACCAATTACATGGAGCAGCAAAAAGAAAATTACTACATCATTGTCTTCTTGTGGAGCAGAATATAGAGCAGCAAAAGACTTAGGAAAGGAAGCAATTTGGATTCAAAAGGTGAACATTAAGGGGGGATAGTGTTATAATGTTCCCCTCTCCTTTGTATCTTTTTTGTAACATTCTATCCAATCTTAAGGGGGGATGTTAGGGATTAAGATTGTCTAGAAAATAGTAGAATGTTTCTAGAAACTTCCATATGCTAGAACATTCTAGGAGCTGTTCTAGAAAAGAACATTCTAAGAACTGTTGTAAAAAAGAACAATCCAGATTTTAGAATTCTCTAGATTACTAGAAGTTTCCAAGCTCCACTATAAATATGAAGCTGTTCATTACAAACAGCACTGCAGTTGTAAGTTGTTGGATTGTTTGGAATACAAGTTAGACTGTTATATTTGCAGCTGTTGATTATTATTTTTATGCCCTGTTTTGCCCTGTTTTTATTTATTTGTTGCTGTTGTTATATTTTGGGCATGTTTTAACACCGATAAGAGACTTTCACGGATAGAACAAAGTTGTTAGCACCAAACCATGAAGGTTTTTGGAGTATCAAGGAAACAAAGAACTAAGTCCCACCGATAAGAGGAAGTTAGGCCAACAAGAGAACTTCAAAGGAATATGACAAGCCAATAATTTGAGACATAGGCACAAAAATTAATTTGCAGAGAACGAAGCACATCCTTTGCACAAAGATTAAACACAGGAATGTCATAGAGACATTCAACCTGACAGATCTTATGAGTTATCTTATTGAAGAAAAATAAAATGTTTTTATTACAATATCTTAAAAATAAGTGTAATTAAAGGATTGTAATATAATTGATTGAGTTTGTTTAGTGAGATTGATAGCATATTCTTTGATTACACTATTGAAAAAAGTTTAAATCTCTCATAGATACAATGGATCAAATTTGGATGATTTTGATGGACGGATACCCTTTGTGACAACTTAGTTAGAGAAGCCTTCTAATTTGCATTTATCTAATCAGCCATATAAATATTTGTGTTTACTGACCACTGAATGACACTTTTAGACGTTGTTATAGATTTTAAGAATTTAATGAATATGATAATTTAAGATATTTCCACAATATTTTTTTCAAAATAACTTTGAATGTAATACAATTTATTAATATTCACAATTATTTCCAAAGATAGCTAACTTTGATACAGTAAACTAATAATTTTAAAAATTAATTTTAAAGATATGTATATTTAGCATTATAGTTATTACAAAATCATAGATATATTAAAGAGAAAGACTATCTAATAATAAAATTAGAAATTTAAAGAAAATATATATTTGTTTTATTTTTATGCCATACAAAGTATTCGATGCATTATTAACTCTTTGAATATTTTATGTTTTTTATTATCAAAATCTATACATATAATTATACCATCCTTTATTGAATATAAATATTGATTATAACAAAAAACTAAAAACAAACATAACATATATTATAGCGAAACAACTTATATAAAAGAAAGCAATAGAAAATTTACAAAATAACCAAATGTCATGATCATGAATAATGATTCTTACTATTAATCAATTTATTATTCTATTTAGCATGAAATTATATTCTATGGCCATTCTTGGGATGAGATACTTTTAACCCACCCACCTTGTTATGAATGAGGTTGAAGAATTCTTCTAGATGGTGCTCTAACATTGTGCATTAAATAAATTCAACAAACAAAAATGGTGTTCAATGTGGACCATGCAATTTTAGTCAAATATTTCCTCTCATTCTTTAATAATATTTCTTGATAAACTTTTAGCACACTTGGTCAGGTTTCTAGATATTTTATACTTGGAGCTAACCAAGATATGGTAATGATTTCTGGGTAAATGATGTCAACAATTATCTTGCATCATCTCACATACCATTAGATTTGACTTGACATGTAATTCTGTATGATACATCTACATAATCTATCACTTACTCGTTCAATAGATTCCCTATTGCCATAATTTTCTAGCTTGGATTTTTTATAAAGCTCTAAAAAACTTGTTTGGAATGGTTGGAACTTACCATTCTATTAGGATTTTTGAAACTAATTAGTTTACTCATTTTAAATCCGTATATCTCCAACTAAATATAATCATTTGTGGGGGTTTTCTTGATTAAAATGAAGTCCAAAGCATCAAATAAAAATTATCATTTTAAAGAAAAAAGCATTTACCTCTATTATTATTCAAAAATGGTTGTTCAACATAGAATAAAGAAGGGGAGAAGGAAAATTTCATCAAAAAATAAAAGGTAATATAAAAGGTTTTAAGTGTCATAGATGGGTGTGAACCTAGTTAGAAGAGAACTGATGAATCGTACAATGATCCTAAATAATGGGGAATGCTTGTCAATTTTATATAAAGTAGGGTGCCTAGATAATTTGGAATTACTAACAAGGTATGATAATGAAGTAGCCAACAAGTTTTCCAATAATTTAATTAAACATGATGAAATAGTAATATATATGGTAGTGGACACCTCTGAAGCTACTATGATAGAGGTCACTAGATTACCTATTGTAGGAGAAGTCTTCCTAGAACACCCTAATATGTTTGTAACTCAAAATAAGTTTATCATGCCTAATGAGAAACTAGAATCTTCTTCACAAAGCACAAAGCACCTCTCCTTTCCTTGGAGATGGGCAATGCATCACATTTTACATTATAAATTATTTGGCCTGTGAAGGATGACATTATTTGTTGTATATAGTTCTCTTCAAGTTGCTTAGTCATTTGAGGCATATTCAACATGAAAACATTCCTTGCTTTCTCTATCACCTATTTTCATGCATGACCATAGAATTCTTGAAAGGTAAGGCTACTACATTATCTGATAACATTTTTAATTTAATTACTAGTTGGAACCAAAGAAAATAGTGGAATGATGATGAGATGTATTCACACCCTCTTTCAAAGAGGCTCCACTCAAGGATAACCTTGGAGATCTCAATGCAAAGGAGATTGAAATATTGCAATAGGGCTATCCTAGAGATTGAATGATAGCTAATGAGGGGTTCACCACCAAGTATAAACTTGGAAAAGACAATGAGTTGGAAAACATAGTGTGATATGCAAACTAATACTAAATGACATAGAAAGATGAATAAAATGTAGTAAAAAGCTATAAGACTAGAATTTTGCACTTGGAATAATAAAGAAGGTGGAATGAAGGTCTGGATCATCGAAAAATTTGCTGTTGAAGCTAACTGGGACTCATTCGCGAAGCTGAGTGAATTAGTCCAATTTCTGGGAAAATGCACTAGAGCGGGTTTCAACCAAAAGGGTATCTAGATCTATCAAAATATTGATCAAGCCTATACAATGGGACTCATTCACCAATAGTGGCGAATAAGTCTACTTCTACTTTTCTAGAAATTTTGGATTGGATTATGTGCCTCTCAGTCTGCTCTACTCTTTTTAACTGCTTTCAAGATCCGAAACTGCAAAATGCCACCTATAGGTCTTCTCCAAGATTCTCTAAGGCTTGATGACAACTTTAGCAACTTTGACAACTTGAAAAATTTTCTACAATTTTTCTTCTTGGAAAATATGTAACCTAGCCCTGTAAATCACACACAAGAAGAGGGGAAAATGTTGTGGGGTTTTGTGAATGGGGATTTTCCTTGGTCAAACCCCTTGTTGGTAATTAAACCTTGAAATGAAAGAAAATATGAGAGGAGAATGATGAATGAACAAAACATAATGTTACAACTCACCAAACCCTTGCAATAAGTTGCTACAAACATGTAAGTAATGGCTACAATGGATGTGGTTCTTGACTCTTGCTTGATGTTGATAGATCTTGAATGAAGCTCTTGCTTGAATTAGAAACCCTACACCACAATTGTTAGCTCTAAAACAACATGATGCAAGCAATCTTTGACATGATGAATGACACTTGAGGATGCTCTAGAATGCTTGATAATCTACCCTTGAAATGTCTTGAATGCTCTTGTGAACTCACTAAGTGATCTCTTGAATACTAGGTGAGAATATGAGTGAAATAACCTTGTATTTATACTTAATTATGTAAGAATTCTTGAAAATACAACACTACAAGCTAACATCAGATCTAGGAGAATAAAATCCCTCTAGAAATTTGATTTAAATTTCAATTTTTGTCACACAGGACTCATTTTTCCAAGGTGGTGAATGAATCCCATTACACATAATGTATGGGAACAAAAATGAAAAATTATTAAAAATGTGTGAAACTTGCATCAGGGCCAAAAAGACCTAGGTGGTACTTATTAGCCGAAGATGGCGAATGAGTCCCAGACACTAAATCTAGGCCACACAAGACAGGAACACTTGAATCATGATTGGTTATTGATTGGTGTCAGGATTATCCTCGAAAAGATGTAATAAATGAGGCTTGTGGATGCAAAATACGGTCTATTAAAGCATAAGAAAACCCAATTATTAATTACAAGTCTATAGGAATGTGAAAGTGTGTTACAACACCCCAAATAAGGCAAGATTAATGTTGATTATGATTAAAATTATGTTTATTATGCTTAGTTAATTGACAAAACCCTAGAAAAGTGTGAAAGTGTGTCACAACACTTTTGCAAGGCACCATTAAATTCTATTAGTTCACAAGGCCCAAGACCTAATGTGAACGTTTTATCCACATTACAACACTAAATCAAGGCAACATTAATCCAAAATCACAAGGAGGGCCCAAACAAGTTAGAAAAATTAGAAAGGTTACTTTTTCGGTGAATCCACTAGTTAAAATGAATTTGTATTCAATTTCTAAATATGACTTGGGAATAATTTTTCATGGTAAAACAGGTAGTAGGGGTAAATATTGGGCCTCATAACTAACCACTTACATTTAAGTGAACGACAAGAATGAGTGTAATAAATGAAGAAATTCGGGGTATACCTACAACCTTGTCTATCCCTACAAAATCCTTAGTTCATGCAACTTCTTTTGTGCATGAAGCATCCCTCAAATATTTAGCTTCTTCTAAATCTTCCACCCCTCTAGTCAAGGATTTGCATATTGAAATTCCTAGTTTATATACTCCAAAGAACTCATCTTCTTTTGATCATGTGACCATAATTTCAACTACCTCAAGAAATTAAAAATTAGTTCAATCCCTTGTCATGGGTAAAAATAATAGAAAATCAACCGCAACGTCTTCCATGAGAAAACAAAAGAAGAAGGCTCCTCTAAAACCCTCTAGGTGATCACATCACCTTTTAAAGATAAAGGTAACCACCAAAATTACTTTCACAAAACCACAACCACTTATAATAGAATAAAATACTAACTCTAAAAGGGAGTATGTGTTTAGAGAGAAATAAAACCCAATTCAAATTGTACATACCTCATCTTCTGAAGCTAGTAGTGAGGGGAAATCATTTGACACACCAATTTTGGACTACGAAGATCAACTGAAAAAAGAACAAGTCATTCCTAAATCCAAAGACTATAGATAATGGAGAAGAATTGGATGAAGAGATCACTATACCTACAATAGTCTAGCCTAGAGCAATTGGCCTAAATGGCTACCATTGCAAAAGGGAAAGATATTAAAGTAAGTTAGGCAAGAGTAGTACAATTGACTCCTAGTTTTTCATGGCCAAAAATTACCCTCTAGCTATGGAATCAAGTGCAACAGTTTAAGTTGCAACAAGAGAAGTGGAGGAAAGAGAGAAGAAATATAGTCAAATTTTAATTCAAATATCCAATAAAAGGACGAGGAAATAAAAATATTAAAGAATAGAATTTATCAAATGAATCTCATTATACCCTTAATTATCAAATGCATACCAATTTCAAGGCTTTATGCCTAAAGCAACATTTGAGTTTTGAATTTTGGTAGCTATATTGTGATCTATCATCATCCATGACCACCCCTAGGAAATTCTTCAATGTTTTCCAAAATTCCACTACAAAATTATAGAATACGCTTATGAACTTTATTTACAAAATTATGTTTTACCCTATGACACCAAAAAGGGACCTTTTCTCTATGCAGGGGATTTGCAGCTATGGGAATTTAACATTCATCCAAAATGAAACCAACATATGGAATTAGGTGTGTGAGTACAAGGAACTATAGAAATTAGTTTCATTGAGCCTTAGACCAAAGTTAGAAAACCCAAATAATATTTTAGACATTTGGTTTACAAAATGTGTTGCTAAACCAAATATTTAGGATCAAATTTTGACACAAAGGAATTCATTACATTATGTTTCCATAGATGACTAAACTATAGGATTGGAGGCTATAAAGTTCATTTGAGGGAGCTGGCATGAACTACTAGATGAATTGAAAAGGAAGGAACCTCATTTGTTGTATAATTGCCATGCACAATTTGAAGAGCACATAAATAGACAAGGATCATATTGATCTATAAAATACTTTGGGTACCTCTATTATTTCAGTCACCATTACTATGGTGGCCTATTCCACTTTGAAAAGGGATGGTACCTTATGACGATGGAGAAGATGGAGCTAGGTGGATCAAATTAGAGAAGTTGAAGAGATTTTACTGGAATCCTCAAAATTAGTATACTAGTATCACAATCATAGGATACTTCAAGGAATTGGCTTTGATGTCGAATTAGACGTCACCTCTTGCTTTATGGAAAGTAGTAAATTAGGCCAAGGGGAGTAATGGGTTCCCAAATTGTCTTTTAGTTACTACTTTTTCTTTGTTATTTCCTAAAGAACTATTAAACATCCATTTAACTCCATTAAATTTATGAAGATTATGCTAATATGATGAACTAGACATAGTTGCTAATTTTTTAATAAGATATTTACATGAATTATAAGGTTGTTGATTAAGATGTGATGGAATAATATGATTAATCTTGATGAATAGGATTTTTTATAAAAAATAACTAATTTATTTAGTAGGAAGAAAAGAGGAGATGAGATAGTCGTCAATAGAAAGAACAATAGTACCTATGGTCAAGGTGTTTATAGTGAAAATGAGGGAATGTATTCCTACAACCAAGAGAGGGTGTGGGTTCATAGAAGCATGCACCATGAAATTTCTACTATCGACCTAGCCACAACTAAGGAGAATCAAGTAGTTGCATTAAACTTTTATTGCCAACAAATGGCAACTGAACTAGGGACTCTTATTCTTTATTTAATTCCAATAATGTTATGTTATATGATTTTATCACCTATCCACGCATGCTTCTATGATAAAAAAATCTCTATAATGCTATCATAGTTAAGATAAGACTTTATTTCTCAGTTGTATTATTCTTGAAAGTAACTTTTTCCCTGGTTAATAGGGATTTCAAGCAAGAGATACAGTGATGAGTCCAAGATTAGTTAGGGCTAGTTAATTTTATATATATTATAAATTATAGTGGATTAAGGGATCAATCAAAATATATATTTTTTTTTTTAATTTTTAAGTAATCAAATTTTAGAAAGTTTTATTCATTTTTGTGAAATAATCTATAAGAATATTTGACTATTGGTTGATTATTTAGTGTAATACATGCACATACACAAGTAAAGGCCAACTTGAGGTATGATGGCACTTGTCATTTTCCACTTGGTGGAACATTCTTGCCACCTTGAGTTGAGCACTCCTATTGTGACTCAAATTCATCATTATATATGTACAATCTTTTTCATTATAAATCTCATCTCATATTTCTCACCATCAATCTATTTGAATATTTATTTTATATTTGTGTGCTTTCTTTTTGTTTTATTCTCATATGATCGGTGATATCTCATATCTAGATCAATCCTCCTACACCTACATGGTATCAAAGATTCCTTTTGCTCATTAGCGGGCTCATACATGTGATGTTTTTTAACATGCATTGACAAGCATTTCAATAAACATTGTTGTGTTGATGATATACTCTTATTTTGTATTGGTTTGACATTACAATCTCACTTGCCTCCTTTGCAGGTTCTTGTTTAGGCTCATTTGGAATGAGTTTTATTTCTACATAGTGTTGGTAGCTATTTTTGATGTGGTAAATGGAGAATTGAGGGTACTTTTGCACAATCTATGTTATCCAATCCTTGTCATCCTCCAAGAGAAACATGCACCCACCATGGTTTAGCATGCCCCACATTAGGCTATAGTATCCAAGCCCAAAGATAAACATGTTGAAGGGGATCCTCCTAGCCACCACAATCATCACAACATTGATTTCCATTAGGGTTTGTTGCAGTGTAATATTGGAGGTGGCATAGTGTGTTAGTGCCTCTTCCACAATCCCTAAAAACTTTCCATATGCAACATATTTTCTCATTGTGCATCCTATTTGGGATTTGACCCCTTCGCCTAAAAAAGTGTTGCTTTATGGTGCTATGACTAGCATCAACATTATCATGGAACTACTACTTAATAGAAATCATATGTTATATCTAGTGACAACTAGTTTAAATCCTTTGACATGGTATCCTTTGCAATTTTCACCTCAATGACCTTGTAAATTGGAAGGAGGAGTCTCAAGTGCATAAGAATTTTAATAGCTTTTTTTTCCTTCTTAATGGCCAATAAAACCCTCCACCATTGGTGCAAGACTTGGCTTCTTGATTCCTCCTTTGGATACCACACCACCTTTTCATCCCTAAATGGTCACTTTTTGAAGTTGATGATTGAACTCCACAACACCTAGAAATCACCTACAAGCAATTATCCTATCACAAAAGAAAGATCAAAGCAACTAACTTTCTATGCAACCAAGAAAGAAAAGATTGAATCTAGAAGAGAATTGGTATGTGCAATGTATTAACCTAAATGGTTCCAAATTAGAATGTTTACAATGAATATGCAAGATTTATAAAATCATACAAAAGCAAACCCTAGATGAGGATTTGACTAGATAAATCTCATGCAATGAGACAACTTGTCCTATATTTAGTTCAAACTAATAATAAAAAAGAACTCTTCAGTTTAGCTTAACTGAACTAAAGTAATAAGAGACATAATAAATAATAAATGATTAATTAATTACCAAGTGATTATCCTAATTACTCCAACACCCCCACTAAGATCAACTTAGGGAGAAACTATAAAACCCTTATATAGAATACAATGATGGATGCATGGATGGGTCCCAGATACAAGTCCTAATAAGGTACCCATGTACAAATAAATGAATCTCTCATAACTAGAGAAAGGGAGAAAACCACATGGGAAAAACTCCTCTCTAAAAGACAGAAAAAGAAATGACTGTACTAGTGAAAGAAGGATAGAAGGAGGACTCAATATGACCTCCCAAGGACTTCTTTTGTCACAAGTACAATAGTGATAAGAAAGAGAAAAAGAGGATATGAATCCTCCCACAAAGAAAGAGCTCTCAGGCCAATGATGAATGCCTAAAAAGAGAATATGATCCACTACCTACAAACAACATTTCTCCCTTTAGGAAGAAAGAGATCCACTGGTGAGTTAAGAATGCAAATCCAATTTATGTGTGCCTCTCAAAGGTGCTCACATATCCACATGTCAGAAAGTGGTGATGTTGATCAAAAATCCTATGAAGATTGATGTAGAACAAGCTGTAAAGGTGATGAAGATGGTGGGCCAAAATTGTTGATGTGATTGTCAATAAAGAGGAGATGAATGTCTTCAAAGTAATCCTCCAAATCTGCAATATAGGACTCTATAAACAAGGATGATATGTCTGCTAGATATGAATCCCAAGTATTTGTGTCTAGAAGGTGATGGATGTCATGTTGCACTGAACCAATAGGGGCCAAATATGTGGAGATGTTCAAAATAATTAGGAACAATAGAAGATGATGATGTAGCCTCAATCTAAAGAGTGGGAACATGAAGAAAAGTATTTGAACCATTGGAACATGTAAGACTTGTGATATATTTAAGCTCCTCTAGAGTATCATCATCAAAGGGTATGGAATCTACATCTGCAAGATGGATGAGAAAATATACAGTAGGATCCTTTGGGTATGGGGAGATATGAGGGTCTCCATGGATCTACCAAAGTCATGTGAAAAGTGTGTGGGGACAATCAATCTCTGGTACAACACACATAGTGTCAAGATCAATAGTAGAACATATAACCCCTACAATATGATCTTTGATGATAACCCATGCTGATAAACTCCCTAGTGTTTCTGGTATAGGTATGAGTCCATAAAAATAGGGAAAAATATCAAGCCACCTGAGATGCGTTAGGATGCCTTTTCACTAAGACTCATATTTATCCATGTCCAAGTTGATCACAGTAGGATGAATAGAAAAACCATGATACACACTCAAATTATGAAAAAATTAGAGACTAAAAACCTCATTACTGATAAAATAGATCAATTGTTGTCATCCTATGTAAACAAATCCTTTCTAGGTGCCAAGATTTCCAAGTAATTGATAGAATTGTGAAAAAACAAAAAAAAGAATAAAATGTAGCTGGAATAGATTCCGGATAGATTCTAGAAAAAGTGCTTGAATAGATCTAAAGAGCTTTGAAATTGAGCTCAAAAGTCAAAAATGAAGATCTAACTTTGACTAAGAGTAAAAGGAACCAATAGCAAAATCCAATAAAGAAACCCACACCACTGCAAAGTTCTTAGAACTAGCATTTTGACAATATCTCATTTTCTTGATTTGAACACCATACGCCCAAGCTATGCGAAAAAAAATAAAAATGTTGCTTTAGGGAAAATAGAACTTAGGACTTGGGGGAAAAGAGTCATATGGTTGATTAAATCAACACTTCATGATGTTAAACTTGATAGCCTACTAGTTGTAGATAAAATATTCCAAGAATATTCCTTGGTCACAAAAAATAACTAGTTTTTCCAATCGACAAAAAATATTTTCAAGTGTCAGGATATGTGGATTCTACTAGTCAGAATATGGAACATTCCCAGAGAATATTTGGAGATCCACTTCCTATGATTAATTTTCTTTAAATCTTTGTTTAGCAGCTGCTAGAGTTGGAGGTGCCTGACATTTTTGAGTTGCCACCTTTTTTCTAAAAATGTTACCGATTTAGAAAGTCGATGGCTTGAATGGCTATTGGCAACCTTGATGAGGCCTGCTAGTTACCCTTGGTAGCATTCAGCAAGGCACCATACCCTACATGCCTATAGCGGTACAACCCCCTTTTAGTTTTTTAATTTTTGCTTGTTAAATTTTCAAAAAACATTTAAAAAAAAAAATTGAAAACCTTTTATCCTTTTTTTAAATTTTTTTGAAAAATTACCAAAAAATTAGAATGGAGAAATCTTGTACCCAGCACAAAGTTCAATGTAGCAGGGCCATATGGATCTATATAGCAGTACAAATCCTATATAGATGTCCTTGCTACAGAAAAAATTATGTTTTTTGCAACTGCTCTGGAAATTTGATGAAATGATAGGTGTTCCTTAGGTTTTCAGTCATTCTAAATGCAACGATGATGCTCGTTTTTCCCTAGGATGAGCCAATTTTTCCCTCAAGATTGGATCTCTTAAAATTTGAATAGGAAGCTACAGATCTAGAACTCTAATACCATGTTGAAGTATATGATTGAACTCCACAACACCCAAAAATCACCTGTAAGAAATTATCCTATTACAAAAGAAAGATCAAAGCAACTAATTTGTTATGCAACCAAGAGAGAAAATATCGCATCTAGAAGAACACTGATATGTGCAATGTATTAGGGTATGTGCAGGATCATGATGGGCCAAAAAGTGGTGATATGATGGGTATGTGTAGGGTATGTGGCTGACGACTTTTTTTTACACAAAATTGATGAAACAAAAAGGGTTTCTAAAGGAGATTCTTAGCTTTCCACCAATATAAATTATGCTTTACTTCGAATTTAAAAAAATATTATTATTCATTTTCTATTTTAATTACAACTAAAGTCCTGATTGATAGGTTGATTGAAAAACATCTATAGCTTTCAAATGGTATCACATTTTTTTAATCCGAAATATGCATCACATTGTATGCTTCGAATACTATAATATTTAAAAAAAAATGAATTTCATTAATTTTTGACCAAGTTAAGGTGGTTAGACATACAAGTTTTTATATTTTTTAAAATTTTTAATAAAAAAATTATAATTAATTATTTACTTGGAAAAAAATTACAAAAAATATGCATCACATCAGGACATGAGTCTTCTGCTTCTATCTAAAATATTATAAAAAAATATTATCATTTTTTTGTGGTTAGGGTGGTCAAATAGACACCTACTTATTTTTTCCTTGAAATTTAAGTACTACTCCATTGAAATTTTAAATTTTCACCATATAGATTTTACAAAAAATAAATAAACCTAGTAGTTTAGAAACTACATTCAATTTGCTATAGATTCTATTCTTACATATTTTTGAAATAATATAGATAACTTATTCAAATTTTTATGTCAAGTTTCCTAACTCCAATTTTTTTGAATTTTTCACTGGACTTAAGGGCTTGGTTTTTCCATGATGATCTTGCACATACCCATTAGTTCATAATGGTTATGAATTAGAATGATTACAATGAATGTGCAAGCTTTATAAAAGCATGCAAAAGAAAACCCTAGATGGGGATTTGACTATGATAGTGATAAGTGTTCTAATCTCATACAATGAGACAACTTGTCCTATATTTAGTTCAAACGAATAATAAAAAAACACTCCTAAGTTTAGGTTAAATGAATTGAAGTAATAAGGGACTTAATAATTAATTAATTATCAAGTAATTATCCTAATTACTCCAACATCACCAAGTTTTGAGGTCTCTCCTTATGGGTGATGAAGTGACAAAGGAGCAATGCAGATCTAAGAGGACTCAAAAAATTGAGAATTTGCAATATAGTTGGTTGTTTCACCAATCATTACCCCTCATTAGTGGCCTATAGACTCAGTCAAAGGCCTCCCACATGATATTTAATGGTCTATTTTGTTAGATAATTTAATTTAACTATAACTCAAGTTGAACTACACTTTGACACTTGTTGTAATAGTTAGTGGTTTATTCCTTAAATTATCGAGTCAAGTTTTAAATTCCAATTGATCATCATAGTGCTCATGAGAGAGGGATTCATTTTATTTTTATGTAGCTTTAAACCATAATTCAAAAATTTGATAATTAATAGTCAATAGAAAGCTCTTTATATTACAAAGATTTTAACATCAATACAATTGAAAATTTGTGTTTTTAACACATATTTTGTTTCCTCATTTAAAAGGACAACTTTCAATTTATAAGTGAAAAAAAGAAAAGAGGATTATTGTAACTTTTTATTAGCTACTCAAATAAAGTATTTATTTTGTGAAATTGAATATCACTTTCCTATTTCATTGGTAATGATTTCACACTCAAATATAAAGTGTCATTATTTTTTCCATTAATTTTTTTTATATGCAATAAAACATATAAATTTCCAATTCAAGGAGGATAAAAATAACCAAAGGGGGTTGTCATTAACATTTCTTCTACATGAGATTCTAGAGATTCTTGACAAAGAGTATGCAAAGATTCTTTACAAAAATACATCACATCACTTCTTTGGTACATGTTCCACGTTAGTCTTCACATGTAGCATTTGAGCAACATTCAAAGAATTCATCATCATCTTATTGGGAGGGCTACATAGTCTTTCATTATATAATCTCCTTTTTGGAGGGTAGTTTTTTGCTCATGGTTTTCTTTCTTTCTCCCCTTTATGGGAGATTTTTATTGTACATGGGTACCTCATTAGACCTAGTTATCGAGACCCATCTATCTTTATAACCGCCTAAGTTAATCTTAAAGGAGGGTGTTAGACTAGAATTAGTATTTAATTATTTTATTCTAATTTATGTATTAATTTAACCTTAGATGGTTATTATTCATTTATTTAGTTAGTTATTTAGTTAGTTAGATATGGTTATTTAGTTAGTTAGTTAGTTTATGATTCAAGCAAACGTTTTATGCAAGATCTACATCCTTCAAGCAAGAGTCAAGAACCACATCCATTGCAGCCATTTCAAGCATTTTTGGAGCACCTTATTACTTGAGGTTTTGGTGAGTTGCAACATAGTACTTGGTTCATTCATCATTTCCCTCCATTTCATTTCAAGGTTTAACTACCAACAAGGGGTTTGACCAAGGAAAACCCCATTCACTAACAATCAACAAGTTTTTACTCTCTTATGTGCTTATGATTGTAGATTTAGGTTGAATACTTGAAGATCATTTGAAGTGAAAAGTCGCAAAGTTGCATTGCAAAGTTGTCATCTTCATGGAAACTCACCTACAGGCCAAATCTGGAAGTTTCAGAACTTGAGATCAAAGAAGAAGAAAGTGCAGACATCAAACCTCAAGACCACATTTAGAGATTTCAAAAATTTAGATCAGGAATAATGAGACACCTAGGTTGTCTTAGTCCTCCCAAGGGTATTTTTCAAAGATTCTTTTGTATCTGATTTTGACATCTAAAGATTTTGCATATTCCCAAAAAACCAACAGTGGGACTAATAAGATAGTAAAGGTGTCTTAGTCCTCCATAGCACTTTTTGATAGCATTTTTGCATTTCCAGACTTCCCAGGTACACACATCATAACTTCCTATTCCATAATTTCATCATTTGCATCCTTCATTTAGCTTGCATTACTAGGTTTTATAGGTTGAATGTTAAAGTGTCCTTTCCAAGATTTTGTTTGGTGGTGAACCCCTTAAAACTTAAAGAACCCCCTCCTAGTTATTCCTTGTTGAGAATTGACTCACCTTTAAGGTTGATAGTCAATCCAATTAGGGCTCCTAAGACATTATTGAATGACCAAAGGAGAATAAGTGGGCCTTTCCTCCATTTTTCTTTCTGGTTTAACCTTAATGACTAGTTGTGCTCAAACTTTGAACAATGTACAAATTCAAGGAGGAAGCCAAATTCATCCTCCTACAACCATTGCCTCTATTCCAACCTTTACCAACCCCCAAGTTAGAACAATGATTCAACCTACTAGTAATGTCTTTCCTACCTTAGGTATTTTTGCTAGCAATCATAATACCTTTGTCGCATCTTAGGTTATATCTCCTACCACTTTACCTCCCATAAGTATTCCATTCACTTCCCCCTCAAACACATATACACCTCCACCACATTCACCTCCATCTGAAAACACAACCAATGATGCCATACTTAACAAACTTTTACAAAAAAAATTCATCCCTTCAAAAACAAATTTCCACCATAAACCAAAATAAAAATGACCAACCATCATACTATGTCAAAAGAAATCCCTTATCCTTGGAGATATTAAGAACATTGATACCACAACTTATAGAGATTCCTAGGTTCAAGAAATATGGAGAGAAAGGAGACCCTTCTAACCATGTTCCACTTATATCTCTGTATGTAGTGATTTTCTCCATTAGGAGAAGCTCTTAGCTAAGCTTTTTCCTAGGTCCTTGAAAGATACCACTTTAGAATGGTTTTCCTTATTACCGAATGAATCAATTCATTCATTCAATGAACTTTTTGAGGCATTTTTCAACCATTTCCAAGTGCACATGACTCCTAAGATGACCTTAGCTGATTTTATGAGATGTAAGCAAAATTACGATGAAAAAGTTACTGACTTTATTTCACGCTACCAAATGGTTTATTCCCAAATTGATGTAAAGATTCTTTTTCCTCACCTTCAATGGATATTAATTGAGAACTTACAAACTAAGATACAATACAAGGGTATATGCAGGATCATCATGGAAAAAATAGGCCCTTAAGTGGTGAAAAATTCAGAAAAATTAAAGTTAGGCAACTTGACATAAAAATTTGAATAAGTTATCTATATTACCTCAAAAATATGTAACAATAGAATCTATAGAAAATTGAATATAGTTTCTAAACTACTAGGTTTATTTAAAAAAAGAAATCTATTTGGTGAAAATTTGAAATTTCAATGTAGTAGTACTTAAATTTCAGGGAAAAAATAAGAAGTAGGTGTTTGTCTGACCACCATAACCACAATAAAATGACAATATTTTTTTATGATATTCTAGATATAAGTAGAGGACTCATGTACTGATGTGATGCATTTTTTTTTGTAATTTTTCCAAGTAAATAATTAATTATGAATTATTTATTACAATTTTAAAAAAATATAAAAAACTCATATGTCTAACCATCTTAACTTGGTCAAAACTTCCAGGAAATTGTTTTTTCTTTTAATCCTATAGTATGTAAAGTATAGAATGTGACACATGTTTTAGATTCAAAAAATGTGATACCATTTGAAAGCTATAGATCTTTTTCAATTAGCATGTCAATCAGAACTTTAGTTGTAATTCAAATAGAAAATGAATAATAATTATTTATTAAATTCAAAGCAAAGCATAATTTATATTGGTGGAAGGCTGAGAATCTCCTTTAAAAACCCTTTTCGTTTCATCAATTTTGGGTAAAAAAATAGTCGTCAACCACATACCCTACACATACCCATCATATTGCCACTTTTTGGCCCGTCATGATCCTACACATACCCACAATCTTGGCATGATGAAATTCCATTCCTTTTTACATTTGTGTACTTCCCTTCATGATTATAAAAACTTGGCTATTAGTCATGAAACAAAACCCACCTCTAGCCATCCTGAAAAGTCTGAATCCACAAACCAAAAACATTATCAGCCTTTTAGAAGAAAAAAAAAATGTTTCCTTCAACTAAATTCCCCTCAACCAACTCAACATGTTGATACCAAAGTGGCTGCTATAAATAAGATAAATCCTTTTACATTTGGGGATCTAGCTAGAAAATTTACTCCCTTGCCTGATACCCTCCATAATATAATGTTACAACTTCTAAAACAAAAAAAAATCTCCTCACCTCCCATTAAAACTCTCGATCCTAATAAGACTTTACCTCTGAACTTTAGATCAA
Source organism: Sequoia sempervirens (assembly GCA_007258455.2). Taxonomy (NCBI): domain Eukaryota; kingdom Viridiplantae; phylum Streptophyta; class Pinopsida; order Cupressales; family Cupressaceae; genus Sequoia; species Sequoia sempervirens. The sequence continues at coordinate 398,996,161 of VDFB02075321.1, forward strand.
ATTATTCTTGTCATTATCACTAAAAAAATGGACATGATATAGAACATTGTAAGCATCTTAAAAATATTGTGCAAGAACTCATTGATTCTAGTCGACTTCAAATTAGAGGTTTTAATGATCAAGAAAAAGTCTACTGCCTCTCTTAACCAAAATTTGCAAATCTTTACCTTGAACCCTATGCCAAATCACAATATTTCATTTTTTGAATCCAGTAAAACTAAGAAGAATGATGTGATTAATGTTGACACGGATGATGACAACATGGATACGATTGAACAAGGTCCTATGAATACTTTTGAACAAAGTACTTTGAATGATATGGTTGCATTGATCAAAACACAACCTCGTAAGGGCCAAACTAAAAACCTTGTGTCTTCTCGTGGAATTTTTTATTGGATTTGTTTTGGCCCGAACCTATTGAACCCATTAAACCCCATGAGGACTTCTTTATTAAATCCTATCAAAAGTTTAAGGAAAAATGCATACTAAAACTATCCCTTAGAAACATGCCTCAACACATTATTGAGATTCCTATGCTTGATGAAACTATGATTGAACCAAAATACATTCCAAGTAACCAAGACCAACCAAAGAAAAATCTATTCCTATCTCCTATAAAAGACCAAGAGATAACAAAAACAATTTTGTCATGCCACCTAAGATAATTTTTTTTTACAAAGCTAAAGGGAAAGTGGTTGAAAAACCTCCTATGGTTCCTTTTTTTCATCCCTTCAGGGAAGGAAAGAAACCTATGGTTGATAAATATTCTCCTACACAAACACAACTTGAAAATCATACTAAAAGAAACATAAATGCTAGAGAGTGTTAGTGTAGATGTCGTGCTATTGCTCGAAGATTAAATGAAGAAAACAAAAAAAAAAATCAACATCCAAACTTAAGTGAAGCAATACACAAAGAGTCTCCCTCTTTTCCTCAATAAAAGGCCCTATATCGCAACCACAAAAAGAGCTAAATCCTTCTTTAGACATTATCATTCGACCTCCCATTGTGATTAACTTGTATGATGATGATGAGATTACTAAAATTGATGAAGAAGTGCATAATGAATTGGATACATTTTTTTCCTTTTCTATGAACTTAAATGATAATTCTCCTAGGAAGAGTGATGAACTTGGTGATGACCATGGTTTGACACTTATTGTTGTCCCTTGGGCTATTTGTCTTCCTTCCATATACAATGAACAAGACTTGGATGCAAACGACCTACTAATAGTCTTCTTCAAATGTGCCTTACTAGTCTTGCCTTTAATTTCTTGTCATGTTTCTTTTATGTGATTGCATGCGCATAATGTGATCTCCCTGTACCGTTATGTTCCATGTACTTTTCTTTGCATGTCATTCCTCTATTTGTATCTACATTCTTCTCCATGTCATAAACCATTACCTTTCATTTTCCTTGTGTTTAATTTTGGGGATGATGCAAGGAATTGAGACATTTAGGTATCTTTCATGTTGACCCAAAAGCTTTTCCTTTATATTTTCTTTGTCTTGTGTTTTCCTTCTAGGGATGATGCAAGGCATCAAGACATTGTAGCAAAAACATACTGACTTTGAACCTGTGGATCCCTTAAGTGATTTTGGGATTTCATTTTTGGGGCAATCCCTTTTCATGGTGTAGCTTCATTTGGAAACATATGACTTGGCATAAGGATTTCCAAATAAGCTCTCATGTCCTCTTTATTTTTAGCATTTATCATTTGCTACTTTAAAGTAATTGCTCACAGTATTGTGTTTAGCAATTTATTTAAAGTGGGGGAATACATTGGAATTATTCTTTTGCAACACATGTTTCATTGTGTAGTCTTCTTACTTCATGCGATGAATTTTTTGCTTTGTGGTGATATTGGGTGTGATTTCCTTCAAGAACGTGATCTCTCTTAGCATATTATATTCCTCTTAGTTGCTTGATGTGACACACTGCATCCCCAAAGGTGTGAATATTATATTCTTCAATTGGTCCTCTCTTGGAGACAGTAGGCACAATGTTCCCTAAGTTAAGACCTTACATGAACTAAGAAAAACTCATTTGAATGTACCTTACACTACTTTTGCATTTATAATATCTGTTCTATGGCCACCTTTCATAACACACTTTTCTTGTCTATGGTTCCATCTTGTTTGTTCATGGGTGTTAGCATACAAATGAATCATGTTATTCTTGTTATGTGTCACCTTATCAAAGTTATCAAGAGGTATAGCTTTGGTATGGTTAGTCTATGGGAGATGAAGTTAGGTGTGAATTTCCCATAGCTACTTGCTTGTTTGTGTGAGCACATACCAACTGTGTGTGTATGTGTCTCATTGGGGGCTCACCTAGTGGATGGTTTGAGGTTCCACTAGCCCTTGTGAGTGTGTGTCAGTTTGCATAGTTGAAACCGTGTTCCACTTGTAAACATTTTTAGAAAAACAACTTAGATCTAATCCAAATCATGCTGGACAAACAATCAAGGCTTGATCCACCCTTTTCTTTTTCTTTCTTCTTTATGTCTTTTGTAGTGTATACTTATACCTTGTTCTTAATCCGTACATAATTCACATGTTTATTCTTTTATGCCTATGTTGGTTTTCCATAGGATCTTGATCCTGGGGTCTTGCACAACCCTCTTGATTGTTGTCATCCTATCCCAATAGAATTGGTACATTTGGACCCCTCTTGATGTGATTTTGTCTAAGTTTTAGTGTGAGTTTGAAGCAAGTTCCTCCTCTCACTAAAGTGGGGAAAAAATGTAGTGTAGAAAAATGTATTTTTTTACATTTTCACACTTGTTTGGGCCCTTCCTAATAAAATTGGGCTTCTTTATGCCTTATGGTACTATTTTGCATCCACGAGCCTTATTAAATGCATTTTTCTAAGGATAATCCTAACATTTAATAAATGGCAAATCATTATTCAATGTTTGAGGTTATGTGTTCCAAATGTAGTAATCTAGGACTCATATGCCACCTTGGGTGTATGGGTCCCACCTAGGTCTTGGGGCCTGATTTTAAACTTTACATTGAGCTCAAAATTTCTTGAAATTTGTGTCCCAAGTGTAGGCTGCTAGGACTCATATGCTCCAACTGGCATATGAGTCTTGCCTTAGCTTGGACCTATTTTTGAATTTAATTCTTGGTGGAATTTTATTCCCCTAGGCCTGATGTCGCCTTTTAGTATTGTAATTTCATAAAATTTTGCATAAACATGTATAAATACAAGGTTATTTCACACATTTTCTCCTAGCAAGTTTACAAGTCATCTAGCAATTCAAGTATTCAAGCAATATACCAAATTTATGATCAAGATAGCATTCAAGAGTTGATTATCAATCAATTTGGAGCTACATTCAAGAATCAAGCATCATGTCAAATTAATCATGCGTCATGTGTGTTTTTGAGCTAACATTTGTGATGTAGGTTCTTATGATTCAAGCAAGCATTCAAGTCAAGATTCATAGCATTCAATCAAGAGTCAAGATCTACATTCATGCTATCCATTTCACATAAGTTTGTAGCCTTTGTTATAAGGCTTTGGTGAGTTGCAACAATGCATATTGTTCATTCATCATTCCTTTCATGCTTTTCTATTTCATTTCAAGGTTTGATTACCAAAATGGGTTTTGACCAAGGAAAACCCCTATCCGCTAACAAAACCAATTTTTTCTCTCCTCTACATGTGTGATTGTAGATTTAGGTGTTTTTGAGGCTTGAAGATCCTTAGAAGAAAAGGTTGCAAGATTGAATAAAGTTGTCAAAGTTTTCAAGAAGTTGTCATCTTTATGGAAATTCACCTACAAGCCAGAACTCCATATTTCAGACTCGGAGATTGGAGAGGAGAGAAGATAAAAAAGATCACTAGAGGATACTAAAGTTTTGGAAAAAACCTAATACTGTGACTAAATTGCCACTTTGGGTGTATGAGTCCCAATATACCACTTTCTCAACATTTCATGTAGATTTTGGTTTACCAGTTGTAGATTCCAGATTCAACCCAAAACCCAAAACTGGGACTAAATTTCCTAGTCTAGCATATGAGTCCTAGTTCACATCAAAAGTCATAATTTTGAGATTGCAGACCTTGTTTCAAGTATCTCCAATTTTCTAGGTTCCCCTTTGTTCATTCTCGGTTTATTATTCTGATTTTAAGTTTCATAATTTCCTAGGTTACATCTAGTTAGATTTGCATATCATTTGCATTTCCTTCTTTCTAAGCCTTTGCTTAGTGGTGAACCCCCTTTATTTAATCATACCTAAGGAAACCATCCTAACCCTATTCCATTCCTCAATCATGTCAATTGGTTGAGGGATCTTGGTTTCTTTTAATGAATTGGAGTGAAATAGGTGCCTTAGTTCCATCTCCCAAAGGTGGAACCCTATTTATTTGTGTTCAATATATACATTATGGAGATAGATAGATAGATATGCTTCCTATAGCTTTCTTCATTTACATTCAATTTAATAAGATGTGTTATTTGTTGGTTCATCAATTACAATGACTAAAACATATAGGAATATATTGTTTCTATTTATATCATATTGTTGTTTCAAGTTAGAAAATTTCAAAACAATAACAACAAAAACTATTTTCTATCTAACAATCAGTTAGAAACATCAGTTATAAAATTACATCATTTAGAAACATTCAAAAAAATCACAACAAAACTGTCCACACTCAACATTCCAATTAAGTAAAGAAAAGTCAAAAAGAGAAATCTAATGAAGGGAAGCTATCTCCTAATGTGTTGTTTGTGGCCTTCAAATGATTAGGACTGAAACTTGCAATTGGTTGCATAATACTTGGGGTAGGTGGGGGTCGGAAATATCGGGGGCAATAAATTGACACAATGTGTATGAATATTGCATGATGACCAAGTAAGGGGTTTAAAGGGTTGCTAAGATGCCTTTCCCTTGCTACCTCTTTTCTAGCCTTCTCCATTTTTTTTTCATTTTTTGTAGCTTCCCATTCAATCCTTTGTTGCTCCCTTTTTTGTTCCTTCTCCTTCTTTTGTAGTTCTCTTTGAAACTCAACTGCTAGTCATTGTTGTATGGTACAAATATTTATAACCCTTCTTGAAACAACATTAAGATATTTGTATATAACTTTAAACAACAATATGGTATAATTATTTATAACCATTTTTGAAATAGCATTATGAAATTTATATATATATATATATCCTTTTTTTAAGGGTAAAAGCCATGGAGCCTATATATATTATTATAATATAAGAGATACATAAGTTTGCAAATGAAAATCTGATTAGGCAGTAATCAGTAAGATGTACAATGTTTACAAAATGATAAAAGTATGATATAAATATTTAGAACCATTTTCTCATACAACATTATGATATAAATTGATATAAATTAAGATAACTTTATGATATAAAAAATTATGATAAAAAATGGGAAAACATTATCTATCTCGACAACATATATATATAATGTTGTATCGAAATGGGTTAGAAATATTTGTATCATATTGCTATTTCAAGTTATATAGAAATTTCATAATGCTATTTTCAAAAAGGTTATCATACATGTTAGAGTCACTATAATTGAAGAACAAAAAAACCATATGTCTAATTAAGTTGAATGCTAAATGAAGAAGACTATAGGAAACATACATATCCATCTATCTCTACTATATATATATGTATGTATGTATGTATGTATGTATGTATGTATGTATATACATATGTGTATATATCATACAACTCTAACTAATTGTTAGATTGTGAACAATTTTGTTGTGATTGATTTGAAAGTTTCAAGCATGAAACAACAGTAATATGATATAAATAGAAACAACATATTTATACATGTTAGAGTCACTATAATTCAAGAAAAAACAAACTATACATCTAATTAAGTTGAATGTAAATGAAGAAGGCTATAGGAAACTTATGTATGTATCTATCTCTACTATATACAATATATATATTGTTTCAAATTATATATAAATTTCATAATGCTACTTTAGAAATGGTTATAGCACAAGTAGGAGTTAGCCATTATCACAGTTAGTTGTAAGGGAGAGGGACCAATAGTGGTTCGAGGTTGTGTTGTGGATATAACAGGTGACAACAAATGTAAGTGGAATTATATATATGTATGAAAATATTTTTGAAGTAAATCATGATGCTTATGAACATTAAACTTATACTAAAAACCCATAAATGTAATTCATTTCAATGTAAATGAACAAGGCTATATGAAACATCAATTTCTATATTTGTGCATATAAAATAGCAAAGCACTTTTCAAAGAGACTATAGTGTAGGAAAAATTATTCCTTTCTGGCACTTAATTTTGGAATGAATAATAATAATAATATGAGCTTAATGATGCCTTAATTTAGTGTTGTAATATGTGTTTTACACATTCACATTAAGTTTAGGGCCCTTTTAATTAAATGGACTTAATGATGCTTTATTTTTGGTGTTGTAAGGTGTACCTTTGCACTTTCACACTAATCTAGGGTTTTATTAATTATTTGAAGTTATTTTACCGTCATTTCCCCCTTTAATTCAAATCCAAGCCTAATTGCAAATTCTGAGGGATAAAATCCAACATTCATAAATGCCATAACATAAGGTTTAACATCGAGCAATGTGTGTCCTAGGCAAGTGGCCTAGGATCAGCGAATGGGTCCTCACTTGTAGCAAGGACCTAAATTCAAATTATGTTTTTAGAAGTTTTTTTCAAAGGTACATTCAGATGTTAGCTTGTGATATTTGAATTTTGGGAATTAATCTTAAGATATGTATAAATAAGAGGTCATTTCACTATGTTTCACCTAGAAAGTTTTCATGAGCACCTAGCAATTTTGATGAGAGCATTCTTATAACAAGTTTATGAGATCAAGAGAATTCAAGAGCATTTTCAAGGCATTCAATGGTAGATTTGAAGAAGATTATTGCAGCAATCAAGATTCCATTGTGATGTCAAATATTTCTTGCATCACACATGTTGTTTGAGCTAATATGGTTATGTAGTGTTCAAGATCTAATCAACCATATCAAAAGAATCATTTCAAGACAAGTTTCATGATCAAGATCTACATCCATTGAGGCCACTTCATGCTAATTGTCGATTTGTATTCCAAGGTTCAAATAAATATTTTGGTGAGTTGTTACATATTCATCATTCCTTCATGCTAGTTTGTTTCATTTCAAGGTTTAATTACCAAAATGGGGTTTGATCAAGGAAAACCCCCATTCCCTAACAAACAACATTTTTCTCTCTTTCATGTTTGATTGTAGATTTTAGGTGAAAGATCCTTTGAAGAGTAAAATTGAGGAAAGTTAAAAAGTTTTCTAAGTTGCAAGAAAAATTATCTTTTCACGGAAACTCCTCTATAGAATTTATTTTTGGCTATCTAACAATGAGAATTAGGAATTTGGGAGTGCATACACAATAGAAGAGAACCCAAAAATGGATTTTAGAGAACCCTAGCCAAGGTCCATTCGCCATAGGGTAATTGAGTCCTCAATGAGCTACAAAAAGTGACTTTTGGTGAAAGGTACACATTGTTTTCCCCTTTCTAGATCCATCTTTTAATTAATGTTTCTGTCAAATTTGATTACCGTTCTTCATTTGCATTTTATAGCTTGCATTTTGGGGTTTGTTTGATGGTTTTGATCTTTCTCTCCAAAGCACTATTTGGCTTATAGCCATGTCCTTGCATAGATAGAAATTTTTTTGATTCATACCTTACTATGACTCACCTAAGGGTTGATAGTCACTTCATACTTTGGATCTCATTTCCTTTAATGAAATTAGGGAAATAGGTTATTTTGGTGAACCCCACTTTCATAACATTTTTTCACACACCAATTTTCCTTTGTTTCAGAGACATACCATGGAAGCTAAAGTAGGTGGTTGTAGAAGTTTGGAGGAGCTCTCTTGAAGTACTCTCCAATAGGTGTCTCCAATAGAAACTCACAAATTTTAAATGTTGAATAGGTAGCTTGCATTTCACAATTCTTGTATCTTGTATAAATAATTAAGTTGTATAAATTTGAAACCATGGGTGCAAGTGGATATATTTGTATTCTCGGAGGGAATTTGAGGTTGCATTGAAGGAATTAATGGTAGAATTGATATCAAATAGGCTATGAATGGTATGTAGAAAATCAAGTTGGTGATTTGAAAGGTGATTTTAGAAAATTTGAAATTATTGTTTGTTATCATATTTTGTTATCATTAATTAAATATCATTTATAATTGTGAATTATGGTTGATATAATTAGTCATTCTTTTGTAAAATTTTATTGCATAGTGAGCCTGAGAATTCTTTTTCTTTTTTTGTAGGAAAATTTCAAAAAAGACTAGTGTATATGGACATGGTGGAGCCATTAGTTTGTTAATGAGGGATGAATAATGGAACATTTTTTTTTTTTGCTTGGTAAATATTTGCTAAGGGGAAGCACCCGTCGCTTTTGATTGGAGCTATGAACTAGTGAGGCCTCATTCGGGGGACCTCATCCCCACCATTCATATTCCTATGCCTGCCTACATTCTCACCAAGTTCCTTGTAGGCCCTTGATGTCATTCCTCCATCTATTGTGCCTACTTGCATTCCCACCAAGCTCCCTGCAGGACACAATGTCACTCCTCCTATCTACTCTGCCTACCTACATTCCCGTCAAGCTCCCTCCAGGACCCAACACCAATCCTCTATTCACTCCTCCATCTCCATCACTCCTTAGTCTTTCCACAACCTCTCATTCTCCTCATTTTTCTTTGCCTTCTCCTTTCACCTCCCTCAATCCCCTCCTTTGCCTTGCTCCTCCCTCCTTGTATTCCTTTTTCCTTCTTCTCCCTTCTACTGTTGCTCCACACCATGTTACTACCTCCTACAGCCTCTTATTGATGCACCTCTGCCTACAGTCTTTCTCCTCGCCACCCTCTGATGCACACTACTTAGCCACATCTTTGGTCTACTTTCGACCCTGCTCCATCATAACCCGTTGTTGCTTCCTCCATCCTTCCCTACATCAGGCACATGAGACTCGAGTATTCTCAAACCCAAGACTTCCCATGTGGGAGGCTTGTAGCTAACCACTGCGTTGTGGGGTCATTCCCGAATAATGGAACATTTTTAATGTAATATATTAAAATGTATTTTCAATTTGGTCTATTGACAATAAGTTGTGTACATGTCAACTCACTTTTAATGTAATAAAACATATATTGTTGAAATAAATATATCTATTTGCATTAACCTACTTTTGGGAACGTGGTAAACAATATATATATTGTGGAAATAAATATATCTATTTGCATTCACGTAATTTTGGGAAGGTGACAAATATTTACTCTACCCATGATAGGACATAATTCTAATTTAACATGAATCTGTCCTATCATATTAATAGATAGCTTTGAAAAAAAAAAAGTCTTTTATTGTTATTAAGTGGGCCGAGACTGCCACTTATCCTAACCCATGACACAACCCTGAACCCATGATTGACCCCTCCCCCTTAATGGATTATTTTTTTATAACGTACGCTAATACTAATTCTGTACATTCCATAAGAATTTAGTAATAAAGATATTAAAATATCTATTAGAGCCTGAGATGGTGGCTAACGAGACAAGGTGGTATTGTCAACACAGGTAGCTAATGCCAATAGACTAGTGGACCTTTTCAGCTTGAGTTCTTTCTTGTTTCAATAGGGCCTTTACTTTCATAACCTCTTAATTTGACGGGAAAAATAGAAATTTCACTAATTTCATTTGGAATCTAGTTGGAAAGACTGAAAAAACGGGCACCGAAATTTTAGATGTAACACTATCTACTGTAAGAAAACCGAATTGTCACGTTGGTATTCCTGTGCCCAGATTTGAATGGCATGAATTTCCATTTGAGGAATACATTTTAGCTATTCATATACTGTCAATGGTGGTAGGTGTGAATTAGTTTATTTTCAATATACTATCAATAGCATGTGGTATGTAATATTCTATTTCTCACAAATCTCGTCCAAGATATGGAGCAAATGCAGCGACTTTACAAGATTTAGTTGGGACTGAAACCATTTTTAATTGAGAGAGATAATAGTTAACGGATGTGGAGGCTCATGTTGTGGGTGAATGCATTCTTTTAAGAGAAAATAGCATTTCTTAATAGTTGTGGTGTACTTTCTTAATAGTTGTGGGGGGAATACATTTTTCTAACAGATAATAGTTAAAATTAAATGATTGGAATAAGAAATCCAAAATATTTGGAAATAATTTGTCAATGTAAAAATTTAAGGTTTGCATTTTGTAATCTATAAAATAAAATGTATTTGTTATTTTATTCATATTTGAAATTTTAGAATTGAACTTTGTTCATGGATCTCAATTCTAATGAATAAATTTGAATTTTGATGATTTTGATATATGTTTCTGGTTCATCTTGATGTCTATGCTTTGTATTTTAGTTCACTAGTAGTGTTTGAGGGACATCTTTGAGGAATTTTCTTGGAAAAGATTTATTCACTTTTTCTTAAACCTTTTAATATTGATTTAAAAATAATTTAAGTTAATAAATGTTCATCGAATATTCTCTTAATATTGATGTAAGCGAATGATGGAATATTGATGCTCTAATTACATTCTCTATATCATGCTCAATGTAGAAGTGAGAGTTCTTGATTGATATCCAAATTCTAGATCCTTTCAAATGACTTAGGGCTCATTCTTAAATAAAATTCAAAATAGTACAAGCTAAGCATTTCACCATTAATTCATGCACAACAATAAATAAAAAAAGGGGTCAAATTTGAATTTGAAATTCAAAATTTTTCATTAGCTTTGTAAATTGTGGAATTGACTTGGAAAATCTCCACAAATTATGAACTTACACCTAAATGAAGGATGGGTAAAAATAGGATGAAGATAATTTATTGGGAGTGAGTCTAGATGGAATCAAGTTAAGCTTAAATTATGTGTCAACTTTTACATAAAAATAATATCAATTACATTAATCATTGTATAAAGGATAACCAAATCATAGTAAACACAAAATAAAAGAAAAATGTACGAGGTATTCAATTTTCACCATTAAAAAAATTTATTACAAAATATAAAAAAAATAAAAAAAGTAAACCCATTTCATCTTAAATCATTTGTGAAATATAATTAACCAGATTTTAAAATATTCATTAATTTAAATTATATTCTACATTTAACATTAAAACACACTTTAAACCAAGAAATCTATACTTCTATAGAGAAAGGCATACAATATCTCTTAATTAAAATAAATCAAAGATAACATGATAGGCATAAAAACTTCATGAGCCCACACCAATAGGAAACCATCATAAGGATTAAAAATAGACACAATAGGGAATAATATGAATGACACACAAGTGTGAATCTCCATATCATTAGCAAGGTAATTTAGTTGAGATTTTAGAACTTAAAAGTAGTTAACAATGATCTTATGGTCATTTAAAACATAAAAGTAGTAAAGAAGTTTCCTTTCAACATCACATAATTTTAGATTCCATATAATTTGAATTCATATAAGAATGTAATTAGTGAAAATTAAAATTAATGAATATCTATTATATGATTTAAATAGATAAAGATTATCAACATGTCTTTGAGTGATTGTCATCCAATCTTAAAATTTATGACCAATATTGTCATCACATAAATCTAACCTCCATAAATTTAATTCATATATTATAGTCATCTTTATTCTTATCTTTATTTAACTCCCATAAATAAATTATTTCTATTTAACATAAATTTAATTTACTTCTATCTATTAGTAAAGTTGAATGGTTTTGAGTGAGCCCACTGAAAATCAAATCTTAATAGATGTAAGACCTCAACACCATAAAAAAAAGATTGAAATTGTAACCCAAATTAATAAAATACATATTACACAAAAAAATATAAAATTATAATATAAATAACACATAACATTAATATAAAATTGTACTATAAATAACATATAACATTAATATAAAGCTATACAAAATTAAAGCTATACAAAGTTAAAGCACATTCTCATTAAGGTAAATCATCCACCATCCTCAATTCTATAATCTAGGCATGACCCCATATGCAATTCATCCTTTTGAGGGTTCCTTCCAAATGGGGTTTCCATTTTGGAAAGCTAACTTCAACTAATTAAGAACTTGCCAAATGAGAAGGGCCACATAGTGGTTTAACTCTAATATACATGGTTTGTATAATTATGAAAAGTTCATAGAAATAAAGCCAGTCGTTACTTTTAAAAAAATGTATAGGAGGCACCCAGGACCTTGTAAATAGGGATTGTGCGTATCTTCCACGGTGTTTCTTTACTCGTATGCTTCTGATTGATTGAAGCTTTAATAATTTTTATACCTGTCTATGGCAGAAGCTGCTGAGGCAGTATTTGCTACAATCCAAAGACGAAATGGCTTATTTTCCCTGAGACAGCTATTATGTCTGTTCTGTGGGAATTAAATCCGACAAATCTCATTCTACTTGCGGTTCTGCAATGATCTGCAAAGATCTCTAATTGCAGAACTTTCTAAGGATTGGCCCCATGTTTTGCCAGGCTTTGTCTGCGAATTGCACGTTCCAGGAATGGTACATATTTTCTATATACTCATCTATGTCCTATTATAGATTCTAGGGTTTTTTAAAATAAACCATACATGGAGTACTGATTAATATTTTGTAGTTAGGATTGTCCGTCCCCGGCAGAAAGATATGAACATGATTGAATTTGGTAAGCAAGATCTAAGCATGAACAACTCATGTCAAAATACCCAACTTCAATCTCCTTATATTATTCATTACGGGGATAATGAAACAGCAAGTTTTCCCCTCATTCCACAAGTGGTTGATTCTTCAATGGTGGAACACGCCCATTCTAAAACCTTGCCTAGGGTTTCCTTTAGAGGGCTTATCAACAGTAAGGTTGGGAATGCCAATCCCAAACAGATGCACATGCTTATTGAAAGGCAGAGGCGGATTGACATGAAAACAAGGGCTTCCGTATTGAGATCTTTACTTCCAGAAGAACACATTCTGGTAAGGAAATTTTTTGTTTTATTTGTTGGGCAAATTTGGTGGATCGCTTTTAGGTCATATTTAGGTCAACTTACAGTAGAAGAAGTGTGTTTTGCAGGGAAGACGATCACTGTCAGATCAAATCGACGGAGCCGCTGAGTACATTAAGCATCTGCAGGAACATGTAAATGAGCTTGCCAAGAGACGAGAAGACATGGGAACTATTTCCATATCTAATTGTGAAGAGAAAATTTGTAATATTTTGCCATTTATTGGTGGATCACAGTCTTTTCCTTCTGTGAAAATAATGGCTATTGGTTCAGGTATTGAAGTCACAACAAGCTCGTTAAAATGTCAAGTTGTCTTGTCTGATATTCTCCTTGCGCTGGAAAATGAGGGGCTTGATGTAGTTAGTGCCAATGTCTGCAGCACAGAGGACAAAGTATTTCATACCTTATACACCAAGGTATATTTTTTTGTGTTTTTCAACGCTGTTTGCTCAATTTATCTAAACTTAGGTTAATCTTTATCTGATTTCCTTAGAGAGTTTATTCACAACTTATAATTCTTGCTTATTCGAGGCATTGATCAGTTAGAACATTTTTCTGACTATTAGGAAATCACTAAAATATGCAACGTTTTAGCTGCATTGCAGGCTTCAGATCTTGAACGTTTTGACAAGACAAGTCTTCATCAGAAGCTCTGCCTTCTGCTCAAGTAAATATAACTGATGCATAGGTCAGGATGTTAAAGTATAATTGTTATCTTTTTCTTAGCCTTCTTTGTTATCTGATCTGGAGAAAACGGCATTATTGTCCTGTAAAATATAGATGCTAATGATCAATCTACATGATCAATGTTAGTTAAGTATGACTTTATAAACTTGGATAAGGAAAAGTTCAAATTGAAATAGAACTAAGATATTTATTTATCTTCCCTAATAGGCCAGTGGTGCTAGAGCTTTGACTGTGAAAAGATACAAGTGTGAGGAATAGATTAGTATTAGTCGGTGCTGATCAAGTAATTGTATGATGGGAAGAGGCTTTTCTTTTTATGATCCTTACTACTATGTAGTTAATCTATTCTGCATACAGAGAAACTTCTATGCTTCTTTAATTTGTGATGTTACTGGCAAAGATTACAGACTTGATGTAAATATGACTGATGAGGGAAAGTATGTAGGCTGGGATGAGTAATGAAAATATTGAACTCGAAATATCTGCATGTTATTGTACAGGAAGATTATAACCTCCAAAGCTATTTCTAAGAGTTAGTTAGGATGGGTATGTCACTAAAACCATCCTCGAGACCCATGAAAAGGTTTCGAACTAAACAATGTTGAAAAATTTCTTCATAAATTTGTTTTGCATGACATATGATCATCATAATTAACAACACAAAATGTTGGTAACAATTTTTCTTTTTCTTTTCCCTTCCCTATGGAATAGAATGCAACCCAGAAATCTGATACCGATACTTTGAATGTTATATCGAAGTCCTCTAAGTCTATTCTTTCATCTCATATTAAATTTGATGTACTCTACTAGTGATAGCTGAATGGAACATGATATACAAGAGGTCTATAAGAGAATTCTAGTGTGCTCATCTCTTTTCTGTTTCCAAATTAGAGCTGATAACCACCTTATCGGGATCAAAACTGCTTAATTACTCGTGACAATCCCGAACATATTACAATAGATTTCAAAACATACTGGCATATTATAATTAATTGGTAAAATACAACATGACAAATAACAATATCTCCCTCTAGATCTCACATAATACGTAGTTTATAAGTACAGCCATGTATATTGAGTTAATGAGAATGGGTAACACCTGGCTTATGAGATCAGGAAATCTCCTTTTTGATGAACCAACTTCCCTATCAGATAAATTTTCTTATTAATCTAGCTTCCACCTAAAAGTTAGGACTAAAACAATCTGATTCTCTATTTACTTTATTCTAATTTCTTCTTTTCTTGTTATTCGACTAAAACGATGGTGTGTCAGTTTCTTATTTTCGTTTCTGCTTTTCTTGTTATTCTTCAACTTTTCTGTATTCAACAAACTTTATTGTCATTTCTCCTTTTCTTGCTATAAACAAACAATCTTGAACGTTGAGTCGCAAGTGGGTTTTTATATCATGAATTTTGTTTTTAAGTTTTCCAAGAGATGGTATGTCAATTGAAGAATAGACTAACGCCTTGATGCCTCTGGTAGAGAGGCAACAAATGTATTCCAACGGTTAGGAAAAGCCTCCTTTAGGATGTCTGAAATGAAAGATGTCTCTCCCTTAGCTTTAGAAATACCAGTAAACAAGCATGTAGTCATGATTTGCAGATCCAGACAATACTCGTCTTCTTTTTGGACTGTGTCGCTTTATGATTGGCTAATTGAATAGCCAAAATATATGGAAACCTAGTCTGTCATATAATCATTTTTTGGTACTGCACATTGGTCTTGCCATACTGTAGTCGTTTCATTAGGTTTTACTATCAATCTGGCATTCTGTAGCTCTCAATCAGCATTTATGTCTTATTAACGACCCTTTGGGAAGCTTGGATTATACCATTTTTTCTTTCATTATGGGAAGCTTGGATTATACCAATTTTTCTTTTATTGGCGATTACGAATTGTATGTTGATGCCAAAATCTGTTATAGAGCTTTAGAGCTATTATAAACGACTGTGAAAACGTAACACTTCTAACATTAAAACAATTTTGTAGCACCACAAAGCATATTTTTTTTATTGATGCTTAGAGATAATACATACCATGCATTGTGGACACTATATATTATTGGTATGTTTAGAACAGATTAACCATGTATAACTGAATGGGTGGGTTTATATATAGTCGGTTAGAAATGTAATAAATAGTGAGCTTAACTTTTATAATTATATGCCAAAGCTAGCCTTAAAATGGAGGAAAACTATGGCATTCACACTAAGTATTCATTTCTCTTTTTAATGTACTTAGCTATTCTTTTTCTTTACAAAAACTAATTAAATAATAGACAATTCATTTTTTTAATTTTTTTTTGGTATTATTGAAATGTTGTAGAAACATAATAAGGACTAGATAAATGTTTCTAGAGCATTAAAGGGGTTTAATAACTTTGTCAAATGTCTGTGTATGGGAAGGGGTAGTCATATGAGAGGGGTAGAGAGAGGTCCTTGATTTTGTAGTTTCGTATTATTTGGGGTTTTAGAATGATAATGGAGGTTAGAAGAAGGTTTCTTGACCTCTACAAGAAGTTTAAGGATTTTTTTAGAAGCATCTAGTGGGGGACACTCATGTCCTAGAGAAGTGCTAGGGGCCTAATAAGGTGCTCATATCTAGTTTGGGTTATAGTGACGAAACGAGGTGCTGGTGTCTATCATATACATTAATGTATTTTTAAAAATAATCTACAACTTTTAGGATTTCCGTGTCTAAATTCTCTAGTGCATGTATAACTTGTGAAATTTAAAAAATTCCTATCTATATATAGATATAACCTAAAGAAACTTGAGGGAAACAAAAATTGTTAGTTATATTTTTTAAGATTGTCTCAATGTATCCCATAGGATGACATACTTTAGCCTTGAAGGGGCAATATTATTGGGATTCTATGATCCTTGATTATAGGTGTTTGTGGTGAGTACAATGGATGTACCTATCAAACCATTAAAGGCCTCTTACCACTATTATGTTGTATGTTGTCTAGTGGAAAATGAAATTAGGTTGATAGAGTGTTAGTGGTGTGCCAAGATGGAGTACTGTGAGGTTTTTGAAAGTTTTGCTCCATAGAAATGGAGGGTGGGGAGCCTAGAAATTTAATTTGAGTACTTCAATGGAAGGAAATCATAGTATGGAGGCATACAAGGATGGAGAAATGAAGAAAGAGAATGGATGGAGCCCAATGTACCTACAAAAAAGGAAGAATTGTAAGTGTCCTTAGGTATAGAGCAAAGAAAGAGACTTAACAATATAATATAGAACTTAGTAGCATAGTTTTGAGAAAAAAATATGTATCAAGATTCTAGGAGAGTGGAAATACTAGTTAACCCTTTTCCAATTAAGGAGGAGAAGATTCAAATCGACCTAACTACTTGTGGAGTGTATAACCACTATATAGGGTATGTACAATAACATCACATAATCATGTGTCACTATTCATCATAATTATATCAATAATTAAATAAATTATATATTAGAATGATGTATCCAAATTCATATTAAATAAAATTATGCACATTAGAATTATAGAATTAACTTCCTAAAAAGTAATATAATAGAAACATGTGGAAGCCTAAATATGTTCCTGCTAATACAATATTTAGGAAACTCACAATAATGAAAACTATGAATACAATCACCAATACCTTCAAGGAATTAGATCGCCGTCACCATGATACATGTGTAAGAGCTAAATATCACTACCTATTGGTTAATGATTACCAATGTGAGAATCTATGAATCATTAAAGTTATCAACCGATAAGGTTTATTAGAAATAAACATCTTAAATAAGTATGTAACTTAGAATATTAATAGGTAATAAGTAGAACTATTAACATCATAAGATTTACTAAGAAAAATTCCATTTTATCATATTTACCCAATTGTTCTTTTACCTCCTTAGTCTTGGTTAGTGGTGAAGTAGATAAAGTTGAATCTCCCAATTTCTTCTCTCAATTTTGAGAACTTTACCTAAAATCCTTTTTATGCATTTACAATAAATAATATTATAGGATTTTTTACTTCCCTTTAAATGTCTTCATTTGTGCATGGTCTAGACCCTTTTAGTGATCTTCCTCCATTTTTTATTCTTTCATAAATAAGGGCCTTATCAAGTGGTATTCCTTTATTATATGGTTTAGTTGTTACTTGACCATCCTTTATACACTATCTTCCATAATATGTCATCCTTGCTAGTGAGCTACATCTTGCACCCTTGGTACACCTTTCAAATATGATGATTTTTTATTTCTCCAATTACCAACATAAAATAACAAACCAAGAATTTATAATTACTATGTTAATAGGAGATACCAAATGGTAGTGATAATGGAGGATTTAGAGTGCTATTATAATCAAAAGATGGGCACTTAAAATGGAGAAGATATGTAAAATAAACATAATATTAATCATGAAAACCTCAAGAAGGGAAAAAATCTAGATAATTGTGGCAAGTGCTCTTGTATTATTATACTACGAAGAAAAAAAAGTAGATATAGAATAAATTTAAAAATTTAAGTATATTTTTCTAGCTTCATCTTCATCTATTTCAAGCATGAATCAAAGAGTCCATGTGCAAAAATTGAAAATGAGAATGTCAATTAGAATATTTTAAATTCTCATTTTTTTGTGTTATGAGAAACTAACCCATTTTCTTAGAATATTAGTTTCATTTCCATTAGGTTTACTTAAAATAGAACCCAATAGTTTTAAAATCACTATCTATTCATAACATACAATTTTGTGCTACTAAGTTTTGGGGTTAACTTTGGTTTTTGAAACTTACAAAAGTGACTTCATTTGATGATAAGAATTCCTCCTAGATATAACATGGAGCACATGTAATTTTTTAGGGATATGTTTATCCCACAATAAATTCTCAGTTTTAAAATAAATAATTTATCCCTCCATGTTTGAATGTTTTTGTGTCCAAACTAATTTGAACTTGTAAAACCCTGCTGATATTCTCCTTCTTATTCCTAAGGTGATTTTAAGAACTCAAACATCTCTCAAGGTATAGGGCAGTAATTATATATGGATGAGTCTTTTTTTCTTGTTATAACAAAATCCCCTCATAAAGTGATTCTCAAAAAATAGTGTTATGAGGTAGATGGTGGTGATGCTCTATCATGTTTTAAACCTATAAATATAAGTAAAATAATATATACTTAATGTCCTTCCCATTATAATCTCTATTGTGGCCATTAATTTCTTGAAAATTATTTTTTATTCAACTTTATATACTTCACATAATGTTTTATAATGATTTCCATGGACTAGAATACATATGACAATATTGGTATCTTACTATAATATAACCTTGTTAACATGATCATTGTTATTCACAGTCACATTATTATGTCACATGAAATAAATTATAAATTATTATTACATTAGTTTATAATGAAGGTCATAACTATTACAATCCTTGTAATAATATTTCAAAATGAGTTATTATACAACTATGCATATGGTATATTTCTTATAAGAGTTTGTGCAAAATACTATTAGGAATACCATTACTATGATACTCTTGATTGTTCCTATGCTCATCTATGATAAGAAATTCCCCTCCCTTACTTGTCTATATAAGAATAATTAGTTCCATATTCTTGTTATATCATAAAATAATTTTTATTCTAAATTTTCAATAATGCCATGGAAAGAAATTCAAAATGCATAAAACACAAAAAATATAGACATTGCATTATACATGTTACTAATATTTTTTATACAAGCCTTATATCATCATGTAACCAATCTTACTAAACCTTAAAATTTTCTTACAAGAAGTAGATGTGCAAAATATGTTATTCAAATAAGAAATTAAGGGCACAAATCAATGTTTTACCTAATTCATTCAAGTGGGCATGTTCCTCATGCCCATGCGATGAGTGAATAAAACTCATTTATTTCTTCTTTCTTTTATATGTAGAATTTGATTTACATACTCTAAAATAATGGGTGTAACATACTACCTACTTCCTCTGAAATCATTATCTAATGATACTCATTTTCATGTACAAATGAAAATATATCACCTATCTATTCTAAACAAGTCAAGTAAACGTTCTATCTAAAAATAAAATCATAGTTGGTCTTATCATTCAATTGTAGTATAAAATAGTTCAATATTTGTTCTCTCTTTGAAATTAGTGATTTAGTGTGCTTCTTTCCCACTAGTTGTTACTCACTTTTTACTTTTTCAATTCTTTAGGTAAATATTTTGATGGATTTTTTAGTACTTCCCCTCCCAATATCATTCAATCTTGCAATGGTATAACAATTTTAATTAGTTTTACACATACTCAAATTAGCTTGCATGTTAACTCCTTTAAGTGTGTATCCTTTATTTTCCATCCGGACTATGGAAATTGGGATCCTAAATTTTATTTTATTTGCACATTTTCCTATAGTGGTTGGGTAGAATAATAAAGGTGTGTCCCACTTTTAACCTGAGTGGGACACTCAAATCAACATTTAAAGTCAATTTTTCACTTTATGTCACTTGTAGAAAGAAAATCATTATGAATTTGAGGATGATGTGAACTAGTATTTTTGAAATTTCATGTGTATATTTTAAATATATATTTTAAAAAATATTATTAAATATTTGTTTATAAAGCTTTTTTTATGATTTATGATAAAAAATAATGAACAAAATTTTCAAAACTATGATGCACTTAGAGCTACAAAATGAATATGGAAATATAGACATTAGTGTGTTTTTGATAAAAGGGGGGATAAAGGGGTTTTACAGGGACCCGAAACTGCGAAGTAACATTACAGAAAGAGACCAAAACAGAGGTCCGAAAAATAGAAAAACTGCCAGAAAGATAAAAACCAGCATTAGTAGGCAGCAACAAAAAGCCTTAAAGAAACCAGAAAAAGGCCAGCAAACAGAAAAAGTTGGGCCCGACCACAGCTAATTCATAGAATTCAGGAGCTCTTCCACAACCTCTTCCAAGTCTGCCATTTCTTGAACCCCCTCCATAAAAATCTGAGTCATGTTTAGGGTGGTCAGGGCTTTCCTTTTTGTGCTTGATCTGGTATGTTTAGAGATTCTAGCTTCCTCGTCCTGGTCTTTCTCCTGATCAAGATTGACAATCAAAGCTCTATTCTGGGTTTTCTCAAGTCTTTCAGACATTGCCCTGATGATAACAGAGTTATGTCTGGCAATTCTATAGTTTTGCTTGGCAATTTTTTTCATAGTACCTTTAATTTTTTCAATATCATTTTTGAAAGTGTTGTCCTTCACGTTGTAATTCTTCTCCACTTCGAGCTGAATAAACCCTACAACTTTGGCTTCAATTTCCCCCAGCTTGCTATGAAGAGACAAATTTTTTATTTTCAGCTCACTTATTTCATGAAAAACCCATTTGGTAGAATTCAACTAGTCCCAAGAGCAGCTCTTGGCATTACCAATGAAGTCAAAAGGGGGCTCACAATCAGAATTGACCCCAAAAAACACCGACTCCACACCTCTCAGGGGGTAAAGTTCTCCTGTTGGATATTCTGGGGAATGTGGGGGTCCTCAAGATTAACCACGACCGCCTTAGCAGAAACAATAAGGGAGTCATTAGGGTAGGAAACAAGCTTATTAACCGGAGAGCTAGAGCCCACCAAATTGGCATTAGGGTTAGTGCGGCCAGAGGCAGAAACAGAGCAGGCGCCAGAAGGTTGAGGGGAGCGGCCAGAGGCAGAAGGGGGGGCAGAGGAGGCGAAGAGCTCTTGACACAATTGGGGGAAGCTTTAGTATTAGAAATGCTAGGCTCAGTATCATCTTCATCAAGCTCCAAAGGGGCTATAGGGTTTGGAAGGGTAGGCATATTCTGAAAGTGCTCATAAATGAGCCTTAAAAGACCTGTGTGAAGAATCGGGTATCTTATAGGGCTTCTACTGTGACCCAAAAAGCTATTTCTCAGGGAACAAAGCAATAAGAAGGGGATAGAGACACACATCTTATGCCAGAAGTGATTAAGCAGTACGAAGTGGTATCCATAAACCCTAGTGAAGTGGCTGTCGAGAGTGATGTACTCCATGATAACCTTTAACACTTTTCTCCATAATGCTTTTATAGTGTCCACTTCATAGTAACTATACAGCATCATGACAAGTTTTTGCTTCTCCGTTTCAGATTTGGGGAACCTCAACACAGCTTCGTCGGAGAGTTTCCTGTCTCTGAAAAATTTATGCTCTTCCATCAGAATGTCGGTCACCTCCGCAATCAAAGCTTCATCAATCTAAAATTTTCTGCCAAAGAGGAGAACCTCCCCATTATTCCAATTTTTCTCAAATAAATTTGTAATCTCCTCCTTAGGGCCATGGAGTTTCTCAATGAATGGAAGTAAGCCACCCCTTCTTATTTTACTCCAAGCTTTGGCGTTCTTGGTGTGTGACTCAAAGCTGGTAGGTTCAACCCTCTTCCGTTCCCCGCCCATTTTTGAGATATTAGTTCGAATACAGTTACAGACAGAAAACCTATTCCAGAAAGTTCCTTTGCTTCACAGAACCCACAAAGCGTGCCAAAGTAAATAATTTATCAGTCGGATCCTCTCGGCCCCATTATATCTTCTAATCTTGCTAGTCATGACTCGTACCTTCCTCATTATTACAAGACACCGCCTTTTTTCTGTTCACCGCATCGAGCACCAATAAAGCTTGGACATCGAAGTGGAGGTTAGTCTTTTTATGCCACGAGATGATTTTATTACTCTTAACTCCCTAATTGGCAAAAAAATCTGCAACCACGTTTGCCTCACGATAAGCATGAGTTATTCTTATTCTGTCGAACTTACTAAGTAAGGCCTTGGCATCATCAATCCAATTTTTTATTGACCAAGCTGGCTGGGACCTACCACAAAGGCTATCAATTATATTTTTTGAGTCACCTTCGAGCCATAGATTTTTGCAATTAATTCCCGCAACCATGTTGATTATGTAATAAGCCCCCGCTGCTTCTACCACATGATTGGTTTGGACCCTCAGAGGAGTGGCAATAGCTCCCATAAAGTTACCTACTGAATCCCTTAAGACCCCACCACACCCAGCCTTTCCTGGGTTTCCTTTGGCTGCACCATCGAAGTTAGCTTTGGCCCATCCTTCCATAGGAAAACTCCAGCAAACACCGTCCCTGTATTTTTTGGTAGAATTAGGGGCCTTGGAAATATCCCATTTAATTCTCCATTCCCTGGCAATCAGGCTGTCAAAAGGAGAAAAAACCACAGTCTCAACCTTGTCATCCCTGAAGGGGACAATAGAGAAGTTTTCTTTGATCATCCTAAGAATTCTCTCAAACACAATTTCCTCCGAAGACTCCTTATCCCTGAAGATCCGGTTGTTTCTCTCTTTCCAAATTCCCCAAGTCACATGGGGGAACGAGAAGGCCCATAGTTTTTTAATAAAGGGGTTGAAAGAGGGGTGTTTCCATTGAGCAAAAAAATCCTCAACCGACTCCAGAGGGACCCAAGAAAAATTCCAGCATTTCAGAAGCTTGTCCCAAACCAAGGAAGAGAAAGGACAATGGATAAAGAGGTGATTAACCGATTTAGCATTGCTTTTACAGAGGTAGCATCTATTGGGGATCAGAAATCCTCTTTTCTTGAGATTATCCACAGTAAGAACTTTATTTTGCAGAAAAGACCAAAAAAAAATGTTAACCTTAAGTAAGAGATGCTTGATCCAGGCTTGCGACCATAGAGGGGGAGGATTAAGAGCATGAAAAATTCAGGAAAAGGCAGAAGAGACAGAAAATCACCCAGAAGGCTCATACTTCCAGATAAGACTATCCTCCTGATTTAAACAAAGTTTGATGACATTCAAGGAGGAGTAAACAGAGACCATCACAGGGTTTATCAAGGGAAGATTGATCCACTTACCATCCCGCCAGTAGTCTTTAACAAAAAGGCCAAAAGTATCTTTACAAAACTCAACCCATCTACTGATATTCCCATCCTAAGACAATGATTCATCACGTAGCCAACAATCATCCCAAAATCTAACCTTGTTTCCATTGCGAACCTGCCATTTCAATCCCAGTTTCACCACCTTTATCCCTTCAGTCATGTAGTTCCAACAACTTGATCCTTTTAGGGGATTGGGATTCTCAATAAGATCTTTGAGAGAATTCTTATTCTGTAGATACTTACTTTTAATTATTTCACTCCATTCACCAGAGGAAGAAAAAAGTCTCCATATCTGTTTAGCTAGGAGCGACTTGTTCAGCAGTCTGATTTTTCTTAGCCCTAGGCCTCCATCCTTTTTGGATCTGCAAACCAAATCCCATCCTACAAGAGACATTCTTTTTCTTTCCTCAACTCCAGACTAGAGGAATCTCTTTTGAATCTTCTCAATGGTTTCAGCATATTTGGAAGGGATTTTAAAAAGACTGAGAGCATAGATGGGGAGATTCTGCAAGGAAGCTTTAAGAAGCTGAAGTTTTTTGGCTTGGCTTAGGCGAGCTCCTTTCCAGCTAGAGAGTTTTTTCCCAAATCTATCAACCAGAGAGAACCAAAAAGTATCTGGAGGTTTTAAACAAAGGGGAAAACCCAGATAAGTAGCAGGAAGGGACTCAATCTTGCAACCAAGAATTCCAGCTATCTTTCTCTGTCTTTGCAAAGGTGTGTTAAAGAAAAATAGCAAACTTTTTTGCTTATTTATCACCTGACCAGAAGCTCTGCCATAGGTATCCAATAGTTTCTTCATCTCTTTAGCTTCCGAGACAACAAACCTTCCCATAAGCAAAGTGTCATCCACAAACTATTGATGAGAGCATATAAGATTGTTTAATGACGGTTTAAGCCCCATAATAGATCTTTGAGTAACCAATTTACTCATGTTTCTGCCTAACACCTCAGCCATAATCGTGAAAATGATAGGAGAAATGAGATCTCCCTGTCTTAACCCTCTAAAACTCTAGAAGAAAGTGGAAGGGGATCCATTAATAAGAACCGCCATAGAAGCAGAAGTGATAAGTTGTTTGATGAGCTACAAAACCCTTTCATTGAAACCATAGGATTTTAAGATCTTAAATAGGAAATTCCAATCCACCCTATCATAAGCCTTCGAAATGTCAAGCTTAAGAAGAAATCCTTAAGATTTAGAGACCAAGAGGGAATGAACATTCTCATGAGCATGGACAATAGAGTCAAGAATTTGTTTTCCAGGCACAAATCCATTTTGTTGAGGGGAAATTATAGAGGGAAAAATAAAAAGCAGCCTAGAGGTAAGCACCTTTGAAATTATTTTATAGAAGGAATTACAAAGGCTAATAGGTCTAAAACCTTCAAAATCCTGCACTCCAAGTTTTTTGGGGATAAGGACCAAGAAAGTGGCATTTAACTCCTTCAGCAGATTTCTAGAATGGAAGAACTCTTTCACCGCCTTCTCAACATCCTCCCTTACAATGTCCCAGAACCAATGGAAGAAAAGTAAAGGGAAGCCATCAGGACCAGGCGCTTTGCTTCCTTCAAAAGAGAAAACAATTTTTTTAATTTCCTCACTGGTGGGTATTGTGTAACGCCTCGTCGTGCGAACCCCAAAGGACAACTAAACAATAATTACTACACAATTTTTTTTTTTTAAATTAAACATAACATATATGTAAAACACATTAAGTCATAACATGAATTTCATTTAAGCAGATTTACTAACACATACATCCCTTGGGGTACACGAGGAGTCATTACGAGACTGAGATCCACACAATAACAATAAAGAATAAAATCCAAAGATATATTCCATAACAAAACAAACATTAACAAATATAACACATACATGATAATCATTGATAAAAAATCATTTGAGTACATAAATACAACATATAAATAATTAACTTAACACATTGAATTACAATTGCCATGGTCAATAACCACACCGAGTTAACATTACATTATAGTACAATGATACAAAGGTACAATGATACAAGAGTGTTTCCAAACATAAATGGAAACCATACATAAGATAACATAATACAAATAAACAGATGAAAACTAGCTCCAAGATGGATACAACTCTGGAGTCACTGCAACCGCACCAATCCGCACCTCTCGATCCTCGACTAGGGACCCAATGGGGTGCTTAGCACGTTCCACCTGACCATGTGAGTCTGAAGACCCACCCCCCGTGCTAGGAGCTGACAAGAAGAGTCCTCAACCAAGAACATCCAAACACGGAAACCACAAGACTCAACAACATACAAAAGTATCATAAAACTCAAGAATTACAAAGACATAATCCACAACATCCAAGAGTCATTAACACAACTTAAAATCATAAATCTCATCACATAAATCAAAGTAATGACCAATAACAAGTATCCAAAGGATGATCATGAAACACTTGCAAGTCAACTAAATTAATAAACATAATATAATTCCAAATGTAATTAAACAATAAAATAACATCATATCACAGTACCAAAAGAGTACAAGATCGTAAATCAAATATACATGAGATCATACAAGACCACAAAACATACTAAAGATGTATTAAAGCAATAATCATAAATCAATTTAAATCAATTCAAATAATAATCTAAAACAACTCCCATAACCCACTTCCAGAGGAACTCAATAAAGTAAAACACATGGGCAACTAGGGGAGAGTGTCATCGCATAGTCCTACATGGGCTGTCCTGTGCTCTTCCTCCCAACTGGAGGCGCCGGTCCATAGAGTGACTCATGCGGAGCCGTAGACCTCTCGTGAAGACGAGGTCATGACCTTGCCAACCACGGCCTTCTTAGCCTTCCATTAGCCTACGAAAGCACTAATGAAGACGAGGCATCCATTTTATTAATCTTATAATGATATTACTACCCAACCCTCCTAAGTTAATTATTAGGTTTTCACTTAATTACAAACTCACTTGTGGGTTATCCTGTGCTCTTCCCCTTAAGCGGGGCGTCGGCCCCCACAAGGAGCCACTCTCCCTAGAGACCCAACCACATAAAACCAAGAAACCAAGAAACCAAGGGTTGTACAACATAACAAGAATATTATATCACAACTCAGAAGCATGCGAGGCATTACCCATCTCGCTATAAATACAATTTCCAAGTCTCAACAAATTCTGTACAACCCTTTTAAAATCATGAAACCAAAACACTTGCCACATCAAGGGCCCATAAGAGAGAGAACATCAATTATCAATCATCTCATGCCCAAAAGAATGAAAACCCATAAACAAAGGTAAAGTGAAGCAACAAGAATATTTCTCCAATAATTCCATCACAAGGATAAAATTTCCTCAAATATGAGAGTAACTCAGAAAAGCCATAAAAAGGGAAGATTCATCAAGACCCATCCACAAATCAACAATGGTGTTACCTCAAATAGGGAACGCAAAAGAAAATCAACCTTTAAACAAAATCACTTAATAAAACCAAAAGCCACCAACTAGGCATTCCATGGGAGACCTCAATTTTCTCCTCACTAGAACCCCCTTATGATGGTACACAAACCACTTTCATAAAAACAACCACATATCAATGACAACAATAATTGTAAGGCCACCAGAACTATTTCCAATTCAAAAATAATGAGTGAATCCATAAAATCATCCACTCCATCCAAACCACATAAACAACTTTGATACAAAATAAATCAGAAATCCAAGAAGGTCAACCTCCCACAACTCATCAACAAAATACAAATTCCCAATTACATTGCCCCACAAATTTAAAAGACAAAGGATTCCTTGAATCAAAACTAACCTCCAAAGTCATTCACACCAACATGGAACCACCCAAAACAATCCTTCAACAACAAAGGTAAAAGCATTCAACCAGGCATCCAAGGCATCAAATTTAAGAACACCTTAAATAATCAACCACTCACAACTCCACAACAACACTTATATAATAAACATCAATCAACAATTCAATCGAGAACAATATTTATTAACCAATGAATTAACGACCAGAACTAAATAACTTTACAACTTACCCATACTAAAAAAATTTATGATAACCATCACAAGTATTCTAAAAGTATTACCCATAAAGAGAACTTACAAATCAACCATTAAATGAATATAAAGGAAAATCAGTTTTCAAAAGATTACAATCCCATTTCATCAATAAACTACCCAATTCAAGATTACCCTAATCAAACACTAATCATACCCATACATTTAAATTTCCTCCTTCACCATACTAACTTAACATTCACTTCCAATATTTAAATTAATTGTGAAAACCATTTAAGACCAATTGTCTATACTTTAAAATGACAATAATAACAATACTCTACATACCTAAACTACATATTAGAACTTACCACCTTAAAATCTTAAATCTATCTAAATAAATTTACACACACAATTACGTTTAAAAACCACTACGCATTTATATTTATTTTAATTCTTTTTGAGGAGGGGATGTAAAAAGAGAAAAGATCTGTTCTACGAATCCAACAATACTACAAGATGAAATATAAAAAGAACAACTTATTTAATCCCATAATAAATTCTATTCCCAAAAATATTCACATTTAAACAAGAATGAAATAAACAATGATGTTTTACTTTCGTAATAGATTTTTCTTTTGCTAACAATATCCTTTCCAAGTTGTAATTTAACAAATCAATAAAACAGATTTCTTTCTATTTTACTAATATTTTCCTTGTAAAAATTCCTGCTTTATTTTTAATTAGAAAAGAAACAGAATCTAAATATTTATTTTCTAGATAACAGATAAATTACAGAAAATATAATTTTAATCAGAACAAAACAGAATATATTTAAACATTTGTTTAACTAACAATTAAATTAACAGAATATCTATTTAACAGAAACGAAATAGTAGATTTATATATATATTCTTTTTTTTAAAATAACAGTGAAATTAATTAATAATACTGCAACCATAATAATTAAATTAATCTATATATATATAAATGTATATCTACAAATATATATACATATATATATATACATATATATATACACATATATATACACATATATATATATCTAAATAAAAATCCGCACAGAAATTTTAATATAAAGAAATCGCATATTAAAAATTATATACAAACACATTAAAATTTAATTGGGATTTAATCCCAAAACATTGGCATAGAGGACCGGACCCCGCCAGCCGTGGGCAGTCTACGGACTGCACACGGCAGTCCAAAGGACTGCCGTGGACAGTCTAGACTGTCCACGGTACCGACGGTACCTGTTCTGCGCCCAAAGGCAGTGTGGTGGGTACGGCCGAGGCCGTCCCCCACACAGCCTTTATTAATATATGAATAAAATCAAAAATAAAAGGCATGAACAGTGCGACGGGTTTTTTTTAACAAATTTGAATTTCCATTCAAATTTTCATTCGATTAAAATACATATATATATATTTATATATATGTATATATACATATATATCTAATATATATATATATATAAATATGTGTATATATATATTCAGAGGTTTGAATATTATAGTAACAGAGAATTACTGTTCACATGAAATTCACTGTGCATGTTTGAAATAAAATGCTTTCTAAGGAAATATATATATGAACCAGAAATTCGAGGGAAGGTAATTGTTTTCAAAACAATAACAATTTTTTTTTAAAAAAAATGAAATAACAGGATGCTGTTCATTTCCCAGATTGCAATAAAAACCCCAGAAATTTCATTAATCAAATAATAATCCCCAATTCCCTGCTAAAATTTCCTTTGATTAAACTGTAACCCCAATAGATTTTTTTTTTTTCCTATCATTATCTAATTTTCAACCCTAAATACAAATTTCATTTACAAGCACCAATTCCTATTTTAACAGAAGATAAATAAATTAAAAGAAGGAACCTGGCGTCCTTCGCTTGCAGAAAATTGAAGAAGCTTTGATCCTCTTGTTGTACTAATTCCTTTGCTGCAAATCTTTCAACAACAGATCCAAATCTTCCTTCCTCTTCACCAATTTTCTCCAGAGAATAGAAAAAGAAACTAAGGGCAGAAAAAAAATGATTGGAAATAAAATTTCTCCAGCATTCGAAAAAACCATCCCTCCAACAAGGAAAAACCCTTAATAAATTCTATGCCCAGGAATCCTTTCAATTCCTCTTCCCGCGAATACCAAAAGTCACTTCTCCAAAAATGAAATTTTATTACATTCAAATCCACAAAAGATGGAGTTTTATATTTGTTTATTCTTCATATTCTCCAGTGAAAACCAAAAGTCACAACTCAAGAAATAAATCCAAATAATATTTAATCCCTTTAATTCCTTTTGTTGCCTTTTCAAGTATTTATATTTCATTTTCTTTTATCAAGCATTTTGATTAAACTAAATAAATTTAACTCCACAAAAATGAACTTCTATTTGAATATATATTCATTATCTTCACAATACACTATTTGTTAATTACTTCCACATTAGAATAATTAAAATCAACCATTTGCAAGATTCTAAATAAGTATCCATTAAATTTCTTATTATAATAATTATCTTTTCAAGATTACTTGTTCATAACAATTTAAATCAATTTATCTAATAATATCACTTTTACTTTTAACGAATTAGTTTGATTGATCATTTTCTCTAAATCATTTCATTTAATTTAATTGATTATTATTTTAATTTTTAATTATATTTTAAATAACCTTGCAAATCACTTATGATTGATTAATTATTTAAACACGACTACTAACATATTATATTTTCGACACAATCAATTAACACAGTAACCAATGAAACACACACACACACACAAGTCCAAAACAACTGACACGGAGGGGTATTACATATTGCTATTAACATTTCATTGTCTCTAGAATTAACAATCCTGGGGATAGCCTCTAGTAGCTGATTTTGATCTTCTAAGTTAATATCCTCTTTCTCAGACAGGAGATTCTTAAAGAATAGGACAGCTTCTCTCCTAATATCCTCTTCCTCCTCATAAGTTCTACCATCAACCACAATCTTAGAAATTTTGTTAGTTGCCTTGTGTTTAGAAGCTGAAAGATGAAAGTATCTGGTATTTTTGTCTCCAGCCTTTAGCCAGAGAGCTCTAGATCTTTGTCTCCAAAATTTCTCTTCTCTAGTAATTATCTCATGAAGTTTTGAGAGAATCTCATTTTCCTTTTTCTTTGTTTCATTCACATAGCCTTCCTTCTGAATTTTGTTTTGGATTTCAGACAGCCTAAACTGAAGATCAGATTTGATTTGAAAGATATTGCCAAAAGACTCTTTTTTCCACTTTCTGAGATTCATTTTAACTTCTCTTAGTTTTTTGGCGATTCTAAATAGGGAAGTACCCTTAATTTTAATATTCCACCATTTTTTTATTTCCTCTCAGAGGAGAGGATGGGAAAGCCACATCTTCTCAAAGAGAAAGGGGGTATTCCTCTTAATCTTTAAGGGGTCAGCAACGAAACTAATAGGGAAATGGTCAGAACCTATCCTAGGGAGGGTTTTCAAAGAGCAACAATAATTTAAAAACTAGATATCAGAAACAAGGGTTCTGTCAAGTCTCAATTGGATCAAATCCAACAGAATTCTTCTATTCGACCAAGTGTAAGAGCTCCCTTGCAAGTCCAGGTCGATCAAGGCATGACTGTTGATGAAATCCAAGAGATCTTCTTTGCTTTCTTCATTAATCTGAGAACCGCCAAACTTCTCACCCTGAAGGAGAGGTGAGTTAAAATCTCCTATGACAACCCAGGGGTCATTCTGAAAGATATTCCGGAAAGCAGCCAACTCTTTCAAAAAAGCCTTCCGAGATTTTTTACAGTTCGAAGCATAAATATTAGACTGGATCCAACTGAAATTGTCTCTAATATGAGTAAATCTAGTGGCAACATAGTTAGGATAAGAAAAAAGAGGATCACCTCTTATGACCATATAGTTCCAAAAAGTCGCAACCCCACCAGATGCCCCAGTAGAATCACTGCCTTGAATAGAACAGTGTTGGAACAAAAAAATCTTTTCAACCTTTTCACTTAACATTTTCGTTTTTTGAATGAAGAGAATATCAGGATTTTGGTCCCAAGCAAAATTGTGTAAAATATCCTGCTTGTGGGGATTATTTAGTCCCCTAATATTTCAGGATAATAACTTCATGGGAATTTAGGAGAGAGAAGGAGTTCCAGGATGGTTTTTTGGAAACCATCCGCAATATTCTTGAAAGCTATGGTGCTCTCTTATCAAAATTTTGGGTCTTCTTCCTTTGGCCACAGAAATTGCCCCACAGTCCGCTTTTGCTCTCGATCTTGTTGAAATCCCACAGGGGGTGATTTTGATTTTGATCTTTGACTTTTTCTTCTTTTTCTTAGAAAGCACCTCTTCTCTATCTGTTTCATCTTGACTATCTGATTCTTTTCTGGACTCCCATTCTTTTTCAGAAAGGAATTTTTGTTCCCAGGGGAGGGTATCCATGAGACCATTCTCAGATGGCAGGGAGTTACTTCTTTCAAGAATGCTTGCCTGGCTAGGGTCCGAATAAGTGTCTTTAACAATATAAAAAGAAGCCAGATCTAAACAATATTCAGCACCTGGGTTATTTGTCCTGACCGGAGATACAACCAGGGGAATGCCTACCTCAAGAGAGAGACCCTAAGAAGAAATATCATCCAGCCCTGGCCTCTTGGGGTCCCGGAAGATGGGGCTCATCTCTGATGTAAAAGAAACATCCAACTTGCTAAGGGCTAATTTCCCTACTTCCCATTCCACACTTTCCTCTTTGTCCTGAGAATCAGTGATAAGCTCTGAAATCAAAACTTGGGGGGTCTGGATGGCAGAGCCTTCATTTCCAGCTTCATCAGACATATTGCATTGAAAGCCATCTACCTTGCATAGAGCCAAGATCCCAGCAAAGTAGTACATTCCTTCTCCTTTATCCTGAGGACCAGTCTTAATCTCAAAAGCAAGAGCTTCAGGGGCCTGGGTGGTGGAGCCTTCATTTCCAACTTCGCCCGAGAGGTTATCAGGGGTTTCAGCAATCTTTCCCACTATCTTCGTAACACATTTGTCCTCCTGCTTCTTTTTCCATACCACTTTTGAGGCCCTTTTAGGGTTTTCCATTTCTTTTACAGCCTTAAGGGGGCAATGCTTCTCCCAATGACCAGATTTTCTGCAGTTGAAGTAGGTGAAAGGGATGGTCTCAAACTCAATAGCTTGCAACCAAGAGCCGAGTTTCGAGTGGATCTCCATAGAGGAGGGAAGATCTGCTTCCTGAGAGACACCAGCACATATTCTGGCAAACACCAGTCTCCTTCTAGCAGCAGTCATAGGTTCAATCGATAAAAGCTCCCCAAAGGAGCTAGCTATCCCCCTAAAAACATCCTCATTCCAATATTCCAGAGGAAGACCATGAAGCCTAGCCCAAACCGAAGCATTCTCAAAGATGGAATCCGATAGATCTAAGTTTGAAGACCATTTCTTTAGTGCGAGAGTTGATTTCCCAATAACCCATGGTCCTCCGCATCTTACAGCCTTAATATCATCCAAGTTCGAGAACTCAAAAGCAAAGAACCCTTTTGGGAGGGCTGCAACAGAAACACTACCATTTGTTCTCCATTTTTTTATGATGAAATCCCTAACAATCTCAATATTTGGCCTTTGGCCCATGAATTTGCCAACTAGGGAGTTTTCCATTATAGCGATATTATGATCAATAATCTCATTTGGAATAGAAATTGCAAATTTTCCAACTGAAGGGTTGGAGATGTTGCGCACAAGGGGAAAAAAAGACTTACCATTAGGTTTAACCCCAAACAGTGAGGTCCACTTCTTACGTTGCCCACCGATCGTGTCACTAGACCCAGCTGCACCCTTGAGGTTATCTTTTGGACAGTCACCGACAGGAATAATAGGGGAGGGACCAGAATATTCTTCCCCCCTGGGTCATCCGCAAGCTTTTTTGGGGAGTCCTCTTGTTCTGACTCCTCCACGCTTTTCTTCTTACACGAGGCAGACCCGTGACCCACCAGGGCCTTCGCAGATCCATCGCCATCACCCTACTCAGTACCAGTAGATTCAAAAAACCAATTTTCCCGCCTAGCACTCCGCTTCTGACCACTCGTCATTATTAGTCATCTCAATATTGACTTGACATTAGTGTGTTACTATGAAAGAAAAATGAGGGATTTAAATGGATAAAATATTTAATATGGGTGAAAGTTCAAATATATGTCATAGTTTTATAAAGGAAATAGACAACACTAAGTTAATTTTTTAACTTGAATCACTAAAATGTGGCATATATATTTTGAATTTTGATATGATGTAGACTAATGACATATAATTTTAGTGTATTTTATGTTTGTATCTCTTTAGAAAAGTTAAAAAATTATTTGAATGTAATTTTTTGTAAAGCTAACACTAATTTAGTTGTTTTGATTCTATTAAAACTGGACAGGCTAGTTCACTAATTTAGTTGTTAAAAGAATACGTAAAATGAGGTTAAGTATGATATTTCTCATTGTATAGTAATTTTTTTCATTCAATTTCAATTTTTTTGTATTTATAACTTTTTTTTTGTTTTAGACTGCAAGAATCGAGTAGCACGACCCCTTATAAACTACATTGTGCCTGGAAAACATTTTAACGTGACTGGTGGCACTAGCGCGACACGCCCTCCAGTACCACGGGGGTGGGGGAGACTAGACCTCGTGACCAACCTCCTACAATAGGAAAGATTTGGCCAACCGAGCTAGGGGCCCCACCCTGTATTTATAACTTACAACTTTAGTGGATGGATTAATTTTCCCAATTTTGATAAATATATTTTTAAATAATCTAATAATTTGTGTGTATTAAAAGCACAACTATTTTAACAAGATGTTACTTTTGTCTTAACTATTTATTTGTAACTTGTAGAAAAAAGTATCCCTTTTTCACGCTTAATTTGGGAAGGTATAATTAATAATAAAATGGACTTAATGGTGCCTTATTTAGGGTGTTGTAAAGTGTATCTTTACACTTTCAAACTAATCTAGGGATTTATTAATTAAATTTAGGTTAATTGGCCCCTTTAATTCAAATCCAAGCCTAATTAATTGTACATTTTGAGGGATAAAACCTGATACTCTTAAATAATATTATACAACACTTAATTTTACAAGGGATGTGTCCTAGGCTAGTGACCTAGGACCCATTTTCCACCTAGAAAATGGGTCCTCACTAGGTCCTAGGACACCCTTTTTGCATATCATTTCACAATCCCCGAAGTGTGTCCTAATTAAGTATGCTAGGACCCATTGGCCCTATGGTGAATGGGTACTCACTTAACCCTAGGACCCCCCCTTGGGATATTTTTTTGGAGGTATTTTAATGATTTCAAATCTTAGATCTGATGTCAACTTATGTTATTTGAATTTCAAGAATTAAGAGTAAGATAAGTATAAATACAAGGTTATTTCACTATGTTTCATCATAGAATTTCAAGCTAAGCAATACTAGCTCTTCATAAGAAATCAAGAGTACTTTTTCAAGAGCATTATAGAGCATTCAAGGGAAAAAATATTAAAGTTTATTGCAACAATCAAAGATCATATCATCATGTCCAAGTCATGCATGTTATTGAGCTAATGTGATGATGTAGCTGGTGATCAAGTTCAAGTGTTCAGAACCATTATCTTATATGTCATGTTCATGATCAAGATCTACACTCATTGAGGCCATTTCATGCTATATTTCAGATTTGCAATCCAAGGTTCAGTTGAGGATTGGTGAGTTGTTACACATTGTTGTTCATTCATCTTTCCTTTTATGCATTGTTTCATTTCAATATTTAATTACCAAAACGGGGTTTGACCAAGGAAAACCCTATTCCCTAACAAAACAAAATTTTTCTTCTCCTTTGATGTGTTATTGCAGGTTTTAGGTTGAAGATTAACTGGAGAACAAAAGTTGCAAGAGTTGTCAAAGTTGCAAAGTTGTCAAAGGTGCAAAGTTGTCAAAGTTGTCAAAGTTTTCATCTTTCCTTCAAAATCATGGAAAGTATTCTACAAAATTCATTTCTAACTTTCGGGAGCTAAACACCCAGAGTTTGGAGTTGCAGACATTAAAGAACAAAACCCAAAAATTGATTTTCCATAACCCTAGCAAGGACCCATTCGCCATTGGGCGAATCAGTCCTTGAAGTGAGGCCTGAAAATGAAATTTTTGCAATAGGTACACAACATTTTACCTTATTAAAACCTACCTTTTTACTATTATATTGGTTAGGTTTTTTTTTTAATATTCATTTACGCATTATTACCCTCATAATTGAGTGAAACTAGAAAAATAATTGGGGTGCATCCATTTGGTTAATCCATCTTGGATTTCACAACACAACCCATTTTTCTTTGTTTCATTATCTAAAATAGTAAATAAATGTCTCATCATGAAATGTAATCTCTTCTCTATTCCACCATATTTTTTAATCTTTTCTAATAAACTTTAGTAATTTTTTTAAAGACAATCAAACTTGTATTTTGGTGTTGACCTATTTTTAGTAAAAATAAAAAATAAAATGTAAGTATTAAGTAAACTATTAAAAAATATTTTTACAAAAATACATAGAGATTTACAAAAGAACATTTTGTAATTTAAAAGAAAAATATTTACATGAATAGGAATTGTGATAACATTGAGTTCTCTTTTGTTGTTGATAAATTGGCCTCAAAGTTGTGTTACATAAGTATTTAGTGCATATTTCTAATTGGAGAAGTTGCCAAGATTTAATTTATATAGAATGAATCTAGCTAGACCATATGTTTGACCAAAATTAACTTTCATTTGGAAATAATAAAATGTATTATTGTTGATAAGTTTAATTGAAGTGTGACATAACTTTGACCTTTCCAACATACAAACACGGTCTTTATCTAATGTATTCCAACCCATTGGGTGCTCTAATACCAACTAGTATAGGCCACACCCATCCAACTTGTGGCTAGCTTGAGACCACATGTATAGAAATGTAGAAGAAATGAAATTATTTTTATTTATTGCAAGTCAACTTGAAGCAACTAATAACCTATTACAACCTAAATCCTCAGACTACCACCAAACTTGCAAAAACTATCTTGTAACCACTCACATGGATCAATGGGGAGGTCTACCTTACATGGACCCAAACACTCCAATGGATACCATTTGAATAATAGTACAAATACTAGCATAAAGGAGGGTTAACAATTTATTAAAACAAGAAGAAGTACAAAGAAAGGGCATTACACAACCTTATCAATCTCTACAGAATGATCCAACTATTGAGACAGATCTAGGGGTAACTGATCCTGATCCACCAAATTCCAATCATGAATATGACCAGAAGCCCATTTAGCCAAGCAATCAGTAACACCATTCCATTCTCTAGGAATATGAGTAAAAGTAACAAAATCCAAAGAAGTGCAAAGGTTGAGAATTTATTCAACAATCAAAGCCAAATGCCAACTAACATCATCTAAATGCCACCTATTCAAAAGGTTCACCACTACTTGGGAATTAGACTCACATATGATCCTTCGCCACCCCAATTGACTTACACACTCCAAAACTAATAAGATGGCCTAAGCTTCCATTAAATTATTAGTATGAAGACCCTTATAAATAGAGAAGATAAACTAAACATCTCTAGAGCTATCCCGACCAACACCACCAATTCCAACATGACTAGGGTTTCCTCTAGAAAAGCCATCCGTGTTGATTTTTAAGATTCCCTGAGGTGGAGGAGTTCATCTCCCTTCCCTATTTACCTTTGCAATAGGATGTGTACATCTGTTGCGCGTGTGCTACTATTGCTAAGGAGAAAGATGAAGATGATTACAACAACCAACATCAGAAGGATCCACTGATTTCATGAAATCACACTTTGCCGCAACAGTTTCTCCCAAAGAATGTAGAATTTTCCACCACAAGTGAGGGGCCACCAACATCACATCCTAAAAAATCTGATGATTCCTATCCAACCAAAGGTTCTAGATAATAAAGGATTGGCCAAGAGCCCAAGAAACTTGAAGAAAGGAAGTAGAAACAGGGGCCCTACCCCACCAATCCACAAACTCAGCCAACGAGGAAACATGCCAACAGAGCGTGTTCCACACCCTCCACCAAAAATTCCAAATCTCCCTAGCATAGGAACATTGGAAGAAGAGATGAGAGACACTATCCTCATAGTTATGACACAAAACACACATTGAAGGGCCTTGGAAACCATGCTTACACAAATTATCCCAAGTAAGATGCCGATTTTGAGCCGCTAACCACATGAAAAATTGCTCTTGGGCCACCACAACTTATGCCAAACTTTCTTCCACCAAGGGACCTCAATATCCCCAAACAACCACCTACCAAGATGCTTATAACTAGCAAACACAAAGTACTTCTTAGACAAATCACCACCAGCCCAAGCCAAGACATCAGGCCCCCTCAAAGAATTACAATCACAAGAAGAAAGAAGCTGAACTAGTTCATGCCTATCCCATTTAGACCCCCTAGGTAGCCACTCAGGAGGATGCTTCCAATGAAAGCTAACCGCTGATCCACAATGCTGGGAAACCTTATAATGTTCAACGATATCCCAGCCAGCCACAATAAAAAAATCACAAAGGGACTGAAGGTGAGGAAAAGTAGAAAGAATAAGTGGGTGACCATCCCACAAATCTAACAAAAATAGAGCCTGTGACCTTGAATGACAAATCCAAAAAAGCACGCGCTTAATCAAATGAGCCCCCACTTTCAAAAGTATGCCAGATCATAGAACCACTCCCCTCCAGAGGACAACAAGGAACCTCAAAAGACCCAACACCCCTAAGATACTTATGGTTGAGAATATGTGCCCATAATTGATGTTGATTGGTACACCAATTCCAATAAAGCTTTGCAACAAGAAATTTCCTATTCAAAATAGCAAAGCATAAAACAAGACCACCCTCCTGCTTAGGTCTAAATACAAATTTCCACTTAATAAGGCTCCACTTTGTAGACAACAAGTTACCACTCTAAAGAAATTGTCATGAGAGAGCATCAAATTCCCTAAAAAAATACATAGGGGCCGCTTAAACAAAGCTTCTATAAATAGGAAGGGCCTGGATAACAGACTTAAGAAGAGTCACTCTAGTAGCAGTAGAAAACCATCGATGAGTCCAATGAGTGACCTTCTGTCACAGCTTATCAAGGAAAAGTTGCTAGGAGGACTTGGGATGACAACCAATAGCAAGAGGAATACCCAAACAGACAAAGGGAAGGGACCCTATATGAAATTACAAAATAGTCACAATCTACCATTGGATAGCCTAAGGAGTATTAAAGAAGACAATAGAAGACTTTTTCTCATTGAATTTTTAACCCAAAGAAACAAGGTAGATATCCAAAGTTTTCCTAAAGGATTCAACTTCCCAAATATGAGCCAACCCCATAAGAGAGGTTTCATCCATGAACTGGAGATGAAAAAGAGTTGGCAGACCCAAACCCCACTGCCAGGTTCCATGAATCAAGCCTTGAGAAACTCAAAATTTAAGAAACCAACCTAGCCCCTTAGCCATTATAATTAACAAATATGGAGAGAGTGGATCCCCCTGATGAAGGCCCTTGATAGCACCAAAACGCTCTAAAGTTTCACCATTCACAATAACCGAAAATGAGGAAGAAGTCACACAACTCATAGTCCAACTCACCCAATCAGAAGAAAAACCAAAGGCCAACAAAATCTTATGGAGTTCAAACTCCACTTAACTCTGTCATAAGCTTTGTCCATATCAAACTTGATGAACATAGACCTATCCTTAGAGGTTGCCATAGAATGAATGACCTCAGAGGCAACCACCACCCCATCCAAAATTTGATGACCCACCACAAAACCTCCTTGCTCCTTAGAAATGACAATAGGAAGACAAGGTTGAAGCCTCTCAACAATCAATTTAAAGTAATAATCTTATACACCACATTACAAAGCACAATAGTTCTAAAGAATGCAAGCCTATTAACACCTTCCTTTTTAGGAATAAGAACCAAAAAAGTAGCATTCAAGGCTCGAAGCATATGTTTACTATGAAGAGACTCCTGAACAACCTCCAAAAAATCTAGATTCACAATATCCCAAAACTCTTGGAAAAATTCAAATGGGAAACCATCAGGGCCTAGAGCTTTCCTCTTATTCATCCCAAACACAACCTCCTCCACTTCAAACAGAGAAATCATACAAGTAAGAGAATCATTCAAAGAATTAGAGATCAAAGAAGGAATGCAAGCAAGGATCATATTCTCATCAGCCTCAGCTAGAGGTGAATCCTCAGTAAACAAAGCAGAGTAAAACTAGCAAGTCTTGCTAGACAGAGCCTATTGCGAAGAAATCGAAAGACCCTCAAAATTAACAAGAGAATAGATATAAAACTTATTCCAACGAGCTTGCACAGAATGATGGAAGAAAGAAGTATTCTTTTCACCGTCTTGAAGCCAGTAAATTTGATAATTTTTCTTCCAAATAATCTCCTCACAAAGCTCCCACTCCTCCACCAATTTTAGGGCCTAGGAATTAGCATGTCCAAGAGCCTCCAAAAATCCAAAATCCTAAATTTGGTGAGTAATAAAATCAAGATGATCCTGTGCTTCCATTTTCTTAGCCTGAAGATTACCAAAACACAACCTATTCCATTGCTTAAGATGATACTTGACATATTTCAACTTCTTAACAAAAGAATACATAGTTGTACCATATGGAGGGGCTCCATCCTGCCA
This sequence comes from Sequoia sempervirens, assembly GCA_007258455.2. Taxonomy (NCBI): domain Eukaryota; kingdom Viridiplantae; phylum Streptophyta; class Pinopsida; order Cupressales; family Cupressaceae; genus Sequoia; species Sequoia sempervirens. The sequence goes on from VDFB02075321.1 coordinate 399,036,561, forward strand.
CCACTAAGAAAAAAGATCATACAAGGAAGAATCTCGAAGCCATATAAGCTAAAATTTAAAGGGAGGATTCTTTGGAATAGTAAAAGAAGTAGAAAACTTAATTGGCTAATGATCAAAGTTGTGCTAGTCAAGAATCTCGGAGCAAGTGACTATGGCACTGCCCACCCAAAAATTAGAAACAAGAAACCTATCCAACCACTCAGATATCACTTCTAACCCACTTCGTCTCTTATTCCAAGTGAATAGTCCATTAGAGGGTTTAACATCAACAAGAGCAAAAGAATCCACATTTTCTCGAAAAAAATCAGAAGTAGGACCCAGCCTAGGCATCCCTCCTCTTTTCTCCTCCAAACACAACACAAAATTGAAATCACTAGCTAAGATCCAAGGATGATAAGGTGCACAAGTACTAACATACCTGATATGGGCCTAAAGTTGGATTTTACTGCGGATGCCAATCGGAGCATAAACATTAGTGACCAAAATAGTCTCACTAGATTCCAAAAAAAAAACCACCACAAAAATAGAGGAATGGCTAGAAATCCACTAGCGAGGAACAACCTTATGTGGATCCTAGAAAAGAGCCAAACCTCCAAAGTTTCCCCTACAACCAATCAACTAAAACTAACCAAAAAACCAAATTCGAGGAGTATATTCGAGGAGTATATTGAACCATGAAGTCCACCTGAAGCTTAGTCTCCTGAATGCAAAAGATTTCTGGAGAATGAACCACAATCAAATCCTGAATAGCCTTTTGACGAGAGGTGCTATTCAACCCCCTTGCATTCCATAAAAGAATAATCATGAGGAAGGTTGAGAGAGGTGGGCATCAATGGTCTTAACAGACCCAGATTCCACCAGAAAATCCCTACTAGATTTAATCTTGTTCGCATCCTTCTTATGACCAACTTTAGAGGAAATTTCAAAATGACCCTTCTTGAGAGGGTGTTGTTGCACCCCCAGGACTAGAGACAATCCCTATCCTTTATCTGAATTCAAAACCTCCTTAGCTAAATCCGCTAATACAATATCATCCTACATACCTGTAGAGGTAGCAGGAAGTTGAAAATTCCCCTGCTCCAAAGCCTGAGATCCTTAACAACAATTTCTTGCTCCAACCCTATATCAATACTAGTGGCCCCAGAAGAAATCTCAACAGGAATCCCCTCCTCCAAGGCCTGATTATCCAAGACCTCAAAACAGTTAAACCCCTGATCACTCTACCTATCCTTATAGGCCCACTTTTGACCCCTCCCTTTAGCCGGCGACTTAACAGGAAGAAAGCCATCCTTATCAGGCATAGGAACCTTTCCTTTATCTCCCTCAACCATAGGAACCTTGCCTTTATCCCCCTTCCCCACTGAAGGCCCTAATGAAGGAGGAGAAGAAACCCTAGCTGCTTTGGGTGCCTTTGGACATTGGTGCTGAAGGTGTCCATACTCATGAAAAAAATGACATCGAAAAGGAAGGGAGTCAAAATCTAACCGTTGAACCCATGAGGCTGAGCCAATACAAATTTCCAAAGAATCTGGCAATGGATTATTTAAGTCAATTTCAACACAAATATGAGCAAAATAAAATACCTTTTTATCTAAAGTATTCTAAGCGATGGAAGCCGACTTCCCCAACAAAGCAACAATCTAGTGTAGAATATCCTCCCTTGAAAACTCCAATGATAGCCATGGAAGATAGACCCAAACAAGAACTTGTCAAGGAGACTCCTCTGTCACATTAAATCCTCCATGCTAGGGCTTCATGAACAAGCGAACACGATTGTAAAAATACAACCCTCCCTCAAAAACTTGATTACGATATGAAATGCAAGAAAAATCAACCAAGAAATAGCCATTCGCAGCCACCAGAATATCAAAATCACCGTCAACCTACTAGTATCGACGAATCTAGGACTCTAAAGCCAAGAGAGAGACATGAATACCTAAGAACTTACAAATCAGAACATGTTGGCTCCAATAAGACATGTCCTCTTGTACCGATTCAAGAGAAATAACCAAGACTAAATGATCTTGACTCCATGGCAGATAACTATTCACTCTCTTGAGCTTAGAGCTCTCACCCAAAAAGAGGAATTTGTCAACCATGCATGCATGTCCATAGAAAAACCTTGAGACAGCTTCACACCAGCAAGCACGAAGCTTTCGGAAGCCCCTGCCATTCCACCACACCCAACACCCAACACCATTTTTTCCCAACACCAAACCCCACGTGCAACAAAGAAAAGTCACCCACACCCAAGTAGGAAAGACCAAGCCCACACTGATATGCACCAAGGAAATGGGAGCACTCCGAAAGGCAGCCAACACACCTGAGCATTGGCCAAGGAAGAACACAAACAAGAAAAGAGAAAAAGAAACCAACTGAACATAATACTTCACCCCCATATGCAAAGAAACTCCCCCCACCTGTAGCTCCAAACACCCAGCACAGAACTACACAGAAAGCACACATGCAAAGGATGGAAAGAACATGCAATACCAGCCTTACAGGCTGCATACTGCAAAACCCTCACCACTGGAACCGTCACCATTCACATCTTAACATCATTTCATCAAATAGTACAAATACTAGTTTTATTATATATATATGTTATTTACATATAAGGACTTGTCCATCCCCTATCCATACTCACATACATGCATTCAACACCTCAAATATTGTATATAGTCTCAACTTCTGTCTCTTGCTCATTACTTACATTACCTTGCTACTACATACAATCTTCTTTCAATTGCACATGTTGCTTAAATATAGTTTCTTCCCTTTGCCACATTTCCCACTTAGTCTCACATGTGATCATGACCTCTTTTTCACCTCATTCCTCATTTGGTATCACATGGGATATTAGGCTCTTTTAATTATGCTACCCAATTAGTTTTACACAAACCCGAGCTTTATAAAATATATTTTCTTCGCCTTGCCATATTTCCCACTTAGTCTCACATGTGATCATGACCTCTCTGTCACCTCACTCCCCATTTGGTATCACATGGGATATTAGCCTCTTTTCATTATGCTACCCAATTAGTTTTTCACAAACCCTCTTTATTCATTAACTTTCTTATAGCCCCTCCACTTTGTTGGATCTTTTGTGAAAGTCCTTGTGGGAATTTTCTTCTACTCTACTCTTGGTCTAAACAGTTCATTACCATTTCTCATTTTTCTAAAGCTCCATCCTCTAAAAAATTTCTCACTATTCATACACCTCCCTATGATCTTCCTCCTACTCACAATCTCTATAACTTCTCTCCTCTTGGTCAACTAGCTCTCTCTTGTCTCCATTTCTCATTTTTCTAAAGCTCCATCCTCTAAAAAATTTCTAACTATTCACACACCTCCCTATGATCTTCCTCCTACTCATGATCTCTATAACTTCTCTCCTCTTGGTCAACTAGCTCTCTCTTCCTTGTCTCCAAGCTTGTTGACCTCTTCTCTTGCTAATATTGATGATTTTCTTCTATGGCTGTTGAATCCCATAAAAATATTCCTTCTCTTATGGATCTCATCAGCTAACTGATCTCTATTGGTTTCTATGCCCCTTCCTCTCTTGGCTACTATTTACCAAGATTTCCCTAGTTCCTTGTCACCTTAATAAGATTTGAATACCCTTAAAATTGCAAATCAAGGCATATTCAAAAATAGGAAGAACACGATTAGCTATTAAGTTTGGATTTATATCTAAAATAGTCTGATCAACCCTCTACTCCAAGAGGCCATTCACCTTAGGATAATTTTCTAGTCTTTGATCTATTTTAACCTCATGTGTTGCATGCATAAAAAAATTGACAACATTTGTTAGCGAATGTTAGCATTGAATTATATTGTATTACATTGTTAGTGGCAGGTGTAACTGGCGAGTGTATACAGTTAAGTAACCGTTCAACTACTTGCCTTCTCTCTTGTATAAATGCACTTGATAAATGAATAACAGTCACCACAATATTCAGATCAATAATATCATGCATTTTGCCTAGCATTTGGTATTAGAGCCTGTTTCAATACCTGTGCATTGTAATCTGTAAGGCGATGGAAGAGGTTTAGCAAGGACGGCGCCACTACAGGAGGCAACGATTCCTAGCTCCTGGAACGGCTAGTTTGATAGGTCGCAAACTCCTGTTTTTGGGTGTGGTCCATACAAGAAGGTCATGAGTACCACGTTCTGGTATTTGGGTGATAGCCGTCTTTCTACTTCTATGCCCTCATGTTTATTTTTTCCTCAAATGAAGAGACCTTCTCACATTTCGTCACCAGTAGGGAATTATCTGCACCATTCCTAGAATTAGAAAACAGATTAGAGTCGTGCAATCTTTGCCTCTCTTGTTTCATTGTATTGTTTGGCATGCTTTCAGGGAATACAACCTCTCCTGTAATTTTATTGGCCATCTGCATCCTTGTCAATCTGCTCGTCATCCGTCAGTCACTACGAAGGTACAATTTGTTTTCAGAGTTTTAAATCATAGGTGAAATAAAAGGGTGGCATTGCTTCCTTTAGCAATGAAATATGGGCTTTAATGAAAGGCAGACGTAATCCATAACCTCAAGCAAGGAATGGAGGCTCAGAGGTAATTCATGATCTTCGATTTTGATTCAATATTATGATCTTTGTTGCCCGCCCTATAACTACAAATTAAATATCAGTTTCAATTTATTTGATAAGAATAAAAATTGGAGATTTGGCATTTAGGGGCTGTCTAAGAAGATTCAAGAGAACCAATAAATGAAAGATTTAGGGTCTGTCAGAAACAATCAAGCTCAGTCCACAAGCCAATTTTTTTTGCAATACAAGTTGCTTAAAGGAGTATCATTAGGAATTTGTTTGATGCATATTTAAAGTTCTAATTCTTAATAAGAAATTGTGATTTTTTCTTTGTAAGAAGTGAAATGCATAGCATTGAATTCAAAGCAATTTATCTTTTTACTATTGGTATAGAGAGTGAATTTATGATGGCATTTGAATTGCTTTTTGAGAAGTTAAATTGAAAGAGGGGATTTCTCTTTAGCTATATCAAAGGTGGTTACACTAGAAATAAAAACACTATAAATGTTATTCAAATTATAATAATTGGGCCTATCCTTTCTACAACTTATATGAGGCCTCCTAAGACTCATCCAAGAAGCATTTTTTACTTTAATTATTTGCTTTTTCTTGTTATTGCTGATAGATTTGAGGACACATATATTGTGAAGTTTGAGTTTTGGAGACAGGTAATGGGTTTGGTGAAGAGCTCAATATGGATTGCTGCCTAGATATTTCATGATACTTTGAGCAAGGATTACACCTTTATGAGGGTCAAGGAGACAACTTGGAGGATGGTTGTCTAGTAATTATGGTCAGGGACCAAGGGTTATACCTTGGAAAATCTTCTAAAAAATGTATACATATTTTGTAATCAGCAAATTTTGTTATGTAAGCCTTAAGGAGGGTCCCTTGGAAAGGTGGTTCTGTTGTTTTAGGAACAATGTAATAAGGGGGGGAATGCTAGCAAATGTTAACATTGAATGTTATTGTATTACATTATTAATGGCAGGTGTAACTCACGAGTGTATATCAGTGTAACTAGCGAGTGTATACAATTAAGTAACTATTCAACTACTTGCTTTCTCTCTTGTATAAATGCACTTGATAAATGAATAACAGTCACTGTGATATTCATATCAATAATATCTCCTAATGAAGAAGGTTCATTTGATTATATCTAAAATTCTAATATTTTTATTTTGGGTCATACTTAGGTTAGAGAGGATGGTAGTTACTTTTCTTTTATTTTCTTTTAATTTAGCAATGCTTTACTCAAATATATAATGTTCACCAGTCCTTTTTTTTTTTATGGATTAGAGAGTCATCATGTCAGAATTGAAAGATATATTGACAATTAAAAAATTTCAAATTCTTATTTTCTAGATGTAGATGAACTTATGTTTCTCAATAGACTAATAGTTTTTTTTAATTCATCAATTATAAAATAGTCCCATTTTGGAACCTAATGGATTTAAATATTTTGATTATTCAAAACAAAAAAAATCATCTTTAAGTTATTTTATTTGATGATTCTTTTTCTAATATATCCAATATAGATCACTTGCTAATGGGATGATTAGATTTTAAATTTTTGAAGAAAAAATCCCCATTAGTACTTTTCTTACTATCTTTTTTTTTCTTGAGTAATGATCAATTCACTATTTGTTGTGGAATCCTCCTCTTCATGTTATACTTTTCATAGTACATATTCCAAGTTTCAGTATTGACTCTCATTACATTTGCTCAATTATTCTAATAAATAATTCAATTTTTTCATTCTCCTTAACTTGCAACTATTTAATTATTTATTTCAAATGTTTTATTTAATCCTAAAGAGCTTTACATTCTTTATCCATTATTTCTCATAGATTTTATGGATATTTTCAACCTTATTCTTTTGAGATATTTTCATGTTATACTTTTAACCAAAAAAATATAACACCATGGAAAGAATCTATTAATTTTTTTTTACATAGAATCCTTTATGTGGCCCCAAAAAAATCCTATAAGTAACTTGTGGCTTTGGTATGAATGGATTAGTAAGTTCCACTAATTTCAAGTACAAATCATAAAACATGAAAGTAATTAAACTTATTGTGCAACCTAACTTGTTACCAAATGATTGTGTAAATCAAGGAATTAAATTATTTATTTGAAAATAAATGAATTAATAGAATGAAGAAAAATGCAACAAAAAAAAAATTAAAAAAACCTATGAGGAAGGAAACTTAGATGATAATGGTAAATTCTCTTTGACCAAAGAGTAGTACTCAAATATACAAGTATGTATACAAAATCTTAATTCTTCCAAGTTTATTTATTAGCTCTTTGTTCAACCTTAACCTCCTTGGTGGTAAAATAATTTCAGTTATCCCCTTTCTTTGCCTTATGTTGTTAATTTCTTCTCATAGCATACTAGAAGAACCAAAACACATGTGTGAGAGTCCTCTTGCATATTATTTTAAAATACACTAGGTCAACCAAGTGGTTTCACATTCTTGTTTCTTGTATAAGGATAAAATCATCCCTTTCTTAAACTAATGATTATATTTTTTCTATATCAATTAACACTTGGATGACCTTGATCATTTTGACATTACTACTTAATAAAAAAATGGTTTGATACTAGTAAATTCAAGGGTTGATTTCAATGCATAGGACATACTAGAATGACTACATTGGATGATGATATTTCCTTGTATATCCAAAATGGATTGGAAATTCTAATAATGTGAATCAGTTTGAACACTATGTAGTTAAGGACTACCTCAAAGTTAGTTCCTCCAGTAGTCAGTAATGATACATTGAGCTATGTATCTAATGTTAAAAGTGAGTAGTTTTTAATATAATGTGGTTCAAGACTAATTGAAGTTTAGTTCCTAAATTGATTATTAATGATAGAATGGTTTCACCTCAAATAGAACAATGTATGTAGCACCAATAATGATTTAGTTTTAACATTATAGAATTAGTTCCTTTATTTATTATGAATGATATGATAATTCAACTATCACAAATAATAATAAAAATGTAAATTTTAACTTTATATAGTGTAATATTACCTCTAAATTAATTATAAATAAAAATATCCTCTTTCAACCCTTCCTGTGGTATGAGCATTTCAACCCCCCTTGCTGAAAAATATCCTCCTGTGGTAAAAGCATTTCAGCCCCCTCTGAAAAATATCCTTTTTTCTAGCTTTCCCACACTCTCGGCCTCCAGGCTGGTTTTTGGTTTCACCCCATCTTCTCAAAACTTCTCCTATTCAAGACATGGTGCTCTATTTTGCCCCTCCCCCACTTACATAAAATTTTGTATCCTTTTTGTAAACTTTTTGTAACTTCTTGTATAATATTTTCACTACATACATGTAATTCTAAACTTATATAATATATACAATATTGAAATTCTTTACCTTTTACCTTAAAAAAATTATATAAATAAAAATTAATAATCATAAATAAACTATATTCATTGTTCAAAATGATTGTTGTGATCTCAACTTTTAAGAAAGAAAACAACAAACTTTTATATTTATAAACCAATATACTTAACAATACAATCTCAATGTATACTTACAAACTACTTACAAACTTATTTATCTAGTAATCAAATTTTATTTCAATTAAAATATTAATCTATAATTGTTCAAAACTCTTCCCTATAATTTGGATCCACCAGATGTTTACATAAAGCAATTAATCATAGAAAAGAGACCATACAGAATTGACTTTGTGTGTGCTATCACGCCACATATGTTTGAAAACCAAAAAATTTCAAACCTCGAAGAAAATGATGCCATTATGAACCAATGTGAAACCCCGCTAAAAGAAGCAGCAATCAATTGAAGTAGCGACGTGAAAACTCGACTTTGGACCATATACAAATGTCATTCAATTTTATCATATCACTGAATAAAGTAATAGTTACATAGAAGAACGTGAATGAATAATTCACAGCCAACTTTAAATATTGTTGGAACATGTGGAAATACAACTCAAGTCTTTGACAAATTGCCAAAAGTATAGCTATGCCCTTGTGCAAATGTCCATTTTTCATTCATTGAGTTTGAATTAAACCAGATACCCTGGCAAATATAACAGTTTGAAAGTGATTGTGATTTTGGACGTTAAAGAGAGTTGGTTCATGATAAAGCGACTGAATTTGACTGCAAGGATACTTTCTCTGTGTCAAATCATTTTAATGATTCCATATTAGAATTTGATTGCTATGAAACAAAAGCAATGTATCTTTTGTAAAACTCGTCCCTTGAACTTGTGCTTTTAAAACTTTTGTCATGGCAGGCTAACATTGGAAGTTGAGAGGAAATAGGTTTAAAGAATGGAAGATTATATTGTTGGGTGTTGAAGTCTAATGGTCATCTTATCCATTGTTTGTTTTTTTCTTTATGTAATGTTTCTTGACATTTCGTGTTATTTGTAGTTGTTCATTATGGATAAGGTTTATTATTATTGTATCTTGCTGCTGTAATTAGTTATGGTGCTGTATGTATCCAGAAGCAGAGATAAATAAAATCACTTTTCCTTCTTCAAAGTGGTGGATGTAGTCAGTTTTGGTGAACCATTATAAATCTCGTGTCTTTGTGTTCTTTGTCTTTTTATTTTGTATTTCATCTTCCTGAGTTTAATTTTCTATAATCTTCTTCTTCATTTAATCTGCAATAAATATTCAACAACTAGTATTATAGCTTGGTGAAGTAGCTGTTTGGGAATTGGGATAATTTCCAAGAAATGGATGAAGCAGATAAATGGAAGATAGAGAAGTTCTCGGGGTAGAACCTTGGATTGTGGAAAGTGTAGATGAAATCTTTGCTGATTAGAGGTGTCTCTCTCACTTGTATAGGAAGGAAAAGCAAAGAGGCCAACTGTGATGTCAGATGAAGATTGGGAGAGATGAGATAAGAAAGCGAGAGCTATGATTATTTTATCCTTATCCAACAACATCCTCTTCAATGTCACAGTAGAGAAGACCTCAAAAGTATTATGGGATAAACTAACAAACATGTACGAGATTGCTTCAGCTTCAAACAAAGTCTACCTCATGAAAAAACAATACAATCTGAAAATGAAGGAAGGCGGAATCATGTCAAATCACTTGAATGAATTCAACATTATCAGCCAATTGGTTTCAGTAAATATCATTTTGATTGATGAAATCAAAGCATTGTTATTGCTGCATTCTCCTCCAAATAGTTGGGAAGGAGTTGTGATGGAAATCAACACCTCCGTATATGGAAAAATAAAACTTAAGTTTTATGGCATTGCTGCAACTCTTATTAACGCAGATATGTGAAGCAAAAATCAAGGAACTACATCTGGTGATACCTTGTTTTTTGGTAATAGAGGTAAAAACCTAGAAACGGGCAAAAATAACCATAAAAGAAGATCAATATCAACGAGGAGATCAATTTCAAGGGCCAAAAATGGAGGTTGTTGGTTTTGTGAAAAGGAAGGCTATACAAAGAAAAAAAATTGGTCATACAAAAAGGTGTAAAACTAATCAAAGAACAATAAAGTGAACACCACGTATGAAAAAGATGAAGGTGCTCAAGTCGTGTCAACAGGTGAAACTATAGTAGATTCGTGGGTGTTGGATTCTTGTGCATCATTCCACACAACCTCATGCTGGGAAGCCTTCCAAAATTATCATGAAGGAAAATTTGGTAAAGTATATATTGGCGATAACAAGGCATGTGAAATTATTGGAAAGGGTGATGTGATGTTGAAGTTTAAGAATGGAAACATGTGATTGTTGTGTGATGTAAGACATGTTCCAAAGTTAAAAAAATCTAATTTTTGTGGGACAACTTGATGCTCAAGGATGGAGCATATCTTTTTCTTAAAATTCACGAAAGGTGACCAAAGGGGCATTAGTGGTTGCAAAGGGCAGCAAATTGGGCACATTATATGTGCTCAATAGTCTCACTAAAGAAGAAGCAACGATGGCACTTGTGGACAATGAAGCAAAACTATGGAATAGAAGGCTTGAGCACATGAGCAAGAAGGGGCTTGAAATCTTGCTCAAAGGGATCACCTTCTTGGTTTAAAATATGTGGATTTGGACCTATGTGAGCATTGTTTATATGACAAACAATGACAGATTAGTTTCTCAAGGACTAGACATGATAGAATGACAAAGCCTTTGGAGCTTGTGCACTCTAACATGCTTGGTCCTACAAAGGAAACCTCGTATGGGGGAGATAATTATTCTATTGCATTTATTGATTATTGCACTTGAAAGGTATGGGTTTACATGCTCAATAGGAAATTTGAAGTTTTTACCAAATTCAATATTTTTAAAGTTATTGTTGAAAATCAAATGAGGAACAAGATTAAATGTTTGAAAATAGCTAATGGGGGTGAATTTTATTCTTTGAAAATTGATGGATTTTGTGTAAATAATGGTATTTTTCATATTAAAGGTGTACCATTCATTCCTCAAGATAATGGTGCAGCTAAGAGGATGAATCAAACGATTCTAGAGAGGGCTCAGAGCATGCTCTCTAATGCAGGTTTGGGTAAATATTTTTGGGGAGAGGTGGTTAACCTAATATTGTACTTAATGAATTACAACCCCTCTTCTCAATTGGATTTAGGTACTCCTGAGGAGAGATGGATTGGAAGGAAATTTTCCTACAATAATTTATGGGTTTTTTGTTGCAAAGCTTTCATTCATGTTCCAAAAGATAAGTGAATGAAGTTGGATTTCAAATTTGAGTGGTGTATATTTGTTGGGTATGGAGAAGATCAGTATGGCTTCAAAATATGGAATCCATTCATAAATAAATTGGTTCACATTCAGGATGTTGTCTCCAATGAAAAGGTATTTCCAGGTTTACATAAACAAGGGTCATCGGTGAATGAGTATGTGTCTGTAGATATTGACAGTGGGAGAAATTCAGAGTTTTCATACCCAAGATTGGTTTCAACTATGCTTCAACAACACACTAGTAACGCCCATATTGGAGGAAATTTGCAACCATCATTTCATTCATAGTATCGTGTCCATGCTTCTCTAGTAGTAAATCCAAACTTGCAAGAATAAGTTATAGCTGGCCACACCGATCTTAATGCTCCCTCTTCATCACGTAAGGCTCCCTTATAGTCATGTGAGGCATATTCAAATTTACATCTGTTGCCAGTTATTTTTGAATCTTTGAACGAGTGATTTTCTTTGCCATCAGATTGTGTCTCTCCTCCTACATAGCAGTCTTTACAATCCAACATGCCACCATTCCATCCAACACAACTTGAATTCCCTCCCACGTGTGTTTCAATTGTTGTCATTCTTGCACATGAGACAATTTTGATGCCCACACAAGGTAAATTTTTTTTTTCCTTATAATTGTGGTTTATCAAATAAAAATACTCTGCCACCTCCTTTTCATGGGTATTCAAATTCTTCTCTGGAACCTTCTTTATCCTTGTGTGAGCCAATTTCAAAGTCTCTTGTTGAAGAATTAACTTCCATTCCTTGTCCTTTAAGTTGATCACATGGTGTGTATGCTAAAACATCCATTCTATCACAAACTTAATCATCACTGCCTCTTGAAATACCATCACAACCTTTGAATAATGAAATTGTCTCCCCTTCAAACTATGATTTTGTGCCAAATACATTGTTTCCTTTGCATAATTAATCAAAGAAACCAATGAATGATCAAACACATAATTCATCTGCCCTTGTCTCTACCAATAATGAAGTTGTTGATTACAATGCTTTTACTCAAAAATAATGCATTCTAGAGGCAAAATGTTGGAGATAACTTGGAGGAATAGGGAAATTTTTTAGGAAATAGTTCCTCAAGTGTGGAGGTCTACATGGGAGTGTTGACCTGTAGAAAAATTTAATGATTATTAGTTATTTATTTATGATCAGTTAGAGCTTGCTACCTTCAAAGAAGGTTACAAATATATCAATCAAGAGAAATGGTTGGATGCAATGGAAGAAGAAATGGATACGCTAATGGAAAAACACACTTGGGATTTGGTGATGCTTCCACCCAATCAGAGAGCATAAAAGATTGATGGGTATATAGGTTGAAAGAGGAAGAAGAAGGAATGAAATGGTATCAAGAGAGATCAATAGTCAAGGGTTATGGTCAGTAAAAATGAATTGACTTCAATGAGATCTTCTCATGGGTTGTGAAGATGACTACAATTCAAGAAATTTTTTTCCTTGTGGTGGTTTATGATCTTGAGTTGGAACAACCTAATGTGAAGACTACATTTCTACATGGGGATATAGAAGATAAATTATATATGCATCAGCCTGATGGTTTTGAGCAACAAGGTAAGGAAGATTTATATTGCAGGTCGAGGAGGAGTTTGTATGGGCTCAAGCAAGCCCTAAGGAAGTGGTACCTTAAGTTTGATTCTTTCATGGATGAGCAACACTTTACACACTATGAATATAATCTGTTTGTATATTATAAGTTGTTGAATAATGGTTCAAATTTGTTTTATCAATGCTATATGTTGATGATCTGCTTGTAAATAGTACTAGTATGAGATTTTTTCATGATTTGAAAAAATAGTTAGCTCAAAAGTTTGCAATGAAATATTTAGGGACAACAAAGAGGATACTTGGTATGACCATAATTTGGGAAAAACATAAGAGGGAAATCATATTTTCACAAAAAACACTATATTGACAAAGTTTTGGACAAATTTTACATGAAGGGTGCTAATCTTGTGAGCACTCCACTTGATGATCACTTTTTTTTGTCATCTAAATTGTACCCTGATACACCTCAAGACTAGGAAAACATGAAGGTTATTCCTTATTCATTAGTTGTTAGGAGTCTTAATTATGCAATGATGTGTACTTATTTAGACATTGCCCATGCAGTGGGAGTAATGAGAAAATTTATGAGAAATTCAGGCAAGAGTCATTGGAAAGAAGTGAAGTGGATACTAAGGTACTTAAAAGGTACTTTAGATTGTTTTTTTTTTTTTGGAGGTACAGATGCACAATTTCAAGGATATGTTAACATCGATATGGCCAGAGACATGGACAAACAAAGGTCTACAATAGGTTATGTGTTCACATTTTTTGGGTAGAGATAAATTGGGTTGCATGGTTGCAACAAGTGGTTTCACTCTCAACTACTGAGGCTGAATATATTACACACACTAAAGGTACAAAGGAGATGATTTGGTTGTAGTGGCTATTGGGTGAGTTGGGTTTCAATAAAACAAAATTCACTCTTTTTTGTGATAGAAACAATGCTACTCACTTAGTGAAGAACTCAACTTTTCATAATAGGACCAAGAATATTGAGTTGTGCTATCATTTCACCTAGAATGTACTTCAAAAGTGGAGAAAATTAACACAAAGGTGAATCTGTCAGATGCATCAATTGACAAAGATAGTACCAAGGGATAAGTTTGAGTTTTCTCGAACTTCTCTCAAAATTGTCAATATGTAACAATAGGGGTGAAGTGAGAGAATATCTTTGAGTTTTGCAGCAGACATTGGACTTCAAGTTGGAGATTGTTGGGTGTTGAATCCTAATGGCCACCTTATCTATTTCTTATTTTTTCCCTCCATGTTATGCATCTTGACATTCCATGTTATTTGTAATTGTTCATTATGGATAGGGATTATTACTATTATCATATCTTGATATTACAATTAGTTATGTTGTAGTATGTATCCAAAAATAGAGATAAATAAAATCAATTCCCCTGCTTCAAAGTGGATGTAGCCAATTTTGGTGAACCACTATAAGTATCATGTGTTTGTTTTACTTATCTTTGTATTTTTTATTTTAATCTTTCTTAGTTTAATTTTTTGCAATCTTCTTCTTCATTTAATCTACAATAAATATTCAACATATATTGACATAAATAAATACACACCGATTATATTTGATAATTTTGAAAAAAATTGATAATTAACAAAAGAAATTGAAGATGAAAACCTTAACATACTTAGAGCATGAAAAAAATTACATGGTCAGATAGCTAGGATTTGAGAACTTAAGTTACCAAGTGGTGTTTTTTTATTTGACATTGGAACACATGAAAAACTAATGGGAAGTATGCACAAAATTATGTCATTGTTCTACAATTTGCAAAAATAGGCCTTTGGGTTGGAAGCTTAGGGAAAATCCAAGCCAAAGGTTTAGAAATTTCCAAAGGAAACAAAAATTTGAGTGCATTATAATGCACTCACACTATGTTTTTCTTTGATTTTTTTTTTCTCTTTATTTTTCTTTCTCTTTCTCTTAATCCTTCTATTTTGGTGAATCTGTATATATGAAATAAAAAATTAATTTATATTCCATGTATATAGTTTCAAGATGTTTGAGAGTGGTCTCATATCTTTAGGAGTTATAATAAAAAATCTAGTTTTTAGATTTATAATTTCTTAGACAAATTATTTTTAGTAATTAGCAAGTTGTATCATATTTCTCTATCTCACTAATTGTTTATCCTTTATGCTCTAGACCTCTCTCTCTCTCTCAATATCTCCATCCCTTTATCTGACTCTCTCTCCATTGAGCTCAAGAACTACCTCTCTACTTGTCCATCCTTCTCTCTCTCTCTCCTTCCCTCTCTAATTCTCTCTATACTTCTTCTTTCTCCCTCTCTCCCTCCCTCCCTCCATCCTTCCCTCTCTATTTCTCTTTATCTCCCCCCCTCTCTCTGCTTCCCTCTCTAATCCTCTCCGTCTCATTTATCTCTCCCTCTCTCCCTCCTTCCCTATCTACCTCTCTCTATCTCCCTCCTTGCCTCCCTCCTTCCCTCTTTCTCTCATAATTTTTTAGATTGTTAAATTTAAGTAATTAGCATGTCAAATTTTAGTAATCAACAAACTATTGTATCATCTCTCTCTCTCTCTCTATCTCACTCATTATGTATCCCTTACACCCTAGATCTCTCTCTCTCTCTCACTATCTTCATCCCTTTATCTAACTCTCTCTCTCTTGATGTCAAAAACTACCTCTTTTCCTATCTATCTCTCTCTATGTCTCTCTCTCACTACTTCAATCTATCTCACCATTCTATCTCCCTTTCTCTTTGTCACTCCCTCCTCCCTCTTCTCTCTCCCTCTCTCTACTTCTCTCTATCTCATCCATCCCTCTTTACCTCTCCCTCCCTCCCCTAGATCTCTCTCCCAACCTCCCTCCTTCCCTCTCTTTGTGTCTCTACTTGTTTATATCTCACATATCCCTATCTAACTATCCCCCCTCCCTCTTCC
This sequence comes from Sequoia sempervirens, assembly GCA_007258455.2. Lineage (NCBI taxonomy): Eukaryota > Viridiplantae > Streptophyta > Pinopsida > Cupressales > Cupressaceae > Sequoia > Sequoia sempervirens. The sequence goes on from VDFB02075321.1 coordinate 399,052,324, forward strand.
CTATCTCTCTCTCTTTTGTTATCTCCTTCCCTATCTACTCTCTATCTCACCACTCTCTCTATCCATCTCTCTCTCCCTCCCTCTCTCCCTACTTCCCTCTCTACTTCTCTACATCCCATCTATTCCATATCTCTCTCCACTTATGTCTATGCCACCTCTCTTTCTCTCTCCTTCCCTACCTCTCTATCCATCCCTCCCTTTGTCTCTAATTATTAGAATATCTTTCCTCCCCCTCTCTCTCACTCAATCTCCATTTCTCTCTATATTTTTTTTTAAACCCATCAATTGAAGTAGCGACATGAAAACTTGACTTTGGACCATATACCAATGTCATTCAATTTTAGCATATCAATGAATAAAGTAATAGTTAAATAGAATAACATGAATGAATTATTCATAACCAACTTTATATATTGTTGGAACATGTTGATATACAACTCAAGTCTTTGAAAAATTGCTGAAAATATAGCTATTCACTTGAGGGAATGTCTTTTTTTCATTCATTGAGTCTAAATGAAACCAGATACCCTTAAAAATATAACAATTTGAAAGTGATTGTGATTTTGGACATTAAAAGAGTTGGTTCATGAGAAAATGATTGCATTTGACTGCAAGGATACTTTCTTTGTGTCAGATCATTTTAATGATTCCATATGAGAATTTGATTGCTATGAAATGAAAGTAATGTATCTTTTGTAAAACTCGTCCCTTGAACTTGTGCTTTTAAAATTTTTGTCATGGAAGGCTAACATTGGAAGTTGAGAGGAAATGGGTTTAAAGACTGGAAGATTAGATTGTTGGGTGTTGAATTCTAATGGTCATCTTATCCATTGTTTATTTTTTCCTCTTCATGTGATGTTTCTTGACATTTTTTGTTATTTGTAATTGTTCATTATGGATAAGACTTATTATTATTATTGTATCTTCTTGTTGCAATTACCTATGCTGATGTATGTATCTAGAAACATAGATAAATAAAATAATTTCCCTTGCTTCAAATTGGATGTAGTTAGTTTTGGTGAACCACTATAAATCTTGCATCTTCGTGTTCTTTATCTTCATATTTTGTATTTCATTTTTGTGATTTTAATTTTTTGTAATCTTCTTCTTCTTTTAATCTACAATAAATATTCAACTAGTATTAGAGCTTGGCGAATTAGCTGCTTGGGAATTGTGATAATTTCTAGAAAATGAAGGAAGTAGATAAATGGAAGATAGAGAAGTTCTCGGGGCAGAACTTTGTATTGTGGAAAGTATAGATGGAATATTTTCTGATTAGAGGAATCTCTCTCACTTGCATTGGAAGGAAAAGTGAAGAATCCAACTGTGATGTTAGATGAAAATTGGGAGAGATTAGATAAGAAAGAGAGAGCTACAATTATCCAACAACATCCTCTTCAATGTCACAATAGAGAAGACCTCAAAAGAATTATGGGAAAAAATAACTAACATGGATGAGATTGCTTTAGCTTCAAACAAAGTTTACCATATGAAAAAACTATATAAAATAAAAATGAAGGTGGAATCGTGTCAAATCACTTGAATGAATCCAACACCCTTATAAACCAATTGGTTTCGATAAATATCATTTTGATTGATGAAATCAAAGAAATATTACTACTGTGTTCTCCTCCAAATAGTTGGGAAAGATTTGTAATGGCAATCAACACCTCCATATCTTGAAAAAATAAATTGAAGCTTTATGATGTTGCAATTCTTATCAGTGAAAATATGTGAAGGAAAATCAGGGAACTGCATTCGGTGATGCATTGTTTTTTGATAATAGAGGTAGACACCAAGAAAGGGGAAAAAATAACCATAGAAGAAGATCAAGATCAACGAGGAGATCAATTTCAAGGGAAAAAAATGGAGGTCGTTGGTTTTGTGGAAAAGAAGGTCATACAAAGAAAAATTGTTGGTCATAAAAAAGGTGCAACACCAATCAAAGAACAGTGAAGTGACTACCACAAATGAAAAAGATGAAGGTGTTCTAGTCTTCTCAATGGATGAAACTACAATAGATTCATAGGTGTAGGATTCTAGTGCATTCTTTCATGCAACCTCATGCCGAGAAGCATTCCAAAATTATCATGAAGGAAAATTTGGTAAAGTATATCTTGGTGATAACAAGGTATGTGAAATTATTGGCAAGGGTGATATGATGTTAAAGTTGAATAATGGAAACAAGTGATTGTTGTGTGATGTAAGACATAATATGAAGGTAAAAAAATATGATTTCTATGGGGAAACTTGATTCTCAAGGATGTATCATATCTTTTTCTTCAAATACATGAAAGGTGACCAAAGGGGCATTAGTAGTTGCAAGGGGCAACAAATTTGACACATTATATGTGCTTGATAGTCTCATTGAAGTGTGTGTAGTGATGACACTTGTGGACAATGAAGTGGAACTATGGCATAGAAGGTTCGAGCATGTGAGTAAGAAGGGGCTTGAAATCTTTCCTAGAAGAGATCACCTTCTAGGTTTAAAATCTATGGATTTGGACCTATGTGAGTATTGTTTATATGACAAATAATGACAGATTAGTTTCTTAAAGACTAGACATGAAAAAAAGAAAAATCCTTTAGATCTTGTGCACTCTGATGTGTTTGGTCCTACAAAGGAAACCTCATATGGGGGAGCTAATTATTTTGTTACATTTATTAATTATTGCACTTGAAAGGTATGGGTTTACATGCTCAATAGGAAATTTGAAGTTTTTACCAAATTCAATATTTTTAAAACTATTGTTGAAAATAAAATGGAGAATAAGATTAAATGTTTGAAAATAGATAATGGGGGTGAATTTTGTTCTTTGGAAATTGATGGTTTTTGTGCAAATCATGATATTTTGTGTATTAAAGTGCACCATTCATGCCTCAATAGAATGGTGCAATTGAGAGGCTGAATTGAATGATTGTAGAGAGGACTTGGAGCATGCTCTCTAATGCAGGTTTGGGCAAAGAGTTTTGAGCAAAGGTGATTAACATACTAGTGTACTTGATTAATTGCATCCCCCCTTCTCAATTGTATTTTGGTACTCCTAAGGAGAGATGGATTTGAAGGAAAATTTCCTATAATCATTTATGGGTGTTTAGTTGAGAAGCTTTCATTTATGTTCTAAAATATAAGTGAACGAAGTTGGATTTCAAATATGAGTGGTGTATATTTGTCAAGTACAAAGAATATCAATATGGCTTAAGAGTGTGGAGTCCAATGATAAATAAATTAGTTCATAGTCGGGATGTTGTCTTCAATAAAATAGTATTTCTATGTTTTCATAAATAGGGGTCATTAGCGAATGAGTATGTGTCTATAGATATTGACAGTAGGAAAAATTCATAGTTTTCATATCCGAAATTGGTTTCAAATATACCTCAACAACACACTAGTAACAACCAGGTTAGAAGAAATTTGTAGCAATCATTTCATTCATAGTATGGTGTCCTTTCTTCTCTAGTAGTAAATTCAAACTTGCAAGAAGAAAATATATCTTCCCATGCCAAACTTAATGTTCCCTCTTCATCGTGTAAGGCTCCCTTATATTCACATGAGGCATATTCAAATTTGCATCCACTGCCATTTATTTTTGAATCTTCAAATAGGTGATTAGCTCTTCCATCTGATTATGTCTCTACTCCTACATAGTAGTCTTTACAATCCAACATGCCACCATTCCATCCAACACAACCTAAAATACCTCCCATGTGTGCTTCAATTGCTCCCATGCCTGCACATGAGACAAGTTTGATGCCCATGCAAGGTAATAAATTTATTGTTTTTCCTTATAAGTATGGATTGTCAAATGAAAATACTCTATAACCTCCTTTTCATGGGTATTTGAAGTCTTCTTTGGAACCTTCTTTATCCTCGTGTGAGCCAATTTCAATGTCTCTTGTTGAAGATTTAACTTCCACACCTTGTCCTTTAATCTATTCACATGGTGTATATGCTAAAACATCCATTCTATCACAAATTTTATCAACACTGCCTCTTAAAATACCATCACAACCTTTGAATAATGAAATTGTCTCCCATTCAAACTATGATTTTGTGCCAAATACATTGTTACCTTTGCATAATCAGTCAAAGAAACCAATGAATGATCAAACATAGAATTAATTCACCGTTGTTTCTATCCATAATGAAGCTATTGATTACAGTGTTTTTACTCAAAATAATGCATTGCAAAGGAAAAATATTGGAGATAACTTGCAAGAACATGGCGATTTGCAAGAAACAACTCCTTAAGTGTGGAGGTCTACTCGGGAGCATCAACCTCCAACAAAATTTAATGATTACTAGTTATAGATTTATGATCGATTAGAGCTTGCCACCTTCAAAGAAGTTTACAAATATATAAATTGAGAGAAATGGTTGGATGCAATGCAAGAAGAAATGGATACACTAATCAAAAATCACACTTAGAATTTGGTGAAGCTTTCACCCAATCAGAGAGCATTAAAGAATCAATGGGTGTACATATTGAAAGAGAAAGGAGGCAATAAATGGTATTAGGCGAGATTGGTAGTCAAGGGTTATGATAAAAAAAAAAGAATTGACTTCAATGAGATCTTCTCATAGGTTGTGAAGATGACTACAATTTGAGAAGTTTTGGGCCTTGAACTAGTTTATGATCTTAAACTAGAACAACTTGATGTGAAGACTACATTTCTACATGGGGATATAGAAGATGAATTGTATATGCATCAACTTGAAGGTTTTGAGCAACAAGTTAAAGAAGATTTATATTGTAGGTTGAGGAGTTTGTATGGGCTCAAGCAAGCCCTAGGGAAGTGGTACCATAAATTTAATTCTTTAATGGTTAAGCAACACTTTACATGCTATGAATCTGATCCATGTGTATATTATACGGTATTGAATAATGGTGAGTTTGTTTTATCAAGATGCTCTATGTTGATGATATGCTTGTAAAAATTACTAGTATGGGAGTTTTTCATGATTTGAAACAATAGTTAGCTCAAAATTTTGCAATGAAAGATTTAGGGGAAGCAAAGAGGATACTTGGTATGACCATAATCTGGGACAAACATAAGAGGGAAATTAAATTGTCAAAAAAAATACATTGATAAAGTTTTGGAAATATTTAACAAGGGTGCTAAGCTTGTGAGCACTCAACTTGTTGATCACTTTCGTTTGTCATCTGAATTGTACCCTAAAACACCTCAAGATCAAGAAAAATTGAAGGGTATTCCTTATTCATTAGTTGTTTGGAGTGTTATGTATGTGATGGTGTACACTTGTCAGGACATTTGCCATGCAATGGGAGTAGTGAGAAGATTTATGAGCAAATTGAGCAAGACTCATTGGGAAGAAGTGAAGTGGATACTAAGGTATTTAAAAGGTACTTCAGATTGTTTTTTTTTTTTTTGAGGTAGAGATGAACAACTCAATTAGTGCGGGATCATGGGGGTCCAAAAAGTGGAGATATGATAAAAAATGGCTGATGACTTTTTTTATCTAAATTTGATGAAACAAAAATGTTTTATTGAGAAAGTTGTCAACTTCCACCAATATAAGATATGCCTTATTTTGAATTAAATAGATAATTATTATTGATTTTCAACATGCATTATGACTAATGTCCTAATTGATAAACTAATTTAAAAAATCTATAATTCTCAAATGATTTCACATTTTTTGAATCCAAAAGATGTGGCACATTCTATGCTTCCCATACTATAGGATTAAAAAAAAAAATTGAATTTCATAAATTTTTGACCAAGTTATAGTGGTTAAGCAAACACATTTTAATATTTTCAAAAAAATTCTAATAAAAAGTTCATAACTAATTATTTACTTGGAAAAAAAATAAAAAAAATGGAGGCACATCTGAGCATGTCTCCTCTACTTATATCGAAATTTTCAAAAAATATATATTTTTTTTCTTGTACTTAGGTTGGTTAGACATACACCTTTTTATTTTTTCCTGAAAATTTAGTACTAATGCATTGAAATTTTAAATTTTGACCAAATAGATTTATTTTTTTCCAAATAAGGACTAATATCATAGAAACTACATTCAATTTTCTACAAATTATGTCCTTAAATATTTTTCAAATTATGTTAATAACCTATTTAAATTTTTATGTCAAGTTTCCTAACTCCGTTTTTTCAAATTTTCATTGCCACATAAGGGCCTAGTTTGAACCCCCATAATCCTACACTAACCCAACTATGAGGTTATGTTGAAATTAATATGGTCAAAGACTTGGAAAAAAAAAGTTCTACAATAGGTTATGTGTTCATGTTTGTTGGGGAATCTATCAGTTGGGTTTCATGGTTGCAACAGGTGGTGGCACTCTCCACTATCGAGGCTGAATATATTACACTCACTAAAGGTACAAAGGAGATGATTTGGTTGTAGGGACTGTTGGGTGAGTTGGGTTTTAATCAAAATGTTTTCACTCATTTTTGTGATAGCAACAATGCTATTCACTTGGCAAATAACTCAGATTTTCATAATAGGACCAAGCATATTGAGTTGCACTATCATTTCATCTGGAATGTACATGAAGAAGGAAAGCTGAAAGTGGAGAAATTGACATAGAGGTGAATCTGGAGGATGCATTAACAAAGATAGTACCAAGGGATAATTTTGAGTTTTTCAAAACATCTCTCAAAATTATCAAGATGTAACAATAAGGGTGAAGTGAGGGAATATCTTTGACTTTTGCAATGGATGTTGAACTTCAAGTTGGAGATTGTTGGGTGTTGAAGCAGCCCACTGGTCACCTTATATGTTTCTTATTTTTCCCCTCCATGTGATGTCTCTTGACATTCCATGTTATTTTTAATTGTTCATTATGTATAAGGCTTATTATTATTATCGTATCTTACTACTCCAATTAGCTATGTTATAGTATGTATCCAAAAACAAAGATAAATAAAATCAATTCCTTTACTTCAAAGTGGATGTAGCTAGTTTTGGTGAACCACTATAAATATCATGTCTTTGTTTTATTTATCTTTTCATTTTGTATTTCATCTTTCTGAGTTTAATTTTCTACAATCTTCTTCTTCATTTAATCTGCAATAAATATTCAACATATATCAACATCAATAAATATACATCAATAATATTTGACAATTTTTGACAAAAATGGATACACTAAAAAAATAAATTAAAGATGAAAACCTTAACATACTTAGAACATAAAAAAAATACATGGTTAGAAAGCTAGGAGAGAACTTAACTTCTCTTGGTGTTCTTTTATTTGACATTGGAACACATGCAAACCTGATGGGAAGTATGTGTGAAATTATGTCATTTTTTTACAATTTGCAAAAATAGGCCTTGGGACATCAAAAAGACACTCCAAACCTTGGGTTGGAAACCTAGGGAAAATCCAAGCCAAAGGTTTGGAAATTTCCAAAGGAAACAAAAATTTGAGCCTATAATGTGCCCACACTATGTTTTTCTTTGAAAAAATTTCTTTCTCTTTTATTTTTCTTTTGTTTCAATCCTTCTCTTTTGAACTATATATAAATAAAAATTTCATTTATATTTCATGTATATAGTTTTAGGACACGTTTAGTGTGGTTTCATATCTCTAGGAGTAACAATACAAATTCTAGTTTTTAGATCTTATAATTTCTTATACACCAAAATTTAGTAATCAACAAGTCGTATCATCTTTCTTTTCTCTATCTCACTAATTTTTATCCTTTATGCTCTAGACCTCTCTCTCCTCACTATCTCCATCCCTTTATCTTACTCTTTCTCCCTGGAGCCAAAGAACCATCTCTTTATTTGTCCATCCTTCTATCTCTCATCTCTCTATCTCTATCTTCTCTCTCTATCTCTTCTCTCCTCCCTCCTTTTCATCTCTCTCTCCTTCCTCCCCCAATTCTCTATTCCTCTTTCTTTTCCTCCTCCTCCATCCTCCTCTATATTTATTCATCCTCCCCCTCTCTCTTTTTGTCTCTCCCACTCCTATCCATCTCACTCTTCCCTCTCTCCTCCCTCCCTCCCTTCCTTCCCTTTATATTTCTCTATCTCCATCCCTTTACCCAACCCTTGATCTCAGAAAAACCAATCATAAATATCCATCTTTCTCTACTTTTATCTCACCATTCTATCTCCTCTCTTTTTCATCATTATCCCTCCTTCCTCTTCCTCTCCTCTCTTCTACTTCTTCCATCTCATCTATCCATTCATTCTCTCCTCTCTCCTTATCTTCTGTCCCTCCCTCCTTCCTCTACTTATCTTCACCACTTTTCTATCCATCTCTCTTCTTGTGATAGAGAGAGATGGAAAGATGAAGGTGGGAGAGTTTGAGAGAGGAGGAGGGAGAATAGTTAGGGGAGAGAGAGAGAGAGAGAGAGAGAGATAGAGAGAGAGAGAGAGAGAGAGAGAGAAGGAGGGAGGGAGGCATATGTAGAGATGAGGAGAGAGAGAAAGTGGGTGGGATGAAGGAAGAAGAGAGGGAAAGTGGGTGGGATGAAGGTAGAGAGAGAGAGAGGTGATATAGAGAGAAGTAGAGAGGCAAGGGGGAAGGTGGAGATATTGAGAGAGAGAGGGAGAGAGATAGAGAGGATTGAGGGAGGGACATATATAGATGGGGAGAGAGATACAAAGAATTAGATAGGGAATAAGATAGAGAGTAGGGGGAGGGGGAGAGAGAGTAGGGGAAGGATAGATAAGTGACATAGAAAAAATTAGAGAGAGAGAGAGTGGTGAGATAAAAATAAGTGGAGAGGGAAGGAGATAATGAGAGAGAGAGAATGGGGAGATAAAGATAAGTGGAGAGGGAAGGAGAGAATGGGAGAGAGAGGTAGAAGGAGAGGGAGAGGGAAGATAGAGACATAAAGAGGGTAAGAGGGAGGGAGGGAGGGAGGGAGGGAGAGAGATAGAGAGTGAGAGAAGTGAGATAGAGTGGAGGATGTGGGGATATTGAGAGAGAGAGAGGGGGGGAGGGAGAGGGAGAGAGTGAGAGAGAAGTGAGATAGAGAGGAGGAGGTGGGGATATTGATAGAGGGAGAGAGTGAGAGGGAGAGGGAGAGGGAGAGGGAGAGGGAGAGGGAGAGGGAGAGAGGGAGAGAAAAGGAAGAGATGGGGAGATTAAGAGAGAGAGAGGGAAGGAGGGAGGGAGACATAGATGTGGAGAGACAGATAGAGAGAAGTATATATGAAAGGAGAGAGAGAAGGAGAGGGAGGGAGAAGTAAGGAGGGAGAGAGAGGTGAAATAGATAGAAGTAGAGAGTGAAGGGGAGAGATGTTGGCATATGATGTTGCACACCATTACATAAAATATAATATTATAATGTTGTAATTAAATAATGATTTAGGTTTGATACACCTAGATGGTGTGGTTAATCACACTAGGTAATTATTTGGGGACAATTTGTATGTTATATTGTAACATTGTATTATTATTTAATGTGTACTTGAGACATGAGATAATAATTTAATATTGGGGAATATTTAATAAAGTGAAATCTTGGTACCCAATATTAAATGAGGGGATAGTGGTTTTGTATTCAAGTGGCTTTGTGGTACATGGTTTTATCTTACCACTTGGTTGTATTTGAGTTAGCTTGATTCTATAAAATTAAGAACATGTTTAGTGGTTAAGGTTGGTTGGGTGAGTGGGATGTCATTATTGTCTTTTTGATGAGTGCATATATGAAATATGGCATGGGATGTGTGGATTCATGCTTGGACACATGGGAGATGCATTGGAGAGGCTTGATGCTTCAGAGGTATTTATTGCAAATCTTGTAATATTTTATATTTGAATAATATATGGAGTATGGAATCTTTTGTAGGCTAGGTTTTTCGTCATGATGGTTTTCCTAGGGTTTATCTTTTGTTATCTTCTAGATTGTCTATTTTAATCTATGCATTATTGTTATTTTGTAAACTTCAATGCATGCTTTTCTCTAATGGGGTTATGTCATAAATATATTAAGAATGTGGATATATGATGTATTATTTCCTAATAAGTGGTATCAAAGCTTTCATGGTTGATGGGAGGTGTGAGCTTCCATGTTTTTTCTATAACCCTTGTTTGAGTAGATTTGGTGCAAAGTTGAAGCCATGGTTATGCATGATAGATCTAAGGAATTACAAGGTATGGAACACATGTTGTAGGTGTTGTTATGTGTATTTGAGCTTTGGGATTGTCAAGATTTTTTGGGTTTATTTCAAATCTGAGGCAAGCAAAATTTTGTGCAAAATTTTTTCTTAGATTGTGCTTTCATATGAGGGTTTTGTAGAGGAAGTTTTACAAATGACCACTTTAGACAAATCTGAGCTCACCATTCGATGTAAGATGGCTGAGAAATGAAAAATGACATAAAATTTTCCCTAGTTTGGAGAAGTTGAAGAAAAGGAATTTTTTTTTGCCCCTACAACTTGCCATATGACCATATGACCATATGGGTCTGGAGAGAAAAAATATTAAAAAGTAAATAAAAATATATTTCTATAGAAAAATAAATTAAACCCTGTGAAATTTAAAAGTTTATATTAAAAATCTCTTTGAAAGAAAATAGAGGAATATATTATAATGGGGGAATGGGATCTGTGAACCCATACCCTCCCTGCATCAGCCCCTATCGCATCACACTACAATCAATCCATAATATGCTTTAACCACTAGTCAATAAAATCCAACGACACTTTTTTTGAAGTGATAAACTTTGAACTATTTAAAATTTAAAGTGGTTGAATAGTTTTTAAAGAAAACTTTTAATATTGGAAAATCTAAATTAAATGATTTTAAACCACACACCACCCCACTCATAAAGTTTTAAATTTAAAATATCAAAAAAATTGCCACAAAAATAATATTTTTTTAATATTTGTAGAATTGAATCTGATTTTAATATGGAGTGGGGTCCACTTGAAAGTTGTGTATAGAGTCAAATTGGACATTTTTTTCAAATGAGCATTAACTTTCACCAAAGATGTCATATTTTCAAATTTTTATACTCGTTCGAAAGGTGGTTATGAGTGCTACATAGTGGTACATGTTTGGTTGCATGATTTTGTTGATTTGATCAATTTTTGGGGCCTGAAAGTTAAATATTCTTTTGTACATAGTTTCAAGCATAAGTTTTGCATACGAAGTTGGTTTTTCAATTTTTCATAAGCATTGGAGAGCACGAGAATGTACTACATAGTGGATTAGGTAGATTTTAACTTTGTGTTGTAGGATGAGTTTGGTACTTATTTGATCACTTATAGGATCCTTAGATTTTGGGTGTGATTGTGTGAGCATATAAATGAGTTAAGAGGAAAAACCTTGAGAGAGTACATGTTTTTATATGATATTTATGATGATATAGTTGATTATCAATTTGGTGCTTCTTGGTATAGGTTTACAAGTGTTTTTAGGGATGGACTTTGATGGTGATAGGTACATAGCTTGTCTTCAATTTTGAGGACATGGGTTGACATGAGTGGAGACTTGGAGTCTTGTATGGGTGATAGTTGAATGCAGGTACATCATTGGCTATGAATATGGTGTAATGGATATAAAAGTATATTTGAGAATTAACATGACATGATCATGTATGTGGTTGTTTGGTGGTGACATGGTTTAGTGTTAGGAGACCTTTGTTATTATCTCCTAGATGCTTGATTAGTTCCTTGACTATAGTTCTCATTTATGGAAATGTTTGGTAAATAAGATCGATGGTTTATTTTGTGTTTGAGTCTTGATATCCATAGGATTATCTTCTTTCATATCTTGGGTTTCAAGTTACTAATGTGACAATGAGTTTGCATGCTTCATTGTTTGGTATCTATAATTTATGCAATTTCACATATTGATCACCCATTTAGTTGTAATGGGATAATCGGTGTGGACCATCTATATCCACAAGATTGTTTTAGTGTTGATGTAGGATATGTTAGTTGGCCTTGTTTATGGTAATTTTTGCACTGGTATGTTGCTTTGGGATGAGAGGATGGATGGTTAGAGTGCCTGGATTGTTGGTTGATTGGATATATAGAGCATTTGGTTTTATCATTATGTCATGATAGCTTAGTTATTACATTGGTTACACTTTTCAGTGGGAGATTTTGACAGTGATGAGTCGGTAGTGTAGGATTTGTTCCTGCTATTTTGATGGCAATTTTATCTTCTTGGATTGGAGATTTTGGTTCTACTTGGTATGATTGGCATTTCAGTTGTGTGTGTGGACCTAGATGATCTTCATGGAGGAGATTGTTGTCATGATGCCATGTGTAGCTCGGTATCATGGTTCAATGGAAGTTGTTGGTACAGTGATATGATTCATCATTGGTGATGGTTATCTTCATGTGATTGGAGATGTTGATTCTTGGTTTAGAGTGTGTTTAGTATTGTGTCATGATTTACTCTTGATGCTGGCTTAGAGGTTTGACATAATACAATTTCTCTTGAGACTAGGATGTTTATGCATTGGTACATGTGATCTCCTAGGAGAAGATGGTTAGATCATGATGTCATGATAGGTTCCTGATTCTATGGTTGGAGCTTTGAAATTGATCTTGTTGGTTCTCTTAGTATTGATTACATTGGTAATTTTCTTAGAGCTTCATGATAGTGTGGTTTTTCATTTGGAGTTAAGCATGGATTGATTAGTTGGAGGTATGTATAGATACTTGGAGACTTGGGTGAGGTTGGAGTTCTCTTGGGATTAGAGACATTTTCTTGAGAGAGTTACTCCCTGGAGGTTTCATCAGGAAGGCCAAGGAGATTTCACCTAGATATGGTTGTGAGTTCACAATGGAACTATCGAGGATATTGTTCTTGGAGTGAGACATGATGACTTAGTTATCCTAGAGGAGCATTCTCATTTCCCACTCTTGGTCTACTCGATGATTTATCATCTAATATGTATTTCTCATCCTAATTTTGATGTGTTTATGTTTTCTACTTTGATTTCTCATGGGAATAATTTGATTCATGGTGATTGATTTTGGAGGTCCTCATTTCATGATTATTTAGGATGAGTTTATATTGCTTTATCTTTCATGGATATGGATCTTGAGCTATGGATATTTAGTTATAGAGGATTCATTTTGGGTTATGGTTAGCATGGTTATCTCCTTGTGAATTTGAGTTTATGATATCATTTATTGATGAGGAGTTTAGGAGACTTTTTATGGGTTGTTTTCTAAATTTTGGGAATGGTTACTTTGAGTTTTATCTTCTTGATTAGAGAGGCTTACATTCATGTTTGCATTATATATGATTCATATGTTGTGTTTAATCTAAGAGAGTGGATTTTGTTTTGGGTGTTGTTGAGGCTTCTCATTTGGGGTGGTTAGGAGATCATACTTGACACAATATAGAACTTTGAGTTGTTGGTAGGACATGTTATGGTTTATAAATTTTCTCTCTTCATTCTATGGCTCCTTCTTAGATTCATGTTCATGTTTATATTATTTGGGAGGATGGTGGCAACATGTTGTGAGAGATTATCTCACTGTTGGTGTTACATGTGTATACCATATTATTGTTCTTGGTACTTCATTGTTGATCATTTATCACACCTTGGTATAGTGTTGATTGGTAGACTTGATATGCTTTGACATTACCCATGTAGTGGGATTTCCTATATATGTATGTTCTTCATTTATAGTTTGGTACAAGGAGCCTGTTATTGCGATTTATGGGTTGCATATGTTGATAGCATGAGTTTACGGATTTTATTGATACCTAGGAGGTATGTATGGTTGGATGTATTAGCATGTGTTGTGGATACTGTTTTTTGATCATGTAGCTTTTTTACCTATGACAACAACTTTTTTGGAGCCTTTGTTATCACTTGGATATGATGCTTGTGTTCTTGGATTGGTGTATCTTCACCTTGGCATATTCCTTTTCTTCCATAGGTGGCCCATTGGAGGAGGAGAGGATTTCTTTCTTGAGATGTTGGTCACTTTGGTTTTATTTTAGGTTTCTTGATGAATCATGAGAGCATGTTAGAGATTCATGTGGTTTCATGTATGGCTATTATGATGATGTATTTCATTGATTGATCCTTATGTAATGTATATAACAAGTGAGAGAATGTTGGGATATTGTGTTGTACACCATTGTATAAAATATTATATTACAATATTGTAATTAAATAATCATTTAGTTCTGATGCACCTAGGTGGTGTGGTTAATCACAATAGGTAATTATTTGGGGGCTGGCCACTTGTCTTTTGTATTGTAACATTGTATTATTATTTAATGTGTGAGAGACATGAGATAATAATTTAATATTGGGGAATATTTAATAAAGTAAAAAATTGGTACCCAATATTAATTGAGGGGTTAGTGGTTTTGTGTTCACATGGTTTTGTGGTACATAGTTTTATCTTACCGCTTCAAGGTTATATTTGTGTGAGCTTGAGTCTATAAAAGCACACACATATTTAGTGTTTAAGGTTGGCTGGATGAGTTGGTTGTCATTATTGAGTCTTTCAAAGGAGTACATATGTTAAGCATGGCATGTGATGTGTGGATTCATGCTTGGACACATGGAGGATGCATTGTAGAGGTTTAATGCTTTAGAGGTACTCATTATAACACTTTTATTGTTTTATTTTTGAATAATAGATGGAGTATGGATGCTTTTGGAGGCTGGGTTTCTTTGTCTTGAGGGTTTTCCTAGGGTATATATTATGTTATCTTGTCTATATTTTATATTACATTATGGTTATTTTTTAAGCTTGCATGAATGATTTTCTCTCATGGTGTTATATAGGAAATAGATTAAGAATGTGGTTATGATGTAAATTATCTCCTAATAAGAGAGAGGGGTGGGAGAAGGAGGGAGAGAGAAGTAGGAAGGGATATATTTAAGATATATAGAGGGAGAGGTGGAGAGAGAGAGAGAGGTGAGATAGAGAGTAGAGAGGGAAGGAGAGGGAGAAAGAGAGAAAAGGAGAGTGAGGGAAGGAGGGAGGGAGGAAGAGGTGGAGAGAGAGAGAGAGAGGGAGGGAGTTCTTAATTTCAAGGTAGAGAGAGTCAGATAAAGGGAAGGAGATAGTGAGAGAGAGAGGCATAAAGCATAAGGGATACGTTACAATGAGTGAGATAGAGAGAAGGATGATAGAAAAAGTTGATGATTGCTGAAATTTGACCTCTTGATTAATAAAATTTGACATGTTGATTACTAAAATTTGATTTTCTACCAAAAACTAGAATTTGTGTTATAACTCTTAGAGTCCTACTTAAAGAACTCTCAAACATTCTAAAAATATATACATTGAATATAACTTAAAGAGTAAGAAGTTAAACATGTCCATATATATATGTAAACTAGAGGGAGGGAGGCAGGGAGGGATAGAGAGAGAGAGAGAGAGAGAGAGAGAGAGAGAGAGAGAGAGAGAGAGATAGAGAGAGAGAGAGATGGACAAGTAGAGCTCGGTAGTTCTCGAGCTCAAGGAAAAGAAAGTCAGATAAAGGGATTGAGATAGTGAGAGAGAGGTCTAGAGAGTAAGAGATAAAAATTAGTGAGATAGAGAGAGAAAGATTATAGAACTTGGTGATTTCTAAAATTTGATATGTTGATTACTAAAATTTGAAAAAGTCTAAGAAATTATAAGATCTTCTGAAAACTAGAATTTGTATTATAACTCCTAGAGATTGAAACCACTCTCAAAAATATTGAAACTATATAAATGTAATATAGCCTAAATATTTATTTCATTTATATAGTTTCACCAAAAAAGGAGAAAGATTTTTTTTGAAAGAAAAACATAAAGCAATCATGTTATAATGCACTCATCTTTTATGAAATCATTCAAGTAATGTAATCATGTTATAACACACTTTAGTTATGTGCAACCCAACCATAATGTGAGCACTTTATAACACACTCATGTTATGACTTGGTAATGATTGAGCCTAGGCTTGATCACTAACAACCCATAATGCGAGCATGTTTCATCATAACATGCTCACATTTTCTCTTTTTTGGGACCAAAAAGTGGAGTGGAAACTTTTAGTCCCCCATTGTTCTACACTTATCCTCAACATGGCATAAATATTATAATTTTCCAATTATATATTTAATATAAGTAACATTAATGATTATATATTAAAGTTAATTATAATATTATGGAAATATATTATCTATATATAATTGAGAAAAGTAATAGAAAATATTGTTGCAAGAATTATAACAATAATGCTATTATTAGTATTAACATTCCTACTTATATTAATATCCCTATTAATTCCTTAATTGGTTAATTCTAATTCTAAAATAATTATTAACATTGATATTAATTTTCATATTAATAATGGTGTAAACTTAGAGAGTAATAGTTTTGAATAGCCTACCCTAATTATAATTATTTATGTAAGAATGTATTACTTCTCAAAGGGAACTGTTAGGTCCTTGTGAGAAAACATAACCTCAATGGTTTATAGGGAGAAATCTCATCTTAGTTAGTCAAGTTATGCAAATGATCCAATTGGGGTAGCAAGAAAGGTAAAAGGGAATGTTACTGTTCCTTGATGAAATTTAAACTTCTACTATATATCCAAATTGAGTCCACACAAATGGTTCTCATCATAATGATCTATGATTTGACAATAAATCAATATTCAATTAATATAATCAAATAAATATCCTTCTAACCAATATATTCAGTTGGTGACTATTGTGTCCAGTGTTACCTTGGTTTCTAGAGAAATTTAGCATCAAATTAGGCTACATGTGATGGACACCACACACTTTTTTTGCACTATCCTTTCACCTCCCCAATCTCAAGTGACATGTGAGTAGTGATATTGCATGAGCAATATCACATTATGCATATAGTTTTCTTTTGTTATTGTAGTATAGTAAAATGCATACCCTTGCATTTTCACACTTGCTTGGGCCATCCTTGCTTTATTTATCCCCATGTATGTCTTAATTGGTCCTATTTTGCATCCAAAAGCCTAATAAACTATATATTTTTATGGAAAATCTTGAAAAACATCAAAAGATAAATGATCATTTAATGATTTTGTCTATGTGTCCCTAATTTGTGGACCAGGACTAAAATGCTAACTAGGGAATCTTTTTTCTCCATGGGTCGTGGGACCCTGATCTTCAATGCACCTGAAAAGGTCCCTTTTTGGAGTATGTGCCCCAAGATTTGAGCTTTGGGACTAAGATGCTACCTAGGGCATCTTAGTCCTCCTTGGCTTATTTTTGGGATTTAATTTCAAATTCTAATGGGATTTAGCCTCCTTTAATTAATGTATTCATATGTCAACTTGTTGTGATGTAATTTCAGGATATTAAGCATAGATAAGTATAAATATAAGGCTCCTTCACTCATTTCACATCAAGACTTTTGTGAGAGCATTCCTAATTACAAATTTGAGTCCACAAGAGCATTCAAGAGAAATTCATCAACCATTTGGAGCCATCATTTCATGCTTTATTTCATTAATTTCATCATTTGGTTTCATTAATTACAAGGGGTTTGACCAAGGAAAACCGACATTCACCAATAATCAACAAGTTTTTCCTCTTTTGTATGTTTGTGATTGCAGATTTAGGTTGAAGACTTGAAGATCATTTGGAGTGCAAAGTTGCAAAGTGTACCCTAGCAAAAAGTATTTATTGCTTGATATAGGAATAACTGATGACAAATTGGACTTAATGAGGCCTTGATTTGGTGTTGTGAGGTGTTTTACACATCCACACTAGGTCTTGGACCCTTGCAAACTGAATAAAATACATTTAACAATGTCTTATAAAGGTGTTGTAAAAGAATTTCATGCTTTTCTAGACTTAATAAACCCATTCTCCCTTAATTAAAAATTATTAAATTCATTTAATTTTGTATCCTCACATCAATATAGAAGGCTTGTAAAATAAACTTAATGTTAATAATCTAGTATTGTAATGTGTCCTACACATTCACATTGGATGTTGTGCCTTCCTAGGCTATGTGGACCTCATTTTAGTGTTGTAAAGTGTATTTAATCAAACTTTCACATTGAATTCTATGTCACAAGACCTAATTTACCTTCACATAATCATTAATAGGCCCCTATTATCCCATATTGTGCATCTTGAGGCATAATTTGATGAAATGCTTGACAACGTCACCATATAAACCTAATTTCCTGATTCCCCAACAACCCAGTTGGAAGATGGGCCCCTCTTGGACTAATTCAACATTTTTGGTGAATGAGTCCCTACTAAGTGGGACTTATTCATGCAAGGTGGTGAATTAGTCCCATTTGGGTCATTTTTGGGTTTTGAGTGGGAAATTTTGGAATTTAAGTTTTATTTTTCTTCATGTCAGCGTTAGGGATCTAATTTATAGATAAATAACGTGAATTTCCTATAAATATAAGCCTTTAAGACCTAATTTACATCTCATAATGCATTCACACATCTCTTATCATTCATTCATCATTGATCATGTCCTCAAGTCATGTAAGTTAGGGTTTTTATATTCTAAGTCATCAAGATAGCTTCCAAAGTTATTCAAGGGTTGAATCTTCATCTTTTTCTATAGAAAATCGAGGTCAATCATCATGGAAAGGTATTAATCCCTTCATTTCATGTTCATTCTTCATATTATCTCTTCATTTGGTTTAATTACCAAAAAGGGGTTTGACCAAGGAAAACCCCCATGCCTTAACATTCAACATTTCTCTTTCTCTTCTTGTGTGTTTGTAGATTTAGACATCTTGAAGGCTTGGAAATTATTGAAGATAAAGTTACAAAGTTTTTGAAGACATCTCCTTGTTGAACAAGGAAAAATATCAACAAAAGGTCACTTTCAGACCCAAAAATCAAACTTTCAGAGGTGGACACCTGTTAGGAGCCGAAGTGCAGATCAGAGACTTCAGTTTCCACCTTTGGATTTTCAAAAATTCAAGAGTGGACTAATTCACCATGGATGGCGAATGAGTCCCACTTCCAAGTCTAAAAAAGGTTTTCTGTAGTTTTGGATACCAGTTTGTCTAAAACGGGCTCTGGAACAATTTTCCAGATCTGGGACTAATTCAACCAAAATGGTGAATGAGTCCCACCAGGCCTAAAAATCAAGATCAACAAAATTTTAGATGTCATTTTGAGTCTTTATCAAGATCTCAGGTGCACACTTTCAATTTCATCCATTTCTAGGTGTTTTTTGCACATCACAATGTGTTTTCCAACAACTTGCATTTCAATAGTATTACATTAACAATCAATAGCTTTTATTATTTTTCTACATTTGGATCATTAAATTGGCATAATTAATTCATATTTCCATCATACTTACATTAGGTTGAGTGAACCACCTAGATTTTGTTGTGGAATCTATCTCTTTCCTTTAGGTGAAAGACCCTAATTGAGCAAAAGAGAGTCATAGGATTTCACGTCCCTTAAATCTATGGTTCATTTTGGTGAACCCACTTTTAGAATACTTTATTTTCAAATTTTTAGTCCATTATCATCCTAGAAATAGCTTGCATGCATTAGATTTTGCATTGTTTTGCATTCTAGGGTTTCAAAAACTTGCATTAGTGAAAAACTCATTTAGCCTGCATTTTGGCATATAATTTCCTTAAAATTTTCTAAAATTCTACATCTACATCTTAGGTCTACATCATACAACGTCAAACACATAAAAAACAATTCAAAATTTCTAATTTTTTTGCAAAATCCCCTAGCTGAGACTCATTCTCCATTCTGGGCGAATCAGTCCCAGTCTAGATTTTTAACTATTTGTTATAACATTAGAAACCTCATTTTTGTGCTTCCTAAGCATCCTAGTATCATATAGTATAAGTCTGGAAAGTTTTAGGAACATTTTTTTTTATTTATCTAGCTCAAAAACATCATTTTAGATTACTCATTCTTCAAATCACTTCAATTCCAAACATCCTTAGATCTGCAAATGTTCACATTTCTGAAATTTTGCATCACATGGCTAAAAGTACTTTTCACTTTTTCTTACATAATATTTCTATTCATAAAACTTTTCATAAGTTTGATAAAAGTGTTGTTCATTCTTGCATAATTACATTGTTTACATTCTTAAGGTGTTGCATACATTGGAAGGTGATCCCACAATAATGGTTTACAATTTTTGGACAAAAAGGATACTGAAATAATTTTTTTTAACTAAATCTTCACTTTCGGGCACCTATAGCGGCTAAACCATGAGAAATTTGAAGATGATGCAAACTAGAGTTTCATGAAATTTTGTCTCTAGATTCTAAATATATATTTTTAAAAAAAATTGGAATCAAATTACACTTCTTTTTCCATCTCCCTCGAAAACTAGTTTTTTCATAAAATAACATTTTTAAAGAGTGACGCTCATAGTATAATGCATAACTTTCTTTCCATGAAGGATACAATTACAATTCTTTCGAATTTAGATTTATGTCTCTGATATCTAGTGCTTCCACTTGGTTAGATAGTTTTTTATTGAATATTTTTTCTTTAATCAAGTCTCGAAGTCAAACCAATCACAATTCAGACATAGCACGACCGTATAATGTGTAACTTTTTTTGTATGTATCGAAATTCAATTTTATTTTTTATGTTGGATTGAAAGGAAAGGACTTCAACACTGGTGCAATTATGTTTTTCAATTTTTTTTTTTGATAATCTGCTATTTTTCCACATGTGCAAAACAAAGAGCTTGATTTTCGATGAAAAATCTAAATTCACAAGAAATAAAAAATAAATATAATAATAAAATTAAATTTATTTAAAATTATACTTTTTGGGAAGCTTATAATAAGGACTACATACTTATAAAAAAATAATTAAATGAATTCATTTGATCCCCCAAAAGGTAAACCAAAACTGGTTTTTAATCAACATTTTGATAGGTGTAAAAGAGACTCCATTATAGGTATGGTTTAAAACTAGTAGGGTTGTATCCAAGGGGGTTTGATATAAGGTAGTTTGATCAAAACCTCTTCAATTGGAATGCTTTAAATGGAATTTTTTAAGGATTAAATCATTATATTTTCTAGAAATATGTGATTTCAACAAAAATTAGAATCTCTGAGAAATTGTAAACCAGCTTTGTGGGATCACCCTAGATAAAAGTGTTTTGTATCTTTGCATATACATTGTTCATATGGTTGAAACATTGCATGAAATGGTTACATGTGCTTTTCATTTTTATTCAAATAATGTTAGTACCTTACATATTTAGAGATGTTAAGAAACATTTCCTATCCCCTCCCTATGAGAATGTTTTAGTGCAAGAGAATACAACTTTGGACATTCCTTGATTAGCCTAGTTTTTGGTCCAATTTTGGGTAGAATCTATAGTTTACTTGTTGATAGATTTCATGGAATTTAATGTTAAATGTCTATATTTTCATAATGTTTCCCTAAAACTATTGATATTGGACTTAATTCTATCTCTGCAAGCTTTAATGAAATTTGGCATAATATGTGGATTATCTATATTGATTTTGCATGTGGTTAATGAATGTTCCTTAAGGTGGTTATAGATGTGTAGTTATTATGTGTATTGAATTTACCATGCAGATTTAATATAGTATGTTAAGGATGACACTGCCAGTTGGGCATGCACCATAATGTCCAACAAAGGAATTGCTCCAAGTCAAAGGAGGCCGACGATAAAAGATTCTTTATGCAACTGATTGTAACTTCCTTGTAGTGTACTTTAATGATCGAGCATGCATGAGCATTACTATTGAGCTAAATCTGTGTTTGACCAAATTCCATGCACGCATAACTGCCATTGCTCCATTTCCTTTGTTTTCCCTAAATGGCATCCTCCTAGTTGTGGAGTTGACTGCCTCATTTAGCTTCTAGTATAAATAATGATTTGATGCTCCTTTTTCAGGGGTTGCACAATTTGATATTGTACTTGCATTCTCTAGTTTTCAGTAATATAGATACATTACTCTTTTGTACTCATGATTCACAGTGAATAAAATAAAGTTCTCAGTTTGAGCATCTGAGTTTTCATTAGTTTTAGAGGATACTTATCCAAGGGGGGGCCACTTGGTGAGTAATCCGTCTTCTTAGTTTAACATTAGTTTAGTATTACTTGTTGTTTAGTACTTAGTTAGAAATTTAGCACCGATTGTTCCCGCAACCACTAGAATTTCATTATGTGACTATTCTTGCAGCCAAAGCAGAAGCAATGTCCTATTTTTTGCTTAGACTTTCATTCTTGTTATGCATTTCAGCTTAGCATATTCATTGATAGATGTTCAAAAAAAAATTCATTCTTTTTCAAGCAATTTACATTCAATATTGTGTGTTCATTAGCTATAGAATGGAATGGCTACTTTAAGTTCCTAGTACACATACTGTGCTAACCCATTTCAAGTTCACGTCCCTAGGTTGACAAGTTAAATGCACCTTCATGATGATTAAAATGGCTATTCAGGTTAGATGTCCAATATTTGAATCATGGTTGTAAAGGATTAGGTATTAAGATCATTGTAACAGCCTGCCAACATTTTTGGTATCGTTGCCAAGGATGGTGTCAAACTAGGGAGTCTTTTGGAGTCATTGGTAGTTTTCCTTGTTGTAGTGTTTCTGGAAGTTCTTAGTATATCCTCATTTAGGATGTAATGATGTCTCCCTTATTCTTTACCAATTATTTGTGTGAGTTGACTAATAGTGAGTGATACCGCATGCATAGAGGAAGGAGAAGGGATGGTTATGGGAGATTCCTTCCTAACAATCCTAATCCATTCCATCTAGTTGACTATCAGAATCTACCAGAAGAAGAAGAAGATCCACACCCCTTTACTAATGCATGTTCTGATCTGACTAGTTCTGAAGTCTCCTTTGAAGATCAAAATTAGCTTGAGAACCCCTTTGCTTTGGAATAACATCAAGCAGGCATGGGTGATGCAAATAGGAACATACCTAACCAACCAATTTTTTATTTCCCCATTTCCCATCAGAACAAAGTTGACAACATCAAGAACATTCCTGCCTCACCACTCCCAAGGTTTTATGGACTTGTCACAAAAGATCTAGATACCTTTTTTATTTTAGTTTGACATACTCTGTAGGAGTTATGATTATACTACTGATTCCCATAGGCTTAAGCTATTTCCTACCACTTTGAAAGAGGTTACATTAAGATGGTTCATGAGCCTAGGAAGAGATACTATGGAAACTTGGGAAGACATGAAGACAAAATTCCTTGAGAAATACAAGGAATATTGTAGAGACTGTGACATGAGAGGAGGTGACATTTTCAGGATGTATCAAAAGGAAGATGAGAGCCTGGAAGACTACATTGCAAGGTTTATGTTTTTCCTACAAAAATATCCACACCATACACTTAATGAAGACTCACAAAATTTTCTTTCCCCAAGAGGAATCAATGATAGCTACAATGATGCCTTGGACCTCATGGGAGGAGGAGATATTTCCCAAGTTCCTTGTGAAGATATCAAGAAAATATGCCAAAACTACTCTAGGGAAGCTTCAAAGAAAGGGAGAGGTTACCAATCCTCCATGGATAAGTCAACTACCAGTGGAGTCTCAAGAATAGAGATTACTCATTTGTTGGTAGACTTCAAGCAAGACATTATCAATAATCTAGCTACTCATCTAGATACACTTCAAGCCAAGAAGAATTAAGAGGAGGAAGAGGCACAATAAAGCTATATTTTTTCACTTGTTTCTCTTTCTCCTTCAGAGAATTCAACATATACTCTTGTCCATATTTTTGAATGGTGTACACATTCTTCCTACCATCATGGATGGATTCTTTGTTAAACTTCCATGGTCTACCCAACAACAAATGACACACAGTCATAGGCATCACATCACACAACACCTCATCTTTGTAAGAACCAATTTGAAAACTTACTAAACACTGTTATCTCATAGTCATTGCATGCTCCTTCTACAACCAACAAACTTTGTATCGGCTAGGATGCTTACTCCTTTTTAAACTTAGTTTCTCTATCATTTCCTTTGAAACTAAGTTATCCATACTACCACTATCAATTATAAATTTACAAAACCTACCTCTATCCTTACACATAGTTCAAAAATGACTTCTTCTTTGAGATGGTTTCTCCTCCACCGTATCTAGGTTTACCAACACTCTCCTCATCATGAGAGATTCACCTTATTCTGGGTCTACTACTTTTGGAGATGCATTACACTCCTCATCTTCCTATGCCATGTGGTTTCTTGCTACACTCTTCTTGTTGCCTTCATGTACTTGAGAACACTCGAAAGCACAATTACCAACTTCTCCACACTGATAACATCGCAATAAAATCTCTCTACTGCTACCACCACATCCTCTTGTTGGTACCTCTTTTTCTTTGGTGTTTTGGCCCACTTCTTTGCTCCATTTGGTCTTGGATTCTTCTTCAACCTACTTTCCTATGTTGTTACTCACTTGTCCCTTTTCAATTGCAAATCTTCCCCAACTTTTGGAATTGTTTATTTGCCTCTTCATTAATTTATCCATTGCCTTCAATCCATACTAGTATGGTTCCTCAACTGTGGTAATCTTCAGTATACTCATTTCATCTTGTATATTAAACCTCAAGCTATTCACATACCCAGCTACCTTTTCCTTATCAATTTCATGCCTTCCAAATTGAATAGAAAAGTTGTAAGTTTCTTCCATGTAATATTTTACACTCATATCTTTTTGTTTAAGATTTTTCAATATATTGAATAGATCCATTTTGTAATCTCTGGGTATGAATGTACTCTTTGACTTCGTCACCATCTAGTTCCACCTCATTATCTAGGGATCTCCATCCATTTCTTGTTCTTTCTACAACCCTTTCCACCATAATGTAGCATGCACTTTCAATTTCATTTGAGCTATCTTCACCCATTGCGGGTCTCTAATGTCCTCCAGTTTGAATTACTCCTATAGCTCTCTAATCCAAACAATTAGCTCATCTTGATTAAATGTTCTAGAAAATTTTGGAAAATCTATCTTATTTCTCTTCGTTATTCTTGAAAGAGCTCTCAAAAATATCTCTTGTTTGGCATCCCCTTGTCGTTCTTCTTCTTCTTCTTCTTCTTCTTCTTCTTCTTCTTCTTCTTCTTCTTCTTCTTCTTCTTTTTCTTCTTCTCTTTCGTGTTCTTCACCTTCGATTTCTTCCTCATTCTCATGTTCTCTTTCTAGATTCCTCTTCTATTACCAATACCATATCGTCAAATATTTCCAATATTTCCTCTAATTTAGGTCTTCCTCTTCAGGCTTTGGGGTGGCATCTCTTTCAATCAATGGTTTCAACTCTCAATTATTTGGGATTCCACACACAACTCACCCACAACAATTCTTTTGAGCTCTGCAATACCATTACTCACTCCCACAGATCCTAGTGGATACTCTCCACACTCAAAATTGCATGCTCTAATATGAATTTGATGCAGAGCACCTTCACCCTCTATTTTCAATTTACTCACAAATATAGAAAGTGACTTATCAAGATAATAAACTCAATTCAAAGGAACTAGTTTTCAAACAATCATATTTTATTTATCTCCAATAAGAATTATATTCCATGTTTGAGATTACAAACATTTGAATTTTATTGGTACTTTCCTCACCAATCTGCATTACACAACTTTTCCCATCCTCTACAAATTTTTCATATTCCTTTTTTGTCCTCTCAAGCTTCACCTCTCCCACTCATTTTATAGACTTATTTTGCTCCAATGCAATCTCAGTTTCTTTTTAATTTCCACTTGCCTGATGGTAAGATTCTACTCCTTATGGATCACCGCCTCTATATTAACTTCTATGTTGCTTTTTGTCTCAAAAAATTTCTCTCAAGCCAAACCTTTATTTGTCGCATGGCTTTGTTCTCCACTCTCTTGCGCATACCACACTATCTACAATGTGTTTCCTTCTCTCTCTCTCTACATTCAAAATTTTCTCAACTACCTCTTCACTTTTAGCAGCTACGCCTTCTCATTTTCCTACCACACCCTCTCCTATTCTTCTTATTCGATGCCTCTTTTTACTCATAGACTACTCCTATTGTTAAGAATTGGAACCTTTTTCTTTTGTTTGATTGATTTATTTCCTTGAAGCTGAGAAGGAAAACTCAATTTTGGAAAGTAATCGGCCTTTTCCAATTCTCTTAATTTTATTTTTATGTTTTTTATTCCTCTTTCCATTCTATTGGTCTATCAATCAAAAGCCTCACTGGTGACACATCATTTGTTTTCTTCAGGCATTTTGGTGGATTCACATACACATTGATTAGAGCAATTACAATTACT
The DNA here is from genome assembly GCA_007258455.2 of Sequoia sempervirens. Classification (NCBI taxonomy): domain Eukaryota; kingdom Viridiplantae; phylum Streptophyta; class Pinopsida; order Cupressales; family Cupressaceae; genus Sequoia; species Sequoia sempervirens. The sequence continues at coordinate 399,078,518 of VDFB02075321.1, forward strand.
TCTAACAAATTTCTAATCCTAACAAGCAGACAACATTGAGGGATAATGGTCTTGCACTAACCAATTGCATTCGATTTAAAAGATCTTCATCTTCACATTTCGTGAGACAACATTTCTTTGAGTCTAAAAATGAAGATGAAAAATTTAATACATTTACACATTAACTGAAGAGAGGGAAACCAAACAAAATAATCAAACGAAAGTTTGAAGAAAATTAAACCAACAATATTTTTGGGTGGTGTTGATCGCCCGTTTCACCCACGTGCTCCTACACCAAGATCTAAAAGTTAGGACTCAACAAGAAAACATTAGATCAATCAATTTATCATACCAATACAAGATATCTTGAAGGAATGAGTTTTCTAGTTCAAAAATCATTAGATTCCTCTAAATAGGAAGCACTAGACTCTATTTAAGTAGTTGAAAATGGTGGAATCCTTATTCATGTATATATAATCTAATAGTTTATATTAATTTACATTTCTCATGAATGCTATGCTCTCATTTATTGTGTGAATTATAAAATATGTATATGGAGCATTTGGAGGAAGCTTAGGAGGTATTTTAATATCAGCAATGCATGTACAAAATTCTCCAATGTAACATCATCTTTTCACAAAGGTTCATTATCTCCATACAACTACCTAATTGTCGTTATAGTAGTGAAAGGGAACTCAATGAACTTTCTTTGATGTAAAATATATTTAAAAAACATAAGGAAACATTAGACCAAAGATAATATTATTTTTTGAATATCCATATTTTTGTTTAGGATCAATTAGCTCATAAATGAGTCCAAGAAGATAGGGTAATAGATCCTACTCAAGGAATTAATTATTGATCCCTTCTTTTTCAGAAAGATATTTTGCTTGAGCCAACATGAAAAAAGAAGTGAAAACATAATTACTAGATATCAAGATTGTATCCTCTTAATAATAAAAATTTGTTTTTTATTTATTATAATATCCATATTAATTATATTCATAACCCCATAAAAAATTCTAGAAAAGAGTGGAACAATATAATTAGTGAATTTAGATGCTTATTTATAGTTTTACAAGAGTTTATAGCTAGTGAAGGGGATAAAAATTATGAAATTGTAATACTAACATATAATGAAAATAAATAAAGTTATCTATTACTTAGTAAATGCAAAGTTCCACACTTTTTAGAAAAATAAAACTATTTAAGTGGATAATGTATATGAATATTATAGGCTTACAAGGTTCCACAAATTAGTATTATATTAAGAGTGTCCTTGAGAAAATATATTATAGAAAAATAAAGGGCTTTGAATAAATCTCACCTCTGCATAGTTGATGAAACAATATGTAGTGTAGAAAATTTAATCTTGATCAAACACCAAATGAGCTAGTTATGGCTTCATAATGTTGGATTGTGAAATTCGATATGTATTTGTATATTGAAAGGATTCCCCTTAAAAGGGAATATTGACATGGTCAAATATAGACGTAATAAGTGTCACCTTCTTGTCATCACATGGCTTTCTAGGTTGGTGTCAGGCTAGTGGTATAATGGCAGTAAGTTGGCGGCATATTGGTAGCACATTGATGGTAAACTAGTAGAATGTTGATTGAGGCAATCTAAAGTTTAGGAGGTGCTTGGGAACTACCATAATTTCTTAAAATTATTCATGGTATGGTACATTCAAATCAATATTAAGTTAGATGATCATCTAGAAAAGTTGATAGGCAATATCAAAGCTTTTATTGCTCTAGATTCAATGGTAGGGTTATATGCTATTTAGAGTTCTTGAAAAGTTATGCTACTTATAGTATAAAAACACAGAGCATAAATTAAAAAATGAATTTAAATCAACATCTACGATTTTTGTTAGAATGAAAAAAAGGTGTCCTTGATTACCTCAAGCCTTCTAGAAATTATAGTGAGTGCCATGATGGCTATCATTCATAAAACAATATAACTTCACCAAAAATCTCCCCTCCATACAATGCCCTCAAAAAAATGAATTTTGACTAATCCTAGAAAGTCATAGCTCTAATGCTATGGTAAATTTTCTGATGAATAAAATAAACCTATGACATAGGTTCTTTGAATTAGTCACAATAACAAAAAGATGAATAATGATATTCTATATTGATCAAGCATCAATTAGAACTAATACAACTAGCAAAGTACAAATATGTATGAATTTTGGATAAGGATAATACATTCCCAAGAGGTAATCAGTTAACTCACAATTAAAAAATAGGTAATCAACCAAGCGAGATAGAGGTAGCCTTTGATTAGATGGTGGTGACACCTAACTAACAAGATGGTACGTATACTTTATGACCTAAAATAAAGGGTGAGATTTGTTTCTATTACCTATCAAGGGGAGCAAAAATAAATTATCATATTATCCTAACTTAGAAAAAAAGTGCAATATTGGTATGTACCATCCTATGTGAAGTATTTTAAATTACACCAAAAAAAAATTCCTCTATTTTTTATAATTGAATTATTGTCATGGTGATGTTCAATAACACCCTTGGGTGCTTAATTGACTAGGATGGAAGTGTTAAAATTCCTTGAACCCAATTCAATCCGGACATGAGTGTTATTTCTAAAATCTGTATGAGTATATTATATGAGTACATAAAATGTAGGATGAAGGATGTAGAAAACACTATTATTAATGTAGATCTTTTCTAATTTTAAAACTCTAGATTGTTCTTTTGATAATTCAAATCAGTTGTATGAGATTCTTACAACTGATTGGTAGTAAATTTCCTTTAGATATTAAGTCCTATCCTATGTTAATTTCAAATATTTTATGCACAATTTTATGGGTGTTTGTCCAATTTATGATAAAATTCAGCTCAAATAAAGTGAGTGGAATTTATATACATAGAACAAGGTTACACTAGTGATCCTATCCAAGAGGGAAATTACAACCATAAATTTGATCAACATGGGGAAACATGTATGTTTTAGGTTAGATCTACATAAGGGTAGGAAAAAGGTTGGGTTCAATTAGCTTGTATCATAGTAACTCTTTAATTTAGCACTAAAATAACACTTACATATGGAAAAGGCTAAATTTATTAAAAATAAGCAGAAAAAAAGTGAAGTATCCACATTTCCTCTCTATAATCAAACATAAGGAACCCAAAAATTCAATATGCATAAAAATTATTTCCACATATATATAATTATAAAAGTAATTACTAATATATAAATGATTAATAAAATTAATTGTCTTATATAATTTTAGATATATTTTTTATTTTAAAATATCTGAACTTATATAATTGACGAGTACTAATATTATTGTAACATAGACGTATGGAGTAAAAATATATCATCTAATATTTTCTTACTCAAAGCAACACATTTTCTAACATTCATGATATATGATGTTGGGTTTTTATAAATGAAATTTTTCTTTTCAAAAAAATTAAGTAGATTATGGAGATAGTAAACGAATGGATATTAAACTAATTTAATATTATATTTAAATTTAAATTGAAAATAAATAAAGAATTAAATCTTAAAAAGTGTATATACTTGTAATGGTGAAAGTTGTGTCCTTAATATATTTTCATATTAATTTTTTATCTAAGTTAAGTAATTATATATAAAGCAATCATATAACTACAAATGACATTTTTTTTTGTATATTTGTGGTCATATACATAGTTTTTCTTACATCCAGCCATATGCTAGAATTATGTATCCTTATGCTTATGTCCACATAATCCTAGTCAAATTGTCTTATATATTTAAGTATCATCATTACCCAAACCAATTCATATTCTAATCCATATTGGGCATAGATATAACGTTCTTATCTATCCCAAGTCATGTCCATAGGTGTGCAGTCACCCTTTTAGTCATGATCTTGATCATCTTACACATTACTCCAATATTACACATTTAGTTGAAAAATCTCATCTAATGCCTTGGTGCTAGACAATTTTGTATGTCTTTAAAATTTGGTGTTATTCCCATGAATAAAAGGACATTTATTTCATTCATTTTCAATATATTATGTGATTGGAATCTATCTACACTTGAGTTCAATATATATAACAAAAAAATATTTGTATTTGCACTCAAATCAAGAAAGGAATCCAACATGTGTAATCACACTTATCCAAGTGCATGTGAATTACCTAGCAATCATTCTAGAATTCATGTGCATACTTGAAATGCATTCCTTATAAATATATTTTAAATATTTCACCTTAACAAATAAATTCTAAGAGTGCAAACTAGAACATTATAGTTTAGTAATCTATTATCTTTTATAATTCACCTAGTAGGGTTTGAGGCTGATCATAGATTGAGTATATAATTATAAAAAATGATTTTAGCTATTATTTAGACCTGTATTTGTGAATTTGATCCTATATTGTGAGAAACATAATCTTGTTCTATTCCACATGAACGACTATCTAAAACATCTACAAATTTTAAGGCACGTATATTTCACTATTTATATCAATTAGTGTGCTCATATTTGATCATAGATATAAGTGATATTATCACTAATTAATTTTTTTTGTCATGATTGCATTTTATTTTTAATATTAATCAATTTGTTCTATTTCCCTCCATCTATAAACAAACAATCCCTAAGTAATTTTTTTTCTTAAGTGCTTACCTTCCTTGTTAGCCAAATATGTCCTCATATTTATCCTTTTCATAATGTTTTTCTCGGTATGAAGAATTTAACAATCAAATTTTAAGTTCTTTTAGATATTAATTATTTTTTCTTGCTAATTTTTATTAAAATAGAAAATATAAATGATAATTTCATAAAATATAAGTAAACTAATATTATTAAATATTTTTTAAATTGAAATTTGGTGAATGTAAGAAGAAAAAAAAAAACATTTTGAATATACTTCAAATCCTTCAAACCCTAAATAAATGTATAAAATAACATAATAAATATATACACTTTGATAATTCTCACTCATCCTAATCTCTATTCAATCTCTATTCAATATGTTAAATATTTTAATAAAATAATAATACCATAGATTTTAAAACATTAATTATTAAATAGAAAATTATTTGTCCATAAAAAGTCATCCACCATACTAGTTAGACATTGTCCCACTCATCACTCCCCCCAAAAGAAGAGAAGTGTGGCATTCTATATTCTCAAAACACATTCTTAAAAGGAAGGTAAGACATTTCTAATAACAAGATATGTAAATATTTAAATTATAATAAAAGATAAGTAAATATTTAAATTATGTACTTTTAATTGATTGTGATAAATTTTAGATGGTTAAATTTAATTATTCTTAAGTAATACAAAACAAAATTTAACTAATAAAAATAAAATAAGTAGGAGGTATTTTCCACAATGTATCAAATTGTGATATTGCTATCAGGATTCAATCGTGTAGTTTGGAATCAAACTCATTAACCCATGTTTCATGAGTAGTTGTTCACAAGAACCCATCTTTCATGATAATGAATGGTCCACTTAGCACTCATTGCATCTAGGTGATGCTCACAAAGGTGAAGAACTAGGCCTTCCCGGGAGGTCACCCATCCTAATACTACTCCAGCTCAAGCACGTTTAACTAAGGAGTTTTCCCAAGATTAAGCCCACTTAGCTTGCATCCCCATTCGCAAAACATTCAGCAAGTGTTGTGGCTTACAAAACATTCATTATAGAGCCCATTTAGCTCATCAATTGAAAAGTAGGAGGTATTTTCCACTGCGTGTCAAAGGGGCTCTATAATAAATGGTTCATAAGGCACAACACTTGCTGAAGGTTTGCAAATGGGGTTGCAAGCTAAGTGGGCTTAACCTTGGGGAAAACTCCTTGGTTAAGCATGCTTGAGCTGGAGTAGTACAAGGATGGGTGACCTCCCAAGAAGGCCCAACGGTTCACCTCTGTGAGCATCACCTAGATGTAATGAGTGCTAAGTGGACCATTCATTATCATGAGAGATGGGTTCTTGTGAACCACTACTCATGAAACATGAGTCAATGAATTTGAATCCAAACTACACGTTAAATCCTGATAACAATATCACAAAAATAAAATAATTACCTACAAATTATAAAATTACCATTTAACGAATAATATTTAAATAAAGTGCCTGCACCTTCCTCTCTCCTTCATTACGGATCACTGGCTGTAGGTGAGGCCATCATTATCATTATATTGAAATCAATAATACGCAGAATAAACATCTATTTAAGAACTGACAGAGAACAAAATATAGCACTGGTAGATTTGGTCGGCTATAAGATCACGTTTACCTTGCCTTCAATAAACAACCCATCGTTAATTTAAAACAGGATTTTGTAATCCCGCAGCTGGTGAACAAGGATTTTGACCAGATATCATATCTTACGTATTAGTATTTTAGTTATCACTTTCTAAGCCCTTAACATTATTGAAACTTTCTGGCGTTCATGCCTGTCATGCCAGAAGTACTTGTGGTCCTATCAACTATACTATACTTCTGCTCTGTTGGAATTGAATTCCACACATGTTATTCTTCCTTCATTATCCATTCCTTCTCTTAATATTGTAGTTTTCTCTGCGTTGTCATATAATACAGTCAGGTCAGTGTTGGTGTGATGACAGCATGGAAAGGAATGGATTATAAAGTCTTTTTTAAATGAACATATGAAATTATTATTTCAGTTTGGTATTTGCTGTAAGAATCATTTGTCTATTGTAAGTTTCCTGTAAACTTGTGTCCACCATATGCACACATTTTTTAAATGAACATTTTGTCTTTTTTTAATTTACTATTAGTTGAAGAAAACAAAAATGTTTTTATTATAATATTTTAAAAATGTGTGTAATTAAAGGATTGTAATTTAATTGATTGAGTTTGTTTGGTGAGATTGATAGCATATTCTTTGATTACACTATTCACAAATGTTTAAATCTCTCATAAATACAATGGATCAGATTTGCACTATTCACAAATGTTTAAATCTCTCATAGATACAATGGATCAGATTTGGATGATTTTGATGGACGGATACCCTTTGTGACAGCTTAGTTAGAGAAGCCTTCTAATTTTAATTTATGTAATCAGCCATATAAATATTTGTGTTTACTGACCACTGAATGACAATTTTAGATGCTGTTATAGATTTTAAGAATTTAATGAATATGATAATTTAAGATATTTCGACAAAGTTTTTTTTAAAATAACTTTGAATATAATACAATTTATTAATATTCACAATTATTCCCAAACATAGCTAACATTGATACAGTAAACTAATAATTTAATAAATTAATTTTAAATATATGTATACTTAACATTATAGTTACTACAAAATCATAGATATATTAAAGAGAAAGACTATCTAAAAATGTAATAAAATTAGAAATTAAAAGAAAATATAGATTTGTTTTATTTTTATGCTATACAAAGTATTAGATCCATCATTAATTCTTTGAATATTTTATGTTGTTTATTATCAAAACCTATACGTATAATTATATCATCCTTTATTTAATATAAATATTGATTATAACAAAAATCTCAAATCAAACATAACATATATTATAACAAAACAAATTATATAAAAGAAAGCAATAGAAAATTTGCAAAACAAGCAAATGTCATGATCATGAATAATGATTCTTACTATTAAACACTTTATTATTCTATTTGGCATGAAATTATATTCTATGACCATTCTTGGGATGAGATGCTTTTAACCCACCCACCTTGTTATGAATGAGGTTGAAGCATTATTCTAGATAGTGCTCTAACATTGTGCATGAAATAAACTCAACAAACAAAAATGATGTGATCAATGTGGACCATGCAATTTTACTCAAATATTTCCTCTCATTCTTTAATAATATTTTTTGATAAACTGATAGCACACTTGGCTAGGTTTCTAGATATTCTATACTTCGAGCTAACTAAGATATGGTAATGATTTTTGGGTAAATGATGTCAACAATTATCTTGCATCATCTCACATACCATTAGATTTGACTTGACATGCAATTTTGTATGATACATCTAAATAATCTATCACTTACTCGTTCAATAGATTCCTTGTTGCCATAATTTTCTACCTTGGATTTTTTATAAAGCTCTAAAAATACTTGTTTGGAATGGTTGGCACTTACAATTCTAGTAGGATTTTCGAAACTCATTAATGTACTCATTTTAAATCCGTATATATCCAACTAAATATAATCATTTGTGGGGGTTTTCTTGATTAAAATGAAGTCCAAGGCATTGAATAAAAATTGTCATTTTAAAGACAAAAAATTTACCTCTATTGTTATTCAAAAAGGGTTACATTCAACATAGAATAAAGAAGGAAAGAAGGAAAATTTCATCAAAAAATAAAAGGTAAGCTAAATGGTTTTAAGTGTTATAGATGGGTGTTAACCTAGTTAGAAGAGAACTAATGAATCGTTCAATGATCCTAAATAATGGGGAATGCTTGTCAATTTTCTAACAAGTAGGGTGGCTAGATAATTTGGAATGACTAACAAGGTATGATAATGAAGTAGCCAACAATTTTTCCCATAATTTAATTAAAATTGTGGAAATAGTAATATATAACCTAATGGAAACCTCTGAAGCTACTATGACAAAGGTCACTAGATTACCTATTCTAGGAGAAGTCTTCCTAGAACACCCTAATGTGTTTGTAACAAAAAATAACCTTATCATGCCTAATGAGAAACTAGAATCTTCTTTGCAAAGAATAGAGCACCTCTCCTTGCTTTAGAGATGGGCAATGCATCGTAGTTTACATTATAAAGTATTTTACCTATGAAGGATGATATTCCTTGTTGTATATAGTTCACTTCAAGTTGCTTAGTCATTTGAGCATATTCAACATGAAAACATTCCTAACTTTCTCTATCACCTATTGTCATGCATGACCATAGAATTCTTGAAAGGTAAGGCTACAACATTGTTTGACCACTTTTTAATTTAATTACTAGTTAAAATGAATTTGTGTTCAATTTCTAAATATGACTTGGGAAGAATTTTTCATTGTAAAATGGGTAGTAGGGGTAAATATTGGGCCTCATAACTATCCACTTACATTTAAATGAACAACAAGAATGAGTGTAATAAATGAAGAAAGACGGGGTATACCTACAACCTTGTCTATCCCTACAACATCCTTATTTCATGCAACTTCTTTTGTGTATGAAGCATCGGTCGAACACTTAGCTTCTTCTAAATATCTCACCCCTCTAGTCAAGGATGTGCGTATTGAAATCCCTAGTTTATATACTCCAAAGAACTCATCTTCTTTTGATCATGTGACCATAATTGCAACTACCTCAAGAAATTAAAAATTAGTTCAATCCCTTGTCATGGGTAAAAATAATAGAAAATCAACCTCAACGTCTGCCATGAGAAAACAAAAGAAAAAATATCCTCTAAAACCATCTAGGTGATCACATCACCTTTTAAAGAGAAAGGTAACCGCCAAAATTACTTTCACAAAACCACAACCACTTGTAATAGAATAAAATACCAACTCTAAAAGGGAGTACATGTTTACAAAGCAACAAAACCTAGTTCAGGTTGTATAGTCCTCATCTTTTGAAGCTAGTAGTGAGGGTCAATCATTTGACACACCAATTTTGGACTAGGAAGATCAACCAAAAAAATAACAAGTCATTCCTAAATTCAAAGACTATAGATAATGGAGAACAACTAGATGAAGAGAAATCACCATACCTACAATAGTCTATCCTAAAGCAATTGGCCTAAATGACTACCATTGTAAAAGGGAAAGATATTAGAGTAAGTTAGGAAAGAGTAGTACAATTGAATCCTAGTTTTTCATTGCCAAAAATTACCCTCTAGCTATGGAATCAAGTGCAACAATTTAAGTTGCAAAAAGAGAAGTGGAGGAAAGAGAGAAGCAATATAGTCAAAATTTGAATCAAATATCCAATAGAATGATGAGGAAATAAAAATATTAAAATATAGAATGTATCAAATGAATTTCATTATACCCTTAATTGTCAAATGCAGACCACCTTCAAGACTTTATGCCTTTTTTTAAGAGAGCAATATTTGAGTTTTGAATTTTTGATAGCTATATTGTGATCTATCATCATCCATGGCCACCCCTAGGAAATTCTTCAGTGTTTTCCAAAATTCCACTACAAAATTACAAAATACGCTCTATGAACTTTATTTGCAAAATTATGTTTTTCACTATGACACCAAATAGAAACCTTTTCTCTATGTGGGGGATTTGTAGCTATGGGAATTTCACATTCATCCAAAATGAAACCAACATATGGCATCAGATGTGTGAGTACAAGGAACTAGAGAAATTGGTTTCATTGAGCCTTAGATCAAAGTTAGAAAACCCAAATAATATTTTAGATGTTTGGTTTACCAAATATGTTGTTAAACCAAATATTTAGGATCAAATTTTGGCACAAAGGAATTCATTACATTATGTTTCCGTAGATGACTAAACTATAAGATGAGAGGCTATAAGGTTCATTTTAGGGAGGTGGAATGAAATACTAAGTGAATTGAAAAGGAAGGAACCTCATTCGTTGTATAATTACCATGCACAATTTGAAGAGCACATAAATAGACAAGGATCACATTGAGCTATAAATTACTTTGGGTACCTCTACTATTTTAGTCACCATTACTATGGTGGCCTATTCCACATTGAAAAGGGATAGTACCTTATGATGATAAGGAAGATTTTAGCTAAGTGGATCAAATTAGAGAAGATGAAGGGATTTTACTGGAATCCTCACAATTACTATAATGGTATCACAATCATAGGAGATGACAAGGAGGTGGCTTTGATGTTGAATTGGATGTCACCTCTTACTTTATGGAAAGTATAAAATTAGGCCAAGGGGAGTAATGGGTTCCCAAATTGTCTTTTAGTTACTACTTTTTCTTTGTTATTTCCTAAAGAACTATTAAACATCCATATGACTCCATTAAATTTCCTAACATTATGCTAATATGATTCACTAGACATACTTGTTAATTTTTAATAATATATTTACATGAATTATAAGGTTGTTGATTAAGATGTGATGGAATAATATGATTAATCTTGATGAATATGATTTTTTTATAAAAAATAACTAATTTATTTAGTAGGAAGAAAAGAGGAGATGAGTCATCAATAGAAAGAACAAGTGTATTTATTGTCAAGGTGTTTGTAGTGAAAATGAGGGAACGTATTCCTACAACCAAGAGAGGGTGTGGGTTCATAGAAACATGCATCATGAAAGTTCTACTGTCGACCTAGCCACAACTAAGGAGGATCGAGTAGTTGCATTAGACTTTTATTACCAACAAATGACAACTGAATTAGGGACTCAAGTATTCTTTAGTTAATTCCAACACTTTTATGTTACATGATTTTATTACCTACCCACACATGCCTCTCTTATAAGAACTTCTCTATAATGTTATCAGAGTTAAGATAAGGCTTTATTTATCAGTTGTATTCTTCTTGAAAATAAACCCCCCCCTGCTTAATAGGGATGAGCAAGAGATATAGTGATGAGTACAAGATTAGTTAAGGATAGTTAATTTTATATATATTATAAATAATAGTGGATGAAGGGATCAATCAAAATATATTTTTTATTTTTTATTTTTAAGTAATCAAATTTCAAAAAGTTTTATTCTTTCTTGTGAAGTAATCTATAAGAATATTTCACTATTGGTTGATTATTTAGTGTAGTAAGTGCACATACACAAGTAAAGGCCCACTTGAGGTATGACGCCACTCTATATTTTAATTTTTAAATATTTTTGTATTCATTTGTTAGTTAAAGATAGTTAAATACTAATGTAGCAACTATTGATTAGTATTTAGAATATGAATTTTAATTGAACCTACCATTTAATTGTAGCTATGATCTATGAGATTAATATTAGAAGAATTCTTTAATCCTTAAGTTAAATATTATTTTAGTAATGCTTACCTTTTGATATTATAATGGAAGTATTTTAGAGACCCTGTAAATCTCTTAGTGTACAAATAGTATAGGCCTCATCTCAACTATACATATCCTTGGTTGATAATTTAACATATCTTATTAAAATTGATGGTTTCTTAATGTATGATAGATTTTTCTTTTAATTTGAAGCACATGACCATACTACTTTAGATCATTGGTTGCATAAGTGATCATAGAATAACCTTACAAAATCAAGATAGAAAAGAGTGACACGTTATAAATAGTGCATTTAGAAGCTTATTTATAGTCTTACAAGAGTTTATATCTAGTGAAGAGGATAAAAATGATGAAATTATATCTAGTACTAAAATATAATGAAAATAAATAAAGTTAGCTACTACTTAGTAAATGAAAAGTTCCACACTTTTAAGAAAAAGACACTAAAAGTGGAGAATGTACATGTGAATATTATAGGCTTACTATTAGAGGAGAATTAAATTATGTTATTATTTTATTATAATTTATGTATTAATCTACCTATGATGGCTATGTGTCATTTAGTTAGTTAGTTAGATATGTGGCACTTGTCATTTTCCACTTGTGGAGCATTCTTTCCACCTTGAGTTGAGCACTCCTATTGTGACTCAAACTTGTCATACTATATGTACAATCTTTTTGATTATAAATCTCATCTCATATTTTTCACCATCAGTTTATTTGAAGATTTATTTTAGATTTGTGTGCTTTCTTTTTGTTTTATTCTCATAGGATCAGTGATATCTCATATCTAGATCAATTGTCCTACACATACATAGTATCAGAGCTTCCTTTGGATCATTAGCGGGCTCATATGTATGTGAGGTTTTTTTACATGCATTCACAAGCATTTCAATCAAAATTGTTTTGTTGATGATATACTCTTATTTGGTATTGATTTGAGATTATAGTCTCACTTGGCTCCTTTGAGGGTTCTTGTTTAGGTTGATTTCACATGATTCTTTTTCTACATAGTGTTGGTAGCTATTTTTAATGTGGTAGATGGAGAATTTAGGGTGCTTTTGCACAATCTATGTGATCCAATCCTTGTCATCCTCCAAGAGAAACATGCACCCACCATGGTTGATCATGCCCCACATTAGGCTATAGTATCCAAGCTCAAAGATAAACATGTTGTAGGGGATCCCCCTAGCCACCACAATCATCACAACATTGATTTCCATTGGAGTTTGTTGTGGTGTAATGTTGGAGGTGGCATAGTGTTTTAGTGCCTCTTCCACAATACCTAACAACTTTGCATATGTAGCATATTGTTGATGGGTTTTCTTGAACTTCTCAACACAGGTGATGCATAAGTGCATTACCTATCTTGTTAGGTAAAAATATGCAAACAAGTTACAAATCACTACCCCAAGGTCTCTTGGGTGTCAGATCATGACTTGCTTGGAACGTCTCAGTTGGTTCATGTGATTTGCTGGTAATCACAGGGAAATCTTACATATGTTAAGTTGGAGGGAGATTGGTTCTTTAAATGGAGTTCTTAAGGTGTTAAAGTTGATGTGCAATTGCTGCAAGTTCAAAACAATAGTCTAAAACTCCACTTTTATCATTAGATTTGGCTTTATAGTGATGCATGAACTTTGCATAAATTACTATTTCAATGAAAGGTCAAAAGGGAAGGGAAAGGAAGAAGTTCCTAGACCTGAAACTATCGATGAACAGTGATAATGGAGGATGCTACAATGAGAAGCCTTCCTGAAACTAAGTTCCACTTAACCAAATAAGCTAACAGTATCATGAAACTAGTGCTATCTTCTAAGGTCTACAGATTTTCAACTATTCATTCACCATGAACATGAATAAAAGATGAATTTTAAGTGCAACAATCAATTTATGTTCAAAATAGCTTTACATTTCTATTTACCATCAATAAACAACAAAAAGTGTGAATAAGGAAGGGCATCAACATAGCAGTATTCTTCAACATCAATGAAAAGCATCTACTAATCTACTAAAGCATGTAAAAAAAATAGAACAACAAAGTAAATCTACTTAAATCTATCAACTATGAGGAGATGAATCATGAAACATGAAGGAAACTCAAGAATCCACCAAAATCAATGAATTTCTATTAGAATTTCAGCAGCATGTCATTACAACAACTCAACTTTGTTTGAAAATGAGAGGAGACCCCCTATTTATAGTCCTCAAAAAGAAAAATGAATGGCCAAGATTCACTACAAATTCGGATTTCACCTACCCCTAATATTTTACAAAATAAAATTACATTTCTTGTCTTATCCCTATTTTTTCCTCTAGTGCCTGGCATTGTAGGACTTTTTTCTTCTAGCTAATTGCCCTCTTGCTGCAGCTACATAGTGAGAAACTCATCATCAATAATAGGTTTTCCTTCATTTTTCTTCATAGTGGCATAATCTATGAATTTTCCCATCACCACCTGAAGTTTGTCCCACTCCATTATATCAGATTGGAGCACTTGGAATGATAGATTCTTTGATCTACCAGTGATCAACTCCCAATTCTTTGTACACTTCAGCATATTCTTGATCACTTGTTCTAATTGGGTGAAGGCTCAGGCATTAAAATCCATAAAATCCGGTGTTAGGGAATCTATAGCCTCGTTCTCCATTTTCTTATGGAAATACAACCTTAATTTCTCAGGGTCCATCTGACGATAGGAATGTTGTAATTTTTCATGAGCTTCAAATATTCTTCACAATTCGCCTGATGTTCTTTCACCCACTCCAAGTCGAGCTCTACTTCATGGAGCACCCGCTCCAAGAATTCTCTTCTATGGTCCAAGCCCATTTTCCATGTCTCAACCAACCAATGGTCATCCTTTTCCAAACTTAGCTCCTTCTCCCAAGTCCTCTCAGACATTTTGAGGATAGCCTCGAGTTTAGGATATGTGATTCTATATAATTCTAGGAAGTCATTACAAAATCTCTCTGTGCCTTTGATTTTCTTCTGCACTTCCTGAAACCTATATGTTGTCTAGACAGCATGCCCAATGCTTATTTCACCATTTTAGATTACCCGTCGGAACTAGTCTTTAGTGGCTTTGGTCTAGTTCTTTCTTCTTTCTAATTTTCCAATGTGTTCCTTGGAGAGAAGAAGTGGCGGGGACGATGATGTCGTGGGTAGCTCCTCAGCAGAAGACCACTATTGTATGTAGGCGGTTAGGTTAGCCACCTATTCCTTCAATTCCTCCTTGAAGGATTGTTCCTTGTTCATTTGGTGCATGATTGTGGCAACAGGGTATGTGTACCTAGGATCATGATGGGCCAAAAAGCAATGATATGATGGGTATGTGTAGGGTATGTGGCTGACGACATTTTTTTACCCAAAATTGATGAAACAAAAAAGGGTTTTTAAAGGAGATTATCAACTTTCCACCAATATAAATTATGCTTTACTTTCAATTTAATAAATAATTATTATTTATTTTCTATTTGAATTATGACTAAAGTCCGATTGATAGGTTGATTGAAAAACTTCTATATCTTTCAAACAGTATCACATTTTTTGAATCTGAAACATATGTCACATTCCATGCTTCACATACTATAGGATTAAAAAAAAACAATTTAATTTCATGAATTTTTGATCGAATTAAGGTGGTTAGACATACGAGTTTTTATATTTTTAAAAATTGTAATAAAAAATTCATAAATAATTATTTGCTTGGAAAAAAATTACAAAAAAATATGCATCACATCCAAACATGAGTCCTCTACTCATATCTAAAATATTATAAAAATATTATCATTTTATTGTGGTTAGGGTGGTTAGACAAACACCTACTTCTTATTTTTCCCTAAAATTTAAGTACTACTACATTGAAATTTCAAATTTTCACCAATTAGATTTTTTAAAAATAAACCTAGTAGTTTAGAAACTACATTCAATTTGCTACAGATTCTATTCATACATATTTTTTAAATAATATAGATAACTTATTCAAATTTTTATGTCAAGTTTCCTAACTCTGATTTTTCTAAATTTTTCACCACTTAAGGGCCTATTTTTTCCATGATGATCCTGCACATACTCAACAGACCCCTAGAGATGATCAATATTTTGTTCTCTTGTAGTTGTACCTAGCTCAATGGTGGAGATATTATAGCTAACCCCTTCTCCCTTGTCCATTACTGGGGTAGCAATTTGTACTGTCCTTTATCTCGATGCATTCATCGTGATATGGGATTAGACCCTCAACTTCTTCTCTTTCTTCGCTCGTATTTGAGCTAATGCTAGGATAGCCTCTAGCATTTACTTGGGATCCATGAGGGTGGGTGTCTTCTTTAGTAGCTTCTTTTCAAGCAACTCGGGCATCTAAGATCCCTCCTTTGGTGATTCATGATCACCTTCCCCTCTTTGACTGTGTTGGACCTCTCTTCATGGTCTGAAGCTTCCTACTTTATTTTCTCTTCTTATTTTTCTTCATCTGAGTCACAAATGAATATGGTCTTCCCTTCTTATGACCCTGCAGCAGCTATTTTTTCTTTAGGGTTATCTCTCCCTTCAAATGATTCTTGTTCTTCTTCCCTGGGTTTTGTGTGGTGCTCTGCCTCAAGGCTTCTTTTCTTTTCATCCTCTTCCTCAGGCTTATCTTCTCCTTCAACCTCATCTTCTTTCTTTTGTTCTTGCCTCTCAGGAGGTACTTCTTCTTCTTGAGTGAGGTCTCTATCATGTTCCTTGGTTGGAGGCTCTGTAGATACCTCCATGTCTTCATCTATTTATTTCTTTCCCTCAGAAGATTTCCCCTCAACTTCCTCTCTAGCATCTTTGATTTGTTTGGAAAACTCTTCCTCGAGTTCTTGGTCAGAAGATTCCACTATATACTTAGCACCGGGGTCTTCGACATATTCCTCTAAATATTGTGACTTTTCTTCTTCATATACTACTTCATCGATGACCAAGTTTTGATGTTTTGTATGCTCATGGTAGTCATCCTTGAATGGATCCCTAGGTTCATCATCTCCCCCTTTGGCTGCCTCCCTCTCCTGTCTCTCCAGCTCCCCGAGATCTACACGGTCACCTTCATTTTTGGTGTTTCCATTAGAGGAGGGACGTGGAGACTAGTAACAACTTGAGCTAGATCATCCTGTACTATGTGGTTCATTAGTACTCTAGAGAGCTCCATAGGGATATTCTGCATATGTCAGGAAAAGGCCTTTGGAGGAGTGAGGGTAGGCATTGTCATCATGGAGGCTAGGGGAACTGCAATTGATGGAGACATTGAGGAGGATGAGAGAGGGGAGGTTGTGGCAAAGGAGTCTTTCACCATAATAGGTTTAGTTGGTGAGGTGGACACAAGGTGAACCAAGATGTCCACCGTGGGCGGAGAGGAAGCAGGTATGTGCAGGATCATCATGGAAAAAACAAGCCCTTAAGTGGCAAAAAATTTAGAAATATCAGAGTTAGGAAACTTGATGCAAAAATTTGAATAAATTATCTATATTATTTCAAAAATATGTAAGAATAAAATATGTAGCAAATTGAATATAGTTTCTAAACTACTAGATTTTAAAAAAAAAATCTATTTGGTGAAATTTTGAAATTTCCATGCAATAGTACTTAAATTTAAGGGAAAAAATAAGAAGTAGGTGTCTGTCGACCACCCTAAAAAATGATAATATTTTTATAAGATTTTAGATATGAGTAGATGACTCATGTTCGAATGTGATGCATATTTTTTTGTAATTCTTTTCCAAGTAAATAGTTAATTATGATTTTTTATTACAACTTTTAAAAATATAAAAACTCATATGTTTACCACCTTAACTTGGTCAAAACTTCATGAAATTCATTTTTTGTTTTTTTAATCCTATAGTATGTGAAGCATAGAATGTGACACATGTTTTGGATTCAAAAAATGTGATACCGTTTGAAAGCTATAGATATTTTTCAATCAGCCAATCAATTAGGACTTTAATCGTGATTCAAATAGAAAATGAATAATAATTATTTATTAAATTCAAAGTAAAGCATAATTTATATTGGTGGAAAGCTGAGAATCTCCTTTAAAAACCCTTTTCGTTTCATCAATTTTGGGTTAAAAAAAGTCATCAGCCACATACTCATCATATTGCCACTTTTTGGCCTATCGTGATCCTGCACATACCCAAGTAGGTAATGCTTGATATGCTAGCGGAGGATTAATATCAGTGGCAATGGTGGTGGAAGCAAGAGTAGAGGCCGCAGGTGGAGACTTTGGTTGCTCGGCCTCTTCTTCTCCCTCGTGCAAGGGGTCCTCCTAGATTGTGGGAATCTCAGAGAATCCACTTGACTTATTTTCTTTCTTAGAGGTCTTACCCTCGAAGGCCTTCCTCGGATATACTTTATGCTTTGGCTAATGTTCTGCTATCTCTTTTCTTTTCCTTAACCTGGTGGATGGAGGAGACTTAGGAGCATCTTCAGTTGGGGAAACAACAGTACCACTGTCTGTTTTGCTCTCAATCTCATCTTTGAGCTCGCCATATGTCAATGTAGCTCCTTAGAGCTTCAGTTGAGCAATTTGTGCATCAATCCACTACCTTGTATTGTGCTCCACTGGTTTTGTTAGAATATCGAGGTCATTGACCTCTTCCTTGGTCTAGTCAATTAGGGATAATGGTAGATTGGCAATGACATCAAACCTCATATCTATAACAACCTTCTCATCTTTGAGAATCTAATTCAGTTCTAGGAATAGCCTGACTGTCTTGAAAAAGTATGAAGTCATACACATATAGTGTCTCATGCATACCTCCTTGTCATCTCGGTAGTTGGCCCAAAAATCTTCAACATTGTGCAAGTGGGAATACTCGTTTCCAACAAATTTATTCAACTTGTCGTATAGGTCCATCCTTGGCCGAGGAGTGTGGAGCCCTAGATTGTAATCAATAATCTCCTTCTCATAATATTCAACACATTGGGCAGTTGGAAGGGCATACATTCCATGCCCAAATGTGAGAGGATATGGTATTATTTCTTGGTGTTTGCCAGCAAGGAGAGTATGTGCATTTTGAAGCTACCTTGAGACTTCTAACAAGATTAACTAGTCATTTGGATACCAGGGCAACTTGTATGGCCTCTTAGTGAAGCCTTCCATTTGGATATAGGTGAAATTAGGGAACTATAGGAATAGGAATTTTAACCTATGAATGAATGCACAAGCATTGTGTGTGACTCTCCTCTCGAAGTATACTATGAGAAGTCTAATGATGTGCCCGTTAAAGGCATCATTGAGTCTACAATAGTCCTTCCTAAAATTTTGATATTGGAGATATGGGTGCCTATCATAAACTTTTGACCACTAGGAATTGCTCATACAAATTGTTACTAATCATCCTAGCCCAGTGAAACTTGGCCTTTCCCCTTATAATCTCTTCTATAAAGTAGAACATCCATTCTTGGAAGTAGGTGGCAGTTGGGATACCGATAACTCTACTTAGCAAGGTCACCAATTCATGGTAGTCCTCATAAAAATCACTCCTAAAAAATTCTTGAGGCACTTTGTTTGCACTGCCCCTCTTCTCTTTCAACCAATATTGATTAACTATCTTTTTACATCTTAGACAGTTAGCCTTCCATTTTCTTTCTACATATTCATTCATTGTTTCCTCCATGGGGTTGAATCTAGGGATTTGGAAGGTTTTTCCTATGGATCAGGTAGACAGGTTAGCCAACACTTTACCATCACGGTCCATGATTCTTCTGTTTTTCTCTTGATAGGCTTCTCTACAAGCTATTACCAATTCAGGGGCCATGAGAGCTGGTGGGAAACTAGCTACCTTAGCCAAGCCACTTTTTTTTATTTTCTTTGCATTTTTTGTAGTGGGGTTGGTGATAACCCTTTTTCTGAATTCATCTATGTTGATCTTCCCAAGGTTGGTGTCTACAATAGTATCCCACTTAGGAGTGGCCTTGGAGGTGACCTCTACTCCTTGAAACTAATACTTCATTTTATCTTTTTCTTCCTTTCCTCTCAGGACTTTGGTAGGTTTCTTCATCTTTCAAAGATCATATCATCCATTAAAAATTCATAATTTTCCTTTCATTCGGGGAAGATACAACAATGTGGGCCAAGGATGCAGGTTTCCCTGTGCTAGCAGCCATTTTGGAGGAGGCAACAGGTAGTTGGTGAAGAGGGAACGATAACCCATGTGTAGCCACCCACAATAAGGTTTTTGCACCATAAAGGGGCCCACTAAGATGTTAAGTTGTTTTGGGTGTGGGGGTCCATCATTCATGATATTTTAGTCATTTTTGTCATGCGGGTTGAGAGGGCATAGATGTTGAAAATGCTTTGGTTGTTTGCAACTCCATCATTTGGAATGGTGTCTTTAAGGCAGAATCCTACAAATGGAATCCTACACCACGAGACCCACAAGTAGGAAGGATGGTAACGACTAGTTTCAAAATTTCTAGTTGTTCAGACTGATGTAGGTGAAGATTGGTAGGAGGATGCAGGGTGAATGCTATTTGGGGTGGCCAAGGTGGGACGCAGATTTGCATCTCCAAGTCTTGGTCAACTTCATTTTTAGGAATTGCAAGGGAAATGTAGGAAGCAGGCTCCGCACTGTAGATAGATGGGGCCATTTGGACATTTGTAGAAGGAAGAGATGGGATGGCAACCTGCAGGTGGCACTCTACAAAATCAATCCCACACAAGGTATCGGCATGTAATATTTACTCGAGGAGAATTGAGCGGCCATGGAGGGTTCAGACATTGCAAGGTGGGAGATAGATTAGGCTCAGATGTTCAGAAATGGAGGTCAAAGGTTGGTGGCCTGCAGATGGTTGTATGTAATAGAGTGCATGCCCCCAATATTTACTTAGTGATTTTTGTGTGAAGGAAACCATAGGGGAGACGGTCAGCATGGAGTTCACAAAGTGGACAAGTGAGAGAAATCAGCCACTTAGAAATGACAAAGATCATGCGATGGCCTGTAGATGGACCCCCGAAGTGCTTCATTTGCAATGAAGTCCAGCCTTGGGAATATTCTAGGCAACTAGGGCAATGACAGAGGAAGCGAGGCCCATGAGGTGGAAGGAAGGACTAGCTTTGCTATGTATGTTGGGCATTTAAAAAATGACAACCAGGGTAAAGAAATCCACTAAGAGTGACCCGCAAAGGGTTCAAGTGTTAAATGATTTCGACATATTGGAAGCCAGCGGAACCCACAAACCTAAGGGTACACACAAGATGGCCATCTCAAAGCAGTGAATATTGATGGGTTGCTCGAGCACGAAAGTCTTCTAGAGCAGACCAATAAGGGCCGAGGGATGTGTTTTACTTGGTTTCATTAAAAGATTTTAACGGTGCCGCGAAAAGGATGTGTCCACCCGCATGCCTTCAGTTTTCAACTAAAGTCTAGACAATAGAGGGAGGGTTGTTGGCCACAAGGATGTGGGTGCACTAGTTAAGAATGATGAATGCAAAGGTAAGTTCTGCATGGCTCCAACGAGTTGGTTTTCAAAGGATTTTAAAATTCTAAAACATGGGTTTTGTGCAAAATTTAGTTTTCTAGCTAGTTTCAAGGTTTTCTTCTTCAATATTTTAACAACTTTGCAATATTCAACAAAAAATTCATGATAGGGATGGTGGTGGAAAACCTACCTGGTAGACCTGATGCAGTGTGATGAAGAAACAATCAGATTTGTCCTCGAGGCAATGTAGGCACAAAGCTAGGGGATGCAGGAGGAGCACTCTAACAAGCTTAGAAGGAATATCAGTGAAAATGACATGTCAACTTCACTATTTATAGGATTTCAGCCATTAAATGCCCACATTTAATGCCAGTATAGCTGATGGACACAAATTTTGAAATGGTCGGTGGCGAGGAAAGGTGGAGCCCGCAAGGCATGCGACAACTAAGCATTTATCATTTGAAAGGTCAGTGAAAGGAAAGTTAATGAAGGATGTAGTTCTCACACTGTGGGTAGACACATTGACTTGGCCACCACCGGGACATAAAAGGTAGAGTGGAATTCTACTAAGGGTAGCCCACATGTGTAGACCTGCACTGACCAAAAGATGGTAGTTTTTAGGACTTAGGGAAAACTGCCAAAGGAACTTCGTGAAGGTAGAAGGATTGAAAATTTCAAGGGTGGTGAAACTTGGTCAACTCAAGATGATAGCCTTAGGACTTATTGACCACTTAGGACCCAAACTTGGGGGCATGCAAAATGAGGCAAAGGAAAAAAAATAACCTGGTGAAAGTGAAAAGAGAGGGTCCCTGTTCTGAATGGGGCATGTGTGTTATAGGCACAACAAATGGCGACTCTACTAGTAGAACTCTTTTGAGCATTCTAAGGATAAAGACTCATTTAGAACCCATAATCTCTAGTTTCATAGACCATGAGCCGGTTTCCATAAGTGAACTAAGGAACTCGAAAGAGAATGGGAATCCTTAGCTTAATCAGATCATAGGAACATCTGAGAAGTGTGTGTGTGGTGAGTTCATTCCCTTTCCTTTAGAAACTATAACAAACTACTATCAATCAAGCAAAGCAAGCAACACAAAATGTCTAACCCCAAAAGTAACTTAGACATTTCTCCATTGCTAGTTAGGAATCCATAGCCCTGATGGAGTTGTCATTGTGACTCCATGAACATTTCTCTACTGCCAGTTAGACATCCATAGCCCCAATAGAGTTATTCACACACCAACACAATTGCCTCATTTTAATTTTCTCTTCTTTTCTTTTTAGATATATTTTTTTAGTACTCTTCCCTTTACTCAATTGTGTAAGCATAGAAGCTTACTATGGGTTTGGAATTACAGTGGTCACTAGAGCATACTTAATATTTTTCACTCATTAGGCCCTCATGATAGTCACCATATAGTTCTTCAAAAACAATTTAGTGTGCATTTTGTTTATGATCTGGGATGCATGTGAAAGGATTTGACCAAGGGTCATGCTCTGGGGGGTATGTGCAGGATCATGATGGGCCAAAAAGTGGCAATATGATGGGTATGTGGCTGACGATTTTTTTTTACCCAAAATTGATGAAATGAAAAGGGTTTTTTAAGTAGATTCTCAGCTTTCCACCAATATAAATTATTCTTTACTTTGAATTTAATAAGTAATTATTATTCATTTTCTATTCAAATTACGACTAAAGTCCTGATTGAGAGGCTGATTGAAAAATATCTTTAGCTTTCAAATTCTATCACATTTTTTGAATCTAAATCATGCATCACATTCTATGCTTTGCTTACTATAAGATTAAAAAAAGAAAAATTGAATTTCATGAAGTTTTTACCAAGTTAAGGTGGTCAAACGTACAAGTTTTTATATTTTTTAAAAAGTTGTAATAAAAAAATCATAATTAATTATTTACTTGGAAAAAAAATAGAAAAAAATATGCTTCACATTGGGGAATGAGTCCTCTACCTATATCTAAAATATTATAAAAAATAATTATCATTTTATTGTGGTTAGGGTGGTTAGATAGACACCCACTTCTTATATTTTTCCTAAAATTTAAGTACCACTGCATTGAAATTTCAAATTTTCACCAAATAGATTTTTTTTTTTTAAAAACAAACCTAGTAGTTTATAAACTACATTCAATTTCCTACAGATTCTCTTCTTACATATTTTTGAAATAATATAGATAACTTATTCAAAATTTTAAGTCAAGTTTCCTAACTCTTATTTTTCTAAATTTTTTTCCACTTAAGGGACTATTTTTTCCATGATGATCCTACACATACCCTGGGTCAAGTCGAAGTTTGCATAAGGAAACCACCCCACAAAAGCAATCAGAGATCCCTTGTTGGAAGTGAATTTTTATCCAGAGAACACAAAGAGCGGGTAGCAAAGTGAACCATCCATCAAGTCAAGCACGACCACCACACCAGAAACAAAGAGACACCCTTAGCAAAACAAGATGGACAGGAGACAAGAAAAATAAAGCAAAGTGAAATAGAAAAACAAAGGAAACCTAAACTAACCTATATACATGAATTTACAAAGGGTAGCTCAGTAGAGCTCAAGCAAGGAAATAATGCTTGACGTGCTACCCATTGACAGGCAAAGAGGACATCTTCACTAGTTAGTATCTTGAGGAAAAAAAATTATCTCCTAAACTTTTAGAGATTTGAAAGGGGCCAAGCCAGAGCTTGTCAAATTTGTAATGTCCCCCTTTCTTTTCATGGGCCTTGTCCTAACATAGGACCAAATCAACAATTTTGAAGGCTTTATTTTTGGCTCGTCAATTGAACCATCTCTTCACCATTGTCTAATGTTTGGAAAAATTTCCAATGGCTTGGTCACAGACTTCTTCTAGGTGGAGCAGTTCAGTGAAACGGGCTTCTCGATGATACCCTTCTTCATAAAAAGTGTTGATAAATTGGAGGGTGGGGATTCTTAAGTGCATGGGAAATATAAGTTCCAAACCATACATGAGATGGAACGAGGAATTATCGAAGGAGGCCTTGTGGCATGTACGATCTGCCCAAAGGGTGAAACACAACTGGGTGTGTCAATCTTTGGGATTCCTATCGAGCAACTTCTTGATTATAGTGATCAGGTTCTTGTTTGTGGATTCAGCTAGGCCATTACCTTCGGGGTAGTAGTTGGATGATAATTTAAGGGAAATACCATAATCAAAGACCCAACTAGAAAATTTGAGTGAGGAAAAGGTGGGACCATTATCACAAACAAGGGCATAAGGGTAGCCAAAGCAATTCAAAATAAAAATTTCAAGAAAATTAATGACTACCTCAGTTGTACATTGCCTACATGCAATCGCTTATGTCCATCTAGTACAATAATCAGAGGTGGTTAGGATGCACCTATGACCCATAGAGGATGGTGGGCTTACCAAACTGATGAAGTTGAGACCCCACTACACAAACAATCTTACCTCCAAGATTGGTTGACGTGTGACAACAACAATTCATTCTCTAGTTACGACATTCTAACACACATGGCAAGTTTGAACATGGTTGTGTGCATCCTTGAATACTATTGGCCAACAGTACCTATCCTGCAATATTTGATGAGCAGTGGAAGGGCCAGATCCATGACCGGTACCAAATTTTCCATGAAATTCTTTTAACACTCGTGTTGCCTCTTCTTTCTCAAGGCATATGAGGTAGATCCCTTCATGATTCCTTGTGTATAGTATAGACCCCCGCAACATGTATTTTTTTCTCTTCAGCTAAAGAGAACATTTCTGGACTCCCTACAGGCGAGGCAGACACTTTTTATGCAATAGATAGTAGATGATATCATCATACCATTCTCTAGGGGAGACATCTTCAAGTTGGTATTGTTGGACCATGAGCTTGGGTCTAGCCTCAGTCAATGTTTCAGCTATTGTACGAGTAAGGGTTTTCCTGTTTACTAGCTTCATGGGTTGAATCTCCATGTCATATTCTTGCAGTAAGGTAACTCATTTTTCTCTTCTTTCCCCTAACTCATTCTGCATCAGTAACATTTTCACTATTGGGTCAGGTACTATGGCAAACACCTTGTTCCGCAAAATGTAATGTCTGAATTTATTTACTTGTCTAACTAGATCATATGCTTGCTTTTCCATGATGTGGTATCTTAACTCAACATCCTTCAGTGGGGCACTCATGAAGGCAATTCAGTGCTCACTTCCTTCATCATCCTTTTGAGTCAATATGTTGGCACATGAGTGGTCTGAAGCAAAGGAGTAGATGTAGAATTGTTTCAGGTAGTGTGGGCTAACTAACATGGGTGCATTAGCAATCACTTTCTTGATTTCCTCAAAAGCCTGCTTCACCTCTGGATTCCACTTGACTTTGGCATCTTGTTTTAGAATGGCATTAAGTGGCTTGACTATTTCAACAAAGCTAGTAATGATTTTTCTGATGAAAATTATCTTTCCAAAGAAATATTTCAATTCCTTCTTGTTGCATGACGACGTAATTTTTAGGATTGCTTGAATATGCTTGGGGTCAATTGAGATTCCTTTCTATGAGATCACATGCTTGGGCAGCTTTCCCTCGGCAACTTCAAAGATGCACTTCTTGGGATTCAAGGAAATTCCAAATTCCCTACACTTCTGAAAGACTTTGCATAGGTCAATGACATAATCATCGTGCTTCTTTGAAAACACTGTGAGATCATCCATGTAGATGATAATGCATTTTCTGATCAGATCTTTAAAGGAAATATCCATTGCACACAAGAAAGTGGCACCAACATTGATGAGCCCAAACGACATCCTTTTGTATGTAAAGGTTCCCCACTTGGTGGTGAATGTTGTCTTGTTTCTATCCTCATATTGCACCATTACCTATTTCTACCTAGAATATCCATCTAAGAAAAACATCATTTGAGAACCATTGACTATCTGTAGCACTTCATCCAATGAGGGCACTGGATAATTGTCTTTCTCCAAAGCTCTATTCAGATTGTGGAAATCTACACATAACCTGATTTCTCCATTCTTTTTCCTCACTGGGAACAAATTGGCCACCCAAGTGGAGTGCCTAACTAGAAATACAATCTTGGTAGACAACTTTTGAACCTCCTTGTAGATGATGGGCTCCAATAATGCATTGATTGGACACTATCATTATCAGAATGGTCTCACATCTAGCTTAAGAGGGATGGTGTGTGTGATGATCGATGTATCATATGTCTTTAAATCCTCATAGCTCCAAGAAACTACATCATGATACTTTCACAAAGCATCAATGATCCCTTTCTTCTCTTCTGGCATGCACACCTTGTCAATGAATACATTTTTAACCTCCTCAGTTTTGTCAAGATTGTGAGTGTCACACTGATTGTTGATGGAGTCCTTCTTTGCTTGTTGATCCTGATCTTTGATATGATCCAAGTCAAATATCCACTCAAGTTGGACCATACACCTAGGAATAGTATTGGTCTTGAGGTTGATGACCCCTTCTATATCTAATTCAGCCTCTTTGGGCTTGGCCTCATCAATTATTTGGGTTGCAAACACATCTGAGCTAGTGATGAATTCTAAGATGTGCTTATCATCATTGAATACTTGGAAATTAGTAACATTGTTTGGCATGGATGAGGTGGAAGTTAGCTCAACGGTAACCTTTTGAGGCTAGATGGATATGTGCAGGATAATGATGGGCCAAAAAGTGGCGATATGATGGGTATGTGTAGGGTATGTGGCTGATGACATTTTTTTTACCCAAAATTGATGAAACAAAAGGGGTTTTTAAAGGAGATTCTCAACTTTCCACCAATATAAATTACACTTTACTTTGAATTTAATAAGTAATTATTATTCATTTTCTATTTGAATTACGACTAATGTCCCAATTGATAGGCTAATTGAAAAACATCTATAACTTTCAAATGGTATCACATTTTTTGAATCTGAAACATGCGTCAAATTCTATGCTTCGCATACTATAGGATTATAAAAAAAAAAAAATCATGAAGTTTTGAACAAGGTATGGTTGTTAGATATACAAGTTTTTATATTTTTTAAAAGTTGTAAAAAAAAATAATAATTAATTATTTACTTGGAAAAAAATTACAAAAAAATATGCATCACATTGAGGCATGAGTCCTCTACTTATATATAAAATCTTATAAAAAAATATTATCATTTTATTGTGGTTAGGGCAGTCAAACAAACACCTACTTCTTATTTTTTCCATGAAATTTTAGTACTACTCCATTCAAATTTCAAATTTTCACCAAATAGATTTTTTTTTTTTAAATAAACCTAGTAGTTTAGAAACTACATTCAATTTACTATAGATTCTATTCTTACATGTTTTTTAAATAATAAAGACAACTTATTCAAATTTTTACATCAAGTTTCCTAACTCTGATTTTTTTGAATTTTTTGCCACTTAAGGGCCTATTTTTTCCATGATGATCCTTCACATACCCAAATAGTTCCAAAGGTTGAAGGGTGTTGGATACTTGATCCAAGGCATCAACAGTATAATTTTGGGAGTAGGGGTTCAACTGAATATTAAATGCATCTAAGCTCTCCAAGAGATCCCAAACCCTATGCCTGTAATTTGCCAGCCTTCTGTCATTGCATGAATACAATTTCTTAACTTGTTTTACTACTAACTCTGAGTCCCCAAAGACTTGAAACATTTTGACCCTCTTCCTCAAGGCCATCAAAAGACTATGGAAAAGTGCTTCGCATTCTACTACATTATTTGTGCAATAAAATTGAAGCCTATGAGCAGCAAAGTAGGTCTTACCTGTGGGGCTGATAAGTTCAAACCTAGCTCCCGCTCCTTGCTTGGACTTAGATCCATCAAAGCATAGTGTCCAAAAATTGGAAGGCTCCTTAATTTTAGAGCCGATCAAACATTCATCTTTCCATGGTTGCACACTTGCATCTACAATTTCTGGGTTGGGCATGGACTCAACATTGTTGGTGTCAGGTTGTTTAGTTCAAGGTTCCTTCTTCAACGAGACTTTCCCACTAATATGAGCAATTTTTGTTTGACAAAGGTAACATTCAAATTCTACGTGAGCCACATTGTGGAGCCTACACTAGCTAGGAAACAGGAGTTCTTGGAAATCCATTCCCGATCCTAGGTTGAGTTGATCCTGAATGCAAGCTGCATTTTTCAATAAATTCTTGGAATCCATCCAATAATCCCAAATTTCCATCTTCATTGAATTCCTCATCATTTGACTCAGCCAACATCTCGATGCTCTAGGGCGTATAAGTTAAATCAGCAGGAGGGTTGCACAACACAAGGAAAACTTCTTCACCCATCTATTCCTCTTCGAACTTTGATTCCTCTTGGTAAGCCACAAGGCAGTAATTGCCCAACTTTGTCTTAGCAAACAACACCTCATTCATGTTGTTGTACTTTGTGATCATAAATTTCATGCGCGGCCCCCAATCTATATGGATCTAGTTTGGTAGTCTCTTCCATGGAAGCCACACGTTGGAGAAGTCAACTACAACATATCCATTCAATGTCCTAGTGATGTCCCATCCTAGTATTATACCATATGTGTTCAAGATATCTGCCACTTGAATGTCAATAACTTGCTACACTTTTGGGTCTGCAACAATCTGCATGGGGATTCAATTGATTTCCCCAACTATGTTCACCTTTGTTTTGTCTAGTTGGGTCACCTTTCTTCTAGAAGGAGTGGGGACTATTCCTAATGCTTTGCATACGGCAAGAAGCATAACATTAGCCGATGCTCTTGAATCAAGCAGGAAATTGTGTAGGTTCTTCCCAAAGATTATAATGGTTGTGAGAAAGGGCGGTGTTTCTAACTTCCCCTGGAATAAGCCCATGGGAATATTTTCCTGAGCTACCTGATTTCTATCTTTTTCATTGGTATTTTCCTTGATTTGTACTTTAATTTTCTCCTTAGAAGGTTGTTTTCCTAGTTTTTGATTTGAGGGGACATCCTTTTTCTTGCCTACAATCTCTTGGATTATAGGCTCATGTTGTGGTTTATCAAAAGAGACCCTCTTGGTGGGTATTTCTTGTGTTGAATTAGAAGAGGAAGTCCCTTTAATCATTCTAAAGAAAGCATTCCTAATTGTGGGGACCTTATGCAATTTGAAGGAAAACAAACTTATTTTGGCTTGCTTGAATTCTTTGGCTACATATTCGCCCATTTTCTCAATTTCAGCCTCAAAGGATTTGCTTTGGGAAGAGCTAGCAGACTGACTTTGCATTTGATTTGGCTATTTTTTCTTGTTAAAGTATTGAGTGGGAACGTGGGGATAACCTAGATTGTTACTAGCATTTGGATCAGGTGGGGTCCTGAATTTATTAGGTGGAATGGAGGTTGTGAAGGGTCCTACTTTCCTACTTCTCAAATTATATTGTGTCGCTCTTTGGGGAAATATCTGAACTTCATCCTCACGTGACTCATCTTCATCTATTGGACCATTGTCTACTGAGGTGAAGAGTTGGGATAAAGTTTCTTTGTTACTTACCTCTTTTTCTTCTTCATTCTTTGTAGCAGCAATCTCATTCTTGGGCACTTTGCTTTCACTTTGCAAGAACAAAGCTTGATTGACTATGAGCACAAAAGAATCATAAGGCTCGAATGGGACTATGTCTTGGCAACTAGCACTATCAACAGCATTTTGGACTTCGACTTGAAAAATTTGAGTGGTTGTCTAGAACTCTGGGCAATCCAATTTAGAGTTCCTATTCATTTTATGGATCTCACACCATCTGTACAAAGCTACCTCGACTAAGTATACTTCGCTTGTAGTTTTATCTATGTTTTTTTACTAGTCTAGAGGAGTGGGAACACCTCCATTATTTGGCCTTGTATTCCATGTCTGATTCTACCTCTATTAAGCCCTCCTTTTGAAGTTCTAGTTGGATTTCTATCTTATTTCATAATTTTTCCCAGATGAGGTACCTGCATCACGGTTATCTCTGTTGTCTTGGTTGAGATTGGCCTGGATACTATGTTGAGAATCTTGCAGCTGGTTGTTCTAATTTCTTAGGTGTGTCATCTCCATAGAATTTTTTCTAACCATCTCTGTCAGTTCATCTAGCTAATCCTTCTTCGTATTACCTGGTTACAATGCTTGGTTCTAGAGGAAAACTGGTTGTACTGCTGGTTGATTTTGCTGGACAGATGGGAACTCAGGCCCTTGTAAATATGCAGGTACTTGAGATGGCTGATGATAGACCTGTTGCTACTATGGCTGCAAGTAGTGAGGAACTGGGGGTGCCTGACTCATTGGTAGTCCTAGATTAGGATCCATGGGTAGTTGTGTAACTTGGTTCATAAGTGGTTTCTAATGTGTCAAGTCCTGAGTAGGTCCCTGAACTTGCATTAGATGAGAAACCAGTCCCAAAGAAGGTAGTGGGCCAGAAAATTTTTGTCCCAATTTAATGCTTGCTATTACCAGCTCAATGTAGGCTTCTACCAATCTTGTCGGTGGTGGACACATTCTTTTCACCAACTCAATGGTGAGGTTTTCTAAGACAACATAATAAACTAGCAAGATTGCAACATCATTGAACACGTATGGAGCTTGTAATCTCATATATTTCCAATGAAATCGATCATTGAAGGAGTGGTTGGCTCGTTTACTTCCCTGCGAATGGACATGAATTGTTGATATAATTCAGAAGGGCTGACTGAAATCTTGTACTTTTGTAAAAATGCTTTCTTCAAGAGGTTCCAAGTGGTAATAGACCCCGTTGGAAAATTGATGTACTAATAAAATTCCTCTTCCCCCAAGGAATAAGGAAAGAGTCAACAAGCCACGCCCTTATGATCAATTTGCATATATTTCAATGTTTTTTGAAATATTTTGATATGTCTTTTGTTGTCCTCTATGGATCTCAAGGATGAAACTTCATGCAAAATCCCTTTGAGTTCTTTGTCATGTCATGATAATCATTGAAGGACAATGGAGAAGGTTTGTTACCCAACCAGGCCATGAGGGGAGGTGGAGGTTGTATTTTCTATGTAATAGTAACTTTGGGTTGTGTAGGGGTAGTAGCACCTGGTACTATGCCTAGCCATGGGAAGTGACCAATTGGAAGGAAACTTGGGATGGTTAAGTGGAGTAAGTGGATGTGAGAAAGGAAGGATGAGTGTGGTGTGGAGGAATGGAATGGGGAGATGAGGATGGAGGGGAAGTGGATGGAGCAGATGAGGAAGATGAAGTCGTTTCTCCCCTTTTAGCTCTCTTAGCCTTGGTAGGGGGTTGTAGTTCTTGAAATTCCCCTTTATTTGGTTTGGATCTTAGAACTTTATGAAATCTTTCAGGGGAGAATGAATTGATTTGATCTAGCTTAACACAAGGAGGGTCATCCTTCTAGCACGAGTTCTGTTGATGGGTGTTCTTTCACTTCTCAACACACGTGATGCATAAGTTCATTACATCTCTTGAAAGGTAAAAATCTACAAACAAGTTACAAATCACTACCCCAAGGTCTCTCGGGTGTCAGGTCATGACTTGCTTGGAATGTCTCAATTGGTTCATGTGATTTTTTGGTAATCACAGTGCAACCTTACATATGTTAAGTTGGGGGAAAATTGGTTCTTTAAATGGAGTTCTTAAGGTGTCAGAGTTGATGTACAATTGCTGCAAGTTCAAAACAACAGTCTAAAACTCCACTTTTATCATTAGATTTGGCTTTACAATGATGCTTGAATTGTGCATAAATTACTATTTCAAAGAAAGTTCAAAAGGGAAGGGAAAGGAAGTTCCTAGACCTAAAACTATCGATGAAAAATGATAATGGAGGATGCTACAGTGGAAATCCTTCTTGAAACTAAGTTCCAGTTAACCAAATCAGCTAACAGTATCATGAAACTAGTGCTATCTTCTAAGTTTTGTAGATTGTGAAACTATTCATTCACCATGAACATGAATAAAAGATGAAGTTTAAGTACAACAATCAATTTATGTTCAGACTAGGTTTACATTGCTATTTACCATCAATAAACAACAAAAATCATGAACAAGGAAGGGCATCAACATAGCAGTATACTTCAACATCAATGAACAACATCTACTAATCTACTAAAGCATGTAAAACACATAGAACAATAAATTAAATCTACTTAAATCTATCAACTATGAGGAGATGAATCATGAAACGTGAAGGAAACTCAACAATCCACCAAAATCAATGAATTTCTATTAGAACTTTAGCAACATTTCTTTACAACAACTCAACTCTCTCTTTGAAAATGAGAGGAGACCCCCTATTTATAGTCCTCAAAAAGCAAAATGAATGGCCAAGATTTAATTTCATTGTGTGGCCAAGATTCACTACAAATTAGGGTTTCACCTACCCCCAATATTTTATAATTTAAAATTACATTTCTTGTCTTATCCCTATTTTGTCCTCTAGAGCCTAGCACTATAACACCTTTGTCCTCTAGCCAATTTCCCTTTTGTTGTAGCTACATAGTGAGAAACTCATCATGAATAGGGTATGTGCAAGATCATCATGGAAAAAATAGGCCCTTAAGTTGCAAAAAATTCAGAAAAATCAGAGTTAGGAAACTTGACGTAAACATTTGAATAAGTTATCTATATTATTTCAAAACTATGTAAGAATAGAATTTGTAGCAAATTGAATGTAGTTTCTAAACTACTAGGTTTACTTTAAAAAAAAATCTATTTGGTGAAAATTTGAAATTTCAATGCAGTAGTACTTAAATTTCAAGGAAAAAATAAGTAGGTGCATGTTTGACCACCCTAAACATAATAAAATGATAATATTTTTTATAAGATATTAGATATATGTAGAGGACTCATGTCCCGATGTGATGCATATTTTTTGTAATTTGTTTGCAAGTAAATAATTAATTATGAATTTTTTATTACAACTTTTAAAAAATATAAAAACTTGTATGTTTGACCACCTTAACTTGGTCAAAACTTCAAGAAATTCATTTCTTTTTTTAATCCTATAGTATCGAAGAATAGAATGTGTGCATATTTCAAAAAAAATGTGATACCATTTGATATAGATTTTTTTTTTAAATTCGGGGACTTTAGTCATAATTCTAAAAAAATAATAATATTTTTTAAATTCAAAGTAAAGCATAGTTTATATTGGTGGAATGCTAAGAATCTCCTTTAAAATCCTTTTCATTTCATCAATTTTGGGTAAAAAAAAAGTCGCCATCCACATACCCATCATATCGCCACTGGTTGGCCCATCATGATCCTACACATACCCAATAACAAGTTTTCCTTCATTATTCTTCATACTTGCATAGTCCACGAATTTTCCCATCAGCGCCTAAAGTTTGTCTCACTCCATTATATGAGATTGGAGCACTTGGAATGATAGCTTCTTTGATATACCAGTGATCAACTCCCAATTCTTTCTACACTTTGGCGTATTCTTGATCACTTGTTTTGATTGGGCGAAGGCTCAGGTAGGAAAATCCATAAAATCCAGTGTTAACGAATCTGTAGCCCCATTCTCCATCTTCTTATGGAAATACATCCTTATTTTCTTAGGGTCCAGCTCAACGTCAGCCATGTCGTAATCTGTCATGAGCTTCAAATATTCTTCACAATCCACTCGATGTTCTTTGACCCACTCCAAGTTGAGCTCTGTAAGGAAAGCTAAGGTGCGGAAACAACTCTCCTAACATCAACACCTTAGGGAAGAATGCAGAGATGCTTTTAAATTTTTAATTATAGTCCAATTAAGATACACTTGAAAGAAATAACGTAAACAAAGAAATGACCATACACACATGAACACCAGATTTACGTGGGAAAACCCTTACAGGAGAAAAACCCACCACACTAAGAAAAATCCCTTTGTATTACAGTAAACAAAATTACATACAGAGTATGGGCTTCACTCTCTGATGTCAAATTACAGCAGCATACACAATGATCAACCTTGTACAGAAAATTCAAGTTACAATGCTCTCAGATTTGAATTCACACTGATCACTCATAGAACTGTTCATCCAACCATTCGTCGAACAGAACATCATCTTCGATCTCATAGTATATCCATGTCGTCCCTGGTCTATTGAACTTCCTCACAGGAATGACCACAATAGTCTAACTTCCAATGGTTCCCATTTTGCTCCCTAATTGGTCGAAGTCACACCACATAGGATAGTCTTCCAATCAATCAAAAGCATTCAAACATTATTTGCATGTTGGTGAGACACTAGCCGTGTCTCCTAGATGCCACAAAGCCCAACCGTCAATATCGCCTAGATTCATCACCTTCGGCAAGAGGTTACACCAAGTTCAAAAGCAGTCAGTGAGACAAACCATATCGTTGAGACGTCATACCAATGACCAACACATGTAACGTATTCAGGAAGACTATCGCTATTCGGTGAGAGGTCATATCGATGTTCAAAAATCACATAGAAATTAGCATTCCCATCGGCAAGACTATCACTATTACCAAGAGATCATACCGAAGCAACATACCTATCGGCGAGACCACATCCATTGCTAAGAGTTACTCCTTAGGTTCCAAGTCACCCCAAGACCATCCTTCGCCAGGATTCATACCGACAACAAACTACACCATCTGTGAGACAAACCTCCATCGCTAAGACTTCATACTGAAGCCTTCATGTTACTCTGATGACTCCAAGTGTATACTTATCGGTGAGACATATCACATCTCTAAGACTTCATACCGAAAGAAAACCTTTCAACCAAGAGTCTCCCCGATAATTGTAGTCACCATGAGTCTCCCTGACATTCGCTAGGAACCAAACTGTCGGCCAGACCAACCCACTCGACAGATGGGTACACCGAACACCACAAGTCATAGCGATAGCTCTAGTTGATAAGACATCATCAAGGTCTCGATGACCTGAACATTCCACAAGATTGCACAACTGCTAGTCGACCAGACAATAAGGATGTCACATCGACTTGGCTCTTTCAGAGGTTTCAGCCTGTGAGATTGAGGCACAATATTTCAACAAGCTCTACTTTATGGAGCACCCACTCCAAGACTTATCTTCTATGGTCCAAGCCCATTTTCCATGTCTTGACCAGCCAATGGTCATCCTTTTCCAAACTTAGCTCCTTCTCCCAAGTCTTCTCGAGCATTTTGAGGATATCCTTGAGTTTAGGATATGTGATCTATATAATTCTGGGAAGCCAGTACAAAATTTATTCATGCCTTCGAGTTTCTTCTACACTTCCCAAAACCTTTTTGTTATCCGAATGACATGACCAATTCCCATATCACCATTGTAAATTACCCAAGGGAACTAGTCCTTAGTGGCTTTGGTCTAGTTCTTTCTTCTTTATAATTTTCCAATGCATTCCTTGGAGAGTAGTAGTGGCGGGGCCGATGATGTCGTGGGTAGATCCTCAACGAAAGACCACAATTGTATGTAGGTGGTTAGTTCAGCTACATGTTCCTTCAATTCCTCCTTGGAGGATTGTTCCTTGTTCATTTGGTGCATGATTGTGGTGACGAACCCATGGAGATGATCAATCTTTTGTTCTCTAGTAGCCGTATCTAGGTCAATGGTGGAGATATTACAGCTAACCCATTTTCCCTTGTCAATTATTGGGATAGAAATTTGTATTGTACTCAATCCTTATGCATCCGTCATGATATGGGATTAGACCCTTAGCTTCTTCTCTTTCTTCACTCCTATTTGAGCTTGTGCTAGGATAGCCTCTAGCCTCTAGTCTTTCTTTGTATACTACTTCATCGATGATCAAGTTCTAATGTCTTAGATGCTTATGGTAGTCATCCTTGAATGGATCCTTAGGTTCATCATCTCCCCTTTTGGCCCCCTCCCTCTCCTATCTCTCCAACTCCTCTGAGATCTGCATGGTCGCCTTCATTTTTGGTGGTTCCATTAGAGGACAGATAAGGAGACCAATAATAGCTTGAGCTAGAGCAGCCTATACTGTGGGTTCATTAGTACTCCAGAGAGCTCCATAGGGATATTCTTCATATGCTAGGAAAAGGCCTCCAAAAGAGTGAGGGAAAGAATTATCATTGTGGATGCTAGGGGAACTATAGTTGATGGAGACATTGAGGAGGATGAGAGCAAGGAGGTTGTGGTAGAGGAGGAGTCTTTCAACATAATAGGTGTAGTTAGTGAGGTGGACGTAAGGTAAATCGAGATTTCCACCGCAGGTGGAGAGGAAGCAGGTAATGCTTGAGATGTTGGTGGAGGAGTAATAGCAATGGCAATGGTGGTGGCAGCAAGAGTAGAGGTGGCGGGTGGAGAATTTTTTTGCTCAGCCTATTCTTTTTCTCCCTTGTGCAAGGGGTCCTCTTGGATCATGGCCATCTTAGAGAATCCATCCGACTTCTTTTCTTTCTTGGAGGTCTAACCATTGAATGCCTTCATTGAATACACTTTATGCTTTGGCTAACTTTCTGCTACCTCTTTTCTTTTCCTTGACCTGGTGGCTGGAGAAGACTTAGGAGAATCTTCAGTTTGGAAAGAAACAGTCCCACTATCTGTTTCACTCTCGAGCTCATCTTTGAGCTTGCCATATTTCAATGTAGCTCCTTAGAGCTTTAGTTGAGCAATTTGTGCATCAATCCATTGCCTTGTCTTGTGCTCCACCACTTTTGTTAGAATATTGAGGTTGTTGACCTCTTCCTCGTTCTAGTCAATTAGGGGTAATGGGAGATTGGAAATGGCATCAAACCTCGGATCTATAACAATTTTCTCATCTTTGATAATCTGATCTGGTACCGGGAATAGCTTGATTGTCTTGACAAAGTATGTAGTCATACACATATAGTATCTCATGCATACCTCCTTGTCATCTTGGGAATTAGCCCAAAAAATCTTCAAAATTGTGCAAGTGGGCATACTCCTTTCCAAAAAAAATCTTCAAGTTGTCATATGGGTTCATCCTTGGCCAAGGAGTGTGGAGCCCTAGATTATACTCAATGATCTCCTTCTCAAAATATTATGTACATTGGGAAGTTGGAAGGGCATACATTCCCTCCCTGAATGTGAGAGGATATGCTATTGCTACTCGATGTTTTCTAGCAAGGAGAGTATGTGCATTTTGAAGCTACCTTGAGACTTCTAACAAGATTAACCAGTCATTTGGATACCGAGGCAGCTTGTATGGCCTATGAGTGAAGCCTTCCGCTTAGATATAGGTGAATTTAGGGAACTATAGGAATAGGAATCTGAACCTATGAATGAATGAACAATCATTGTGTGTGACTCTCTTCTCGAAGTCTCCTCCGAGAATTTTGATGATGTGCCCAATAAAGGCATTGTTGACCCTACAGTAGTTCTTAAAATTTTGGTATTGGAGCTATGTGTGCCTGTCATACACTTTCATTTCTCTTTTTGGAGTTGTGCTTTATGCAACAAATAGTACCCTATATGGAAATGGGTCAGCCAATAGATAGACCAAATAGGAGGTCATGTAGAACTAGGAGGTCCTTTGGACCATTAGGAATTTCTTATGTAAATTGTTACTAATCATCCCAGCCTAGTGAAACTTGGCCTTCCCTTGATAATCTCTTCTATAAAGTAAAACATCCAGTCTTGGAAGTAGGTGACAGTTGGGATACCCATGACTCTAGTTAGAAAGTTCACCAAGTCATGGTAGTCCTCATAAAAATCACTCCTGAAGAATTCCTAAGAAACTTTGTTTGCACTGCCCCTCTTCTCTTTCAACCAATATTGATTAATCAAATTTTTACATCTTAGAGGGTAAACTTTCCATGTTCTTTCTACATATTCCTTTGTTGTTTCCTCCATGGGGTTGAAGGTGGGGATGTGGAAGGTTTTCCCTATGGACCTGGTAGATAGGTCAACCAACACTTTACCATCACAATCCATGATTCTTCTGGTTTTCTCTTGGTAGGATTCTTTGCAAGCCATTACAAATTTAGGGGCCACAAGAGCTAGTGAGAAACCAACTGCCTCAACCAAGACACTTTTCTTGATTGTATTTGCATTTTCTGTAGTGGGGTTAGTGATAACCCTTTGTCTAAATTTATCTATGTTGATCTATCAAAGGTTGGTTTCCGTAATAGTATCTCACTCAGTAGTGACCTTGGAGGTGACCTCTACTCCTTAAAACTGATACTTCATTTGATCTTTGTATTCCTTTCCTCTCAATACTTTCATAGGTTTCTTCCCCTTTTCCTTCTCTGCAGACACCCCTGATGGTCCTACAGCCGATTCCATAAATCCTTCAAGAAAAGGTGCAGTAATCATATTCATGTATAAAATAAGGGGAGAGTTAGTGAAACCTTGCAAAACTAATGTTAGATTGAGTAGTTCATCTCTCAAAGATTATAACATCCATTAAAAAATCATCATTTTCCTTTCATTCAGAGAAGATACAGTAATGTGAGTCCAGGGGTGTGGGTTTCCCTGGGCTGGCATCTATTTTGGAGAAGGCAAAAGGTGGATGGAGAAGATGGCATAGCGGGCCACATGTAGCCACCCGTAATAAGATTTTCGCTCCATAATGGGGCCCACTAAGATGTTAGCATGTATGGGTCCATCATTCATGAGATTTTAGTCATTTTAGTCATGCAGGTTGAGAGGGAATAGAGGTTAAGAATGCTTTGGCTATTTGAAACTTCATCATTTGGAATGACACTGGTAAGGTGAAATCCTGCACCGTAGGACCCGCAAGCAGGGAGGATGGCACTGGTTAGTTTTGAAGTTTCTAGTTGTTCATAGTGATGCGGGTAAAGACTGGTAAGAGGATGTAGGGTGATGGCCATTTGGGGTGGCCAAGGCGGGATGGAGGTCCACATCACCAAGTCCGCATCAAGTTAACTTGGTCAATTTCACTTTTAGGAACCACACGGGAAATGCAGGAAGTCGGATCCACACTATAGATAGATGGGTCCATTTGGAGATTTGGAGAAGTCAGAGATGGGATAGAAGCCCACAGGTGACTGTCTACACCATTGAGCCCACACAAGGCATCAACATGCTATATTTAATCAAGTTGAATCAAATGGCCACAAAAGGTTTAGACCCTGCAAGGCAGGAGACAAATTAGCATTGGATTTTCAAAAATGGAGGTCGAAGGTCGGTAGCTCATAGACGGCCTTCCGCAACAGAGTGGTCACCCCCACTCTTTACTTAGCAATTTTTGTGTGAAGGAAATTGGAGAGATGGTCAGTGTAGAGTCTACAAAGAGGACATGCAAGAGACATCAGCCACTTATAAATAGTGAAGAGCATGCGACAACCCATAGATGGACCCCCATAGTGCTTCATCCGCAATGAAGTCTAGCCTTAGGAAAATTCTGAGCGGTTGGGGCAGAAAAAAAGGAAGCGGGGCCCATGAGGTAGAAAGAAGGATTTGATTTGCCATGTATTTTG
Organism: Sequoia sempervirens; assembly: GCA_007258455.2. Taxonomy (NCBI): domain Eukaryota; kingdom Viridiplantae; phylum Streptophyta; class Pinopsida; order Cupressales; family Cupressaceae; genus Sequoia; species Sequoia sempervirens. The sequence goes on from VDFB02075321.1 coordinate 399,118,202, forward strand.
GGAATTTGAAACAATGGTAATGAGGGTAAAGAAATCCGCTAAGAGTGACCCACAAAGGGTTCCATTGTTAAACAATTTTAGTTAATTGGAAGTTAGCGAAACTCACAAACCTGAGGGTATGCACAAGATGGTCATCTTAAAGCAAAGAATAGTGATGGACCACCCACACACAGAATTCTACCAAATTGGACCCATAAGGGATGAGTGACGCATTTTACTTGGTTTCATTAAAAGCTTTCAATGGTGCGGCAAAAAGGAGGCATCCGCTTGCATGAGTGAACTCACCGAGAGAAAAGGCCTTGAGTTTTTAGCTAAAGTCTAGATGGAAAAGGGAGGGATGTAGGTTGCAAGGACATGGGTGCACTGGTTAAGAATGATGAATGTGGAAGTAAGTTTTGCATGGCTCCAATGGGCTAGTTTTCAAAGGGTTTTAAAATTCTAAAACATGGGTTTTGTGCTAAATTTCGTTTTCTAGCCGGTTTCAAGGTTTTCTTCTTCAATATTTTAACAAATTTGCAATATTCAATGAAAAACTCATGACAGGGATGGTGGAAAAAACCTACCTAGTAGACCTTACGCAATGTGATGAAGAAACACTCGGATTCATCCTCAAGGCAACGTGGGCACAAAGGCAACGAAGAAAGGAGGAGCAATCTAACAAGTTCAGAAGGAATGTTGGTGAAAATGACACGTCAACTTCACTATTTATAGGATTTCAACCATTAAATTCCTACATTTAATGCCAATACGATGGTAGGCATGGTTGGTGGACACATTTTTTGAAATGACCGACAGTGGGGAAAGGCAGAGCCTGCGAGGCAGGTGGTAGCTAAGCATTTGTTGTTTGATAGGTCAGCAAAAGGAGCATCGATAAAGGATGTGGGTCTCGTAATGTAGGTAGACTCACTGACTTGGCCGCTATAGGGATGGAGAAGGCAAAGTGAAATTCTACTAAGGGAAACATGCATGGGAAGACCCGCATCGGCCAAAAAATGACAGTTTTAAGGACTTAGGGAAAACTACTAGAGGAACTTCACAAAGGAAAAAGGTTTGAAAATTTCAAGGGTGGTAAAACATGGTCAACTCAAGATGATAGCCTTAGGACTTATTGACCATTAAGGACCCAAAATAAGGGGCACACAAAATGAGGCAAAGGCAAAAAAATGACAAGGAGAAAGTGAAAATAGAGGGTTCCTATTCTGAATGGGGTGTGCGTGTTGTAAGGAAAATCAGATGTGGAAACAATTCTCCTAACATTAATACCTCAGAGAAGAATGTATATATACTTTTAAGTTTTCAATTACAGTTCAACTAAGATGCACTATGAAGTAATATAACATAAACAGAGTATTTGACAATCACACAAGAACACCATATATACGCGGGAAAACCCTTACGGGAGAAAAACCCACCACACCAAGAGAAGTCACTTTGTATTACAATAATAAAGATTACATACAAATTTTAGACTTATCTTTCTGATGTCTGTTTGCAGCAGCATTCACCAAGAACAATCTTGTACAGGAACCTTCAAGTTACATTCATTATAGATTATATTACATTTACTGATCATACAACCACCCAGCAATCCGTCGATCCAACCAACCGATCACAATCTGCAATCACCAAGTATATCCTTGTTGTTCCATGTTCATCGAGCTTCCTCACAGAACCGTCACAATGAACTATCTCCCAATGGTTCCAATTCAGCTCCTCTGATTGGCTGAATACCAGCCACGTAGATAGTCATCGCTGGGTCAAAAGAAACCAACTTTGTTGGCATCTCGGTGAGACACTAACAGTGTCTCTCCGATGCCACAAAGTCTTCATATCGATGTCGCCAAGAGTTATCGTTATCGCCAAGATGTTTCAATGAGATTAGAAGACTATTGCTTAGCTTTTGCCCTATCACCAAGACATATCGCTTTCGCTGAGACGTTATACCAAAGCTCCGCAAGTCACATAGACTTAAGTGTTATCATCGGCCAGACAATCGACTTTTGCCGAGACATCATACTGAGGGTTCAAAGTTACTCCAAAGACTTAAGTCATACTGAGCACCATAGGATAGTTGGCAAGGCTTAACATTATCGCCAAGACATCTCTTTGAAACCCTTTGTGTTACCCTGATAGCCAAAGGCTATTAACAAGACATCCTCCAGTCACTAAGAACTCTCCCTGAGATCCTTTGTGTTACTCCGATGACCAACACTTGACCCTCCGTCGATGAGACATTTGCACATTTCCAAGACATCATAACAAAACAACCATTGTTACTCCGATGAACCTAAGTGCATTCCCATCGGCAAGACTTTAACTATTCGTTGGGACTTCTCACTGAGCCGCTAAAGGTTATCCCAAAGCCCATGGTCGCCATGAGTCTCCCCAATACATGATTGAATGGCATGTTGGCCAAAGATCTCTATGAGTAGTAAGAGGTCACACCGACTGCTCTATGTCACAGTGATAGACTCCACAGTGAAAGCATTCGGCAAGATAGAAGCTAGGTCACAGTGACTTGTACAAAACATGATGTTCCAAACTGCTAGTGGCCCAGACATTATAGATGTCATACCGACTTTGCTCCAATAGAGGTTACCGCCTGTGATGATTGAGGCATATATTTCCAACAATCTCCCACTTGACAAAGATCACCAGGCACCTCCAGAGCATAATAAAACTTATTGAAAAACATGGGCACTAAGGCCCATCGAACTGGCACACCACTTAAACTTGTTTGTGCTTACTGGCTTCATCAATGAATCTGCAACATTCACCAAAGTATCAACCTTTTCCAAACTGACCTTTCCATCCTCCACCATATCTCGTACAAAATGGTACTATACATCAATATGTTTCGTTCTGGCATGGAAAGTTGGATTCTTTACCAGACAAATTGCACTCTAACTATCACATAAAATAGTTATTTCCCCTGCATCAAAACCAATGTTAGAACACAAATGTTTCAACTAGACTGCTTCTTTACAAGCATGAGTAGTTGCCATGTATTCAGCCTTCGTAGTGGACAAAGTGAATACAGCCTGCCGCTTACTCATCCAACTCACTGCACCACCATTCAACATGAAAATGTATCCACTGGTGGACCTCCTACTGTCAATGTCCCCTGCCCAATCAGAATCTACATAACCATGAATGCTGAGAGTCCTCTATGATTCAACCAAGTTCCCATGGTAACACAAAGCAAAATCTAAAGTTCCCTTCAAATATCTAAACACTCTCTTCACAACATCCCAATGCATTCTTCCTGGATTAGCCATAAATCGACTAAGAACTCCCACTGCTTGGGAAATGTATGGCCTTGTACAGACCATTGCATACATGAGACTGCTAACCACACTAGCATAGGGTACACTAGTCATGTCCTCGATCTCAGTAGGAGATTTTGGATAGTCCTCAACAGATAGCTTCGTTCCCTGCATGACTGGAACCATTAGTTGTTTGCACTCATACATACAAAATCTCTCAAGAATAGTCCTGATATACTTACTCTGACTGAGCCATAGTTTTCTATTCTTCCTATCCCTAGTTATCTCCATCCCCAGAATATTCCTTGCTGCACCAAGATCCTTCATTTCGAACTTAGCAAACAACTGAGACTTAAGATCAAAAATCATTAACTTACTATTTCCTATGAACAACATATCATCAACATAGAGAGCAATAACAAGTACTTGTTCACTTTCAGCTTTATAATAAACGCAATGATCATATTTTGATCTCACAAATCCCAAAGACAATACAAAAGTATCAAATTTTTGGTACCACATTCTAGGTGATTGCTTTAACCCATACAGAGACTTCTTTAATTTGCATACTAGTTTTTCTTTGCCTTTCTCAACAAAGTGCTTAGGCTGGGACATATAGATCTCTTCTTCAAGATCACCATGAAGAAATGTTGTCTTCACATCCATCTCTTCGACCTCTAAGTCATACGCTGCTGTAAGTGACAAAAGAAATCTGATAGATGTCATATTTGCTACAGGAGAAAATATTTCCCCATAATTGATTCTCTCTACCTGGGAATAACCCTTTGCAACCAGTTTCACCTTGTACTTTTCTACACTGCCATCTAGACCAATTTTCTTCTTAAATACCCATTTGCAACCAATAGCCTTTCTACCTTTAGGCAAGGGCACTAGACTCCAGGTTTCATTCTTATTTAATGATTCCATCTCTTCATTCATGGCTTCCAACCAAGAGTTTGAATCTAACATTCTAAATGCCTCTTTCATAGTCCTAGGCTCATCAGAGCTATAAATTAAAGCATAGGAACAAGTAGAATCAATCAAAGAGAACCCATACCTATCTGGTTGTTTTCTTTCATGGGTTGACCTCCTCACTTGCTGAGGTTGAGGTTCTTCTTCTTCAGAACTTTCAGAACTACTTGAGCTCTCCTCAGTTTCAGGTACATTTTGAATTTTCAATTCCTCTTTCTCTGGTGTAGGAGGAATTAATGCTACATCCTTATTGTTTTCTGACTGTCTCTAACTGCAGATCCAAAGTGGAAGGTTTTAGCTCATGAAATATTACACTTCTGTTGTATACAACCTTCTCTGTATCAGGATTCTAAAGCTTGTATCCTTTTATGACAGCACTATAGCCAATAAAAATACATTTGACAGCCTTGTTCTTCAGTTTAGATCTTTTCACGTCTGGCACATGAGCATATGCCTCACAACCAAAAACACAAACATTTCTTAAAGAGGGCTTCTTACCAGACCATGCTTCCAAAGGTGTTTTCTCAACAAGAGCAGAATTTAGAGAACAATTAATTAGATAACATGCAGTAGATATAGCCTTAGCCCATAACTTCTCCTCCAAGCCAGCACTACTGAGCATACTTCGTGCTCTCTCCATTACTGTCCTATTGAACCTTTCTACAACTCCATTTTTCTATGGAGTATAAGGTGTAGTCTTGTGTCTTTTAATTCCATGGTCTTTATAGTATCTTTCAAATTCATTAGAACATAATTCACTGCCATTATCAGTCCTTAAGCATTTTATTTTTCTACCAGTCTTATTTTCAACAAGATTTTTAAATTCTTTAAACCGACTGAATACTTCTGATTTACTTTTCAGAAAATATACAAATGCTCTTCTTGAGTAATCATCAATAAATGACACATAGTATCTTGACTTAGACAAAGAAGGAACATCCACTAGACCAAATACATCTGAATCAATATAATCTAGCAAACCAAAAGATTTATGAGGATTGGAATAAAAAGAAACATAGTGCTGCATTCCATATATACAATGCTCACAAAATTTAAATTTGAGATTACAATCTTCAAGCCCCTCAACCAGGTTTTTGTTCTTCAAGGTTTTTAAACCTTTTTCTCCTATGTGGCCTAACCTATGATGCTAAAGCATAGTCTTCTCTGTAGGAAGTTTTACTTCCATAGAGTTTACATAATTAGGGATATTTCCCTCTTTACCTCCATGAGCATCTTTCAGTGACTTTCCAGAGACACTGTTACATTGAACAACATGTGCATCAAGCTTGTACAGGGTACCAATTTGAGCACCTCTAGCCAGCACCATTGAACCTCTAGTTATCTTGCAACCATTTCTAGAGAACGTGACTTGTACTCCACTATCATTCAACATACTTACAGAAAGTAAGTTTCAAGCCAGACTTGGTATATGCATTACATTATTGATTCCCTTCACTCTACCATCGGGGAATTGTATCCTGACTCTTCCATGACCAAAAATCTCTAAAGTTGAATCACTTACCAAGTACACCTTTCCACCATTGTATTCTTCATACTTCATGAACCATTCTCTATGAGATGTCATGTGGAAAGATGCTCCAGAATCAATCAGCCAAACATCTTCTAATTCTTGAGTAGCCAAGGCTGCAATGAAGACGTCACCATCACTATGAGAAGAACCATTATTAGAAGATCCCTTCTTCTTCTTTTTCTCCTCTTTACAATCCTTTCAGACATGACCAGGTTGCCCACACTTCCAGCACTTCACCTTGGACTTCTTTCTAGGAGATTTTGAACTCCCCTCTTATTTCGATTTGGACTTCTTGTCCTTCTTCTTGCCTTTCTCTTTCGATCTTCCTCTGACAGCAAGAGCTTCCTTCGCCATCTCAAAATATTTCCTTCTCATCTCTTCTGATAGCAAAGAACCAACAACATCTTCCATCTTGAAATTGGATGTTGTACTCCCAATAGCCATCACCAGATGATCCCATGAATCTGGCAAAGAACACAATAATAGCATATAGTGATCCTCTTCTTCAGTCTTAACACCAATAGGTGTTAATTGAGCAAGCAACATATTAAATGTGTTCAAATGATCAGCCACAGACCCTCCTTCCTACATTCTCAAAGAATATAGCTTCTTCCTTAGGAATAGTTTATTCACCAAGGACTTCCCCTGATAAATAGACGCTAGTCTCTTCCACAAAGAAGAGGTAGTCTTCTCCTCATGCACATTCAGAAGCAATGAGTCTGCCAAACAAAGCCTTATCAGCCCCTTAGATTTCCTATCTATAAGGTCCCAATCTTATTGCTTCATACCTGTAGGTTTAGTTCCAAACACTGCAAGCCACAGATCATGATCAACTAGAAGATCCTCTATCTTGAGTTTCCACAACTCAAAGTTACTTCTGTTGAACTTCTCTATTTAAAACTTTCCAGAAATGCTAGCCATCTCAACCTGTAAGCAGAAATAACAAACTCTACAAGACTCCCACTAAACAAAATTGACTCAAAAAACCCAACATACCCACAAGGATAACACAACTGGCTAGGCTCTGATACCACTTGTAAGGAAAATCAGATGCCGAAACAATTCTCCTAACGTCAATACCTCAGAGAAGAATGTATATATACTTTTAATTTTTCAATTATAGTTCAACTAAGATGCACTATGAAGTAATATAACAGAAACATAGTATTTAACAATCACACAACACCAGATATACATGGGAAAACCCTTATGGGAGAAAAACCCACCACACCAAGATAAGTCACTTTGTATTACAGTAATAAAGATCACATACAAATTTTAGACTTATCTTTCTGATGTCTATTTGTAGCAACATTCACCAAGAACAATCTTGTATAGGAACCTTCAAGTTACAGTCATTACAGATTAGATTACATTTACTGATCATACAACCACCCAGCAATCCGTAGATCCAACCAACCGATCACAATCTGCAATCACTGAGTATATCCATGTTGTTCCATGTCTATCGAGCTTCCTCACAGAATCGTCACAATGAACTGTCTCCCAACGGTTCCAATTCAGCTCCTCTGATTGGCCAAATACCAGCCACATAGATAGTCATCACTCGATCAAAAGAAACCAACTTTGTTGGCATCTCGGTGAGACACTAACAGTGTCTCGCCAATGCCACAAAGTCTTCATATCAATGTTTCCAAGATATTTCAACGAGTTCAGAAGACTATCGCTTAGCTTTCGCCCTATCGCCAAGACGTATCACTTTTGCTGAGATGTTATACCGAAGCTCCGCAAGTCACATAGACTTAAGTGTTCTCATCAGCCAGACAATCGGCTTTCCCCAAGACATCATACCGAGGGTTCAAAGTTACTCCAAAGACTTACGTCATACCGAGCACCACAGGATAGTCAGCAAGACTTAACATTATCATCAAGACATCTCTTTGAAACCCTTTATGTTACCCCAATAGCCAAAGGCTATCAACAAGACATCCTCTAGTCACTAAAAACTCTCCTTGAGATCATTTGTGTTACTCCGATAAACAACACTTGAGCCTCCATCGGTGAGACATTTGCACATCACTAAGACATCTTAACGAGACAACCATTGTTACTCTGATGAACCCAAGTGCATTCCCGTCAGTGAGACTTTAACTATTCACTGGGACTTCTCACCGAGCCACTAAAGGTTATCCCAAAGCCCATGGTCGCCATGAGTCTCCCTGATACACGATTGAATGGCCTATCGGCCAAAGATCTCTATGAGCGATAAGAGGTCACACTGACTACTCTATGTCACAGTGATAGACTCCATAGTGAAAGCATTCAGCAAGATAGAAGCTAGGTCATAGTGACATGTACAAAACATGATGTTCCAAACTGCTAGTCAGCCAGACATTATAGATGTCATACTAACTTTGCTCCAGTAGAGGTTACCACCTGTGATGATTGAGGCATATATTTCCAACATGTGTTATAGGCATAACACATATTTTTTCATTGTGCATCCTATTTGGTATTTGACCCCTTGACCTACAAAAGTGATGCTTTGTGGTGCTATGACTAGCATCGACATTATCATGGAAATTTTGATTAATAGAAATCATATGTTATATCTAGTGGAAACTAGTTTAAATCCTTTGACATGGTCTCCTTTGCAATTTTCACCTCAATGACCTTGCAAATTGGAAGGAGGAATCTTAAGTGCATAATAATTTTAATAGCTTTTTTTTCCTTCTCAATGGCCAATAAAAACCTCCACCATTTGTGCAAGACTTGGCTTCTTGATTCCTCCTTTGGCTACCACACAACCTTTTCATCCCTACATGGTCACCTTTTGAAGTTGATGATTGAACTCCATAATACCCAGAAATCACCTACAAGTAATTATCCTATCACAAAAGAAAGATCAAAGCAACTAATTTTCTATGCAACCAAGAAAGAAAAGATTGAATCTAGAAGAGCATTGATATGTGTAATGTATTAACCTGAATGGTTCTAAATTAGAATAATTACAATGAAAATGAAAACTTCATAAAATCATGCAAAAGAAAACCCTAGATGAGGATTTGACTAGATAAATCTCATGCAATGAGACAACTTGTCCTATATTTAGTTCAAAATAATAATAAAAACACTCCTAAGTTTAGCTTAAGTGAACTAAAGTAATAAAGGACATAATGAATAATCAATGATTAATTGATTATCAAGTGATTATCCTAATTACTCCAACACCTCCCATTAAGATCAACTTAGGGAGAAGCTATAAAACCCTTATATAGAATGCAATGATGGATGCATGGATGGGTCTCAAATACAAGTCCTAATGAGGTACCCATGTACAAATAAATAAATCTCTCATAACTAGAGAAAAGGAGAAAAATACATGGGAAAAAATCCTCTCCAAAAGAGAGAAAAAGAAATTACTCTACTAGTGAAAGAAGGATAGAAGGACTCAATATGACCCCCCAAGAACTACTTCTATCACAAGTACAATAGCGATAAGATAGGGAAAAATAGGATATGAATCCTCCCATAAAGAAAGAGCTCTCATGCCAATGATGAATGTCTGAAGATAGAATATGATCCACTGCAGGCCTACAAACAACATTTCTCCCCTTAGGAAGAAATAAATCCTCTAGTGATTGGAGAAGTCAATCCAAAGAGATGGGTGAATCAGGAATCGAAATCCAATTTATGTTTTCCTCTTAAAGGTGCTCACATATCCACATGTCAAAAAGTGGTGATGTCAATCTAGAATCATTTGAAGACTGATGTAGAACAAGCTACAAAGGTGATGAAGATGGTGGGCCAAAAAATGTTGATGTGGTTGTCAACAAAGAGGAGATGAATGTCTTCAAATTAATCCTCCAAATTTGTAATATAGGACTCTATAAAAAAGGATGATATGTCTGCTAGATATGAATCCCAAGTAGTTGTGTCTAGAAGGTGATGGATGTCCTGTTGCACTCAACCAATAGGGGCCAAATATGTGGGAATTTTAAACTAATTAGGAACAATAGAAGATGATGATGTAGCCTCAATATGAAGAGTGGAAACATGAAGTGAAGTATTTGAACCATTGGAACATGCAAGACTTGTGATATACTCAAGCTTCTCTAAAGTATTATCATCAAAGGGTATGGAATCTACATCTATAAGAGGGATGAAACAATATGCAGTAGGATCCTTTGGGTATGGAGAGATATGAGAGTCTCCACAGATCTACCAAAGTCATGTGGAAAGTGTGTGAGGACAATCAATGTTTGGTACAACACACATAGTGTCTAGATCAATACTAGAACATATAACCCCTACTGTAATATGATCTCTAATGATGCCCCATGCTGATAAAATCCTTGGTGTGTCTGGTGTAGGTATGATTCCATAAAAATGGGGAAAAATATCAAGCCACCTGAGACGTGTTAGGATGCCATTTCACCAAGACTCATAATTATCCTTGTCCAAGTTGATCACAGTAGGATGAATAGAAAAACCCATGATACTCACTCAAATGAAAAAAATTAGAGACTAAAAACCTCATTACTAATAAAACATAACAATTGTTGTCATCCTACATAAACAAATTCTTTCTAGGTGCCAAGATGTCCAAGTAATTGATAGAATTTTGAAAAAACTAAAAACTAAATAAAATGTAGTTGTGATAGATTCTGGAAAAAGAGCTCTGAAGTACCTTTCCAATGCCGCTTGAATCATGAAAATTTGGGATATAAGAAAAAAATTGAGCTCAAAAGTGAAAAATGAAGAACTAACTTTGATTTAGAATTAAAGGAACCAATAGCAAAATCTAATAATGAAACCCACACCACTGGAAAGTTCTCAAAACTAGCTTTTTAACAATATCTCATTTTCCTTATTTGAAAACCATACACCCAAGTTATGCCAAAAAGAAAAAATAAGTTGGTTTAGGGAAAATAGGGATTAGGAGGGGGGTAAAGAGCCATACGATCGATGATTTCAGCACTTCACGATGTCAAATTTCATGGCCTGCTAGTGTCAATGAAATATTCCAAGAATATTCTTTGGTCACAAAAAATAACTAGTTTTTCCAATCAATGAAAAATATTTTCAAGTGTCAAGATATGTTGATTCTACTAGTTGGAATATGGAACATTCCCAGAGAATCTTAGGAGATTCACTGTCTATGGTTCATTTGCATTGAATTTTTGTTTAGTAGCTACAAGAGTTGGAGGTGCCTAAAATTTCTGAGTAGCCACCTTTTTTCCAAAGATGTTACCAATTTAGAAAGTCGATGACTTGAATAGCTATTGCCAGCCTTGATGGGGCCCATCGATTACCCTTGGTAGTAGTCAGCAGGGCACCGAACCCTACATTCCTATAGCGGTATGACCCCCTTCTAACTTTTTAAAAAATTCTTTTTAAATATTCAAAAAACATTTTTTTTGTGTTTTTGTTGTTTTGAAAACCTTTTACTCCTTTTTTTGAATTTTTTGGAAAATTTAACAAAAAATTAGAATGGAGAAACCCTATACCTGGCACATGGTTCAATGCAACAGGACCATATGGATCCGTATAGCAGTATGTGTAGACACTTAAAAATGACCTAGGCCTGCAAGATTCATTTTTACCACTTTCATCCTAGCATAATTATGACATTTAATTATGTCCTTGGTCCACATTCGACTATTAATTAAATAATTTATAATTGTTTAATTAATTCATGTCCTTTTATTCTTCATGATTATTAAATAAATAAATTTTATTTATTTATTCAATACGTCTTTAATTGTCTAGAGTCTTCCTTTAATTAAATTAATTTGTTAATTTATTTAATTACACTTATCCATTTAATCTTCCTGATTATTAAATAAATAAATTTTATTTATTTATTCAATATGTCACTAATTTCCATAATTAAATGAATTTATGAATTTATGTAATTATAAGTCTTAATCCTCCAAAATTAAATAATTATCTTTAATTATTTAACTACTCAATTTAACATTTCCATCATTTTAAATCAATTTATTATTTAAAATGATTTCGTTTTATTAATTGTCACTTCATTTAGTAAATAATCCGAAAAAGATTATTTATTATCTCACAAAATCCATATTTTGAGTTGATTTAATTCAAATTGGTAACTTTCTTCCAAAAATCAAATAAAGCAAGCAGATTGTTGATTTTTCAAATTTGCTTTTCAGTCCACCTCTTATCTTCTTGATTTTTCAAATCTCATAAATCAAGCAGTCTTTATCTTCCTGATTTTTGAAAATCTTTATTTTTCTAATTAATTATCTCATCTTTTCTCCACCGCCGATTCAATTCTCTCATATGACATCTTGACCACTCACCTAAGGATTTTTCCCTAACCCTGATTAGGTATTATCAAATTAAATCTCGTCCTTTGATTTTAGGTTTATGTTAAGAGTCGATCTCGTCCGTCCATTCAAAATTATGTTTTCTATAAAATGTCAATTTTGCTCATAATTTAGGGACCATTTTGTTATTATAGGAATTATAGTCATTTATCATTTGTCATAGTCATTTATTATTGGCATAGACATAGGCATAATTTTACTTAAATCCTTCAAAAAATGCATAGGACAATATCATAGTCAAATCGCTCACACACTCGATCTGAGGGCATCAATCACACGCTGCAAGCTAGGAGGTGTTATGGAGGTGAACCATGGAAGCTTCAACGAATATCTAGTATAATTGTTCTTATTATTTGCTTTCTTTGTGCTTCATAACTTCTTTGGGTTTATATTATTGGTCTAATCATTGCTAACCTTAATCCTAAAATTTACCCATTGATACATTGGTGAACCCGACGTGAACAGACTTTATTTTTTGTTATTATTTTCGTACGGTTTTCGTGTGTTCTCTATCATTTTTGCAAGTACAGGTACAGAGTGACGCATTCGTCTTTTTTTTAAATCGTGACGCATCTGATGTGTCACGACGCACTCGTAGACTCAAACACCGCAATCACTCTGACGTGCCACAATCGAAGTCTAAAGAGCTACATCTGAACTCCCAAGCCACATTTGAAACACAGAGCAACGCATTCGCTCTGTTGTGACACAATTTCCTGGTAATGTTTTCTTCTCATTTGCATTTGGGTTTTTGATGTTTTTCTGTTCTTTTTGCTTTCTTTGGAATTCTGGTTTTTTTTTTTTTTGCATTCTGCCCAGTATAGGTTTCCATGTTACTAATCGTAGTTCACAGTGTGTGGCAGTTACATTTCATGGGTCCAAGATTGGTGGATGAAACTACTAACTTGTGGTTTTGCAGCTCTGTTAGTCAAAGACTCATTTCTCAAACAATGTGTTTGTGATTTCTAGTGTAGAAAACACTTCCTTTGGTGCATTAAAATGAACATGTACTTGATTTTGTCTGACTGTGCTTGAAGGTGGTAGGTGATTATGCTCTCACCTTGTGAAAACTAGGTGATCAGAAAACTAGACCCATCTTATTTTTTTTGTCACCCTCACGACTTAGTAATCAAAGTATCCTCTCCCCTTACACTTTCAGGTGATCCTGGGTGTAAGAGAAATGGTTACTAACTCTAGAACTTGGGCCTATTATGGTGGAAAAAAGTACTCACCCCAGGACAACTCAGATCGGTAGCACCCTAACACCGAGGGACTTCCAGCCGGTATATAAAAGTGGATTCTTGGGGAAAGCCCAAGAATCATGTGTGTGCTTCTAACAAGATGGATCTGAAAGGGGTCTCTCACTGCATGGATCATGCCCTACAAACTGAATGCCCATATTAAACACCTCTTGTTTTAGACTCCAATTATTCTTTGGTCGTTGCTTGGTATAGTGTAGGGTACAGTATCATGCTCGAAGACACTCACTACTGATCCCCTTGAGTAGAGATAGTAGTTCTTGGGAAGTCATTACCCAAGAATTCAATTTGGTGTGCTCGAATGACATTAATGAGCCGTGGAGGGGAGCCAATGCCACCAAAATTCTAAGCTATCCACTCTCAAGAAGGAAGGTATTTATCACCAATTTGGGGTATATCGATGGGCTATACCAAGTATACAAACCCTTGGCCTATTCGGATTTTAGGATTGTACTTGTCTTATGTGTGCTTGCTTCCACTCAAAACATTGTGCTTATTAAGTGCTTGCTGGATTTCTCAAAAAACAATCACCACATTTACAATTCTAGACAAAACATTCCCCTTTAGACAGATCAAATTTTCTCACAATACGTTAAGAAAATAAACTATGTCATATCTATTAAACCGCATTCAAGTTTTTGAGACACAATCACTCTGTTAAACCACATTTGACATTTAAAACACCACATTTGTCTGCATTGCGATGCATCTAAATCTCACATAGCCACATCCACAATACTCAGTCGCATTTGTCAATCCCAGAGCTGCATTCGCTAAAACCAAACCATATTCACAATACCAAGACACATTTGATGTCTCAAACAAGGCATTTTCCTGACAAAAAAAAATCTTCATACAAAGTCAAATATGAGTCTCCACTTTTTCAATATCTGGTCAAACACTGTTTCCAAAGGGATTCTGTCAGAAACCAACTTTGAAATTGCTCAAAAATTTTGACCATTAGTTTGCATTCTTGACCTTAGGTTTCGTCTTTCATTTTTTTTAGTTGCATACATTAGGCATTAGCTTGTCCCTAGGTTTTCATCCTTGCATACTTTGGATTAGGTAGACCTCAACATGATTTGCAACGTCATTGCTTTTGAAACTAGGTTATCTTGGACTTAATCATCATTCCCTTTTTTGGTCATTGCCACTTTGGTGAAATCTTCCAACTCAACAGTCTAGTTTGGAAAACTCACTAGTCATTTTGACCTTGTCATCTTGTCATTTTCAACAAGTCCTTTAGTAACCAAGATCGAAAACAAAGCTTGAGCTTAGAAGTGTTTAGGTATCCTTTTCTCCAATTTGCATTCTAGGTTATACCTTGCATACTTTATTCCCAAAAATCCCAAAATAGTATTCATTCTAAGTCGTCATTTTGAACTTAGACCTAGCATAGTGTCATCCTTGCATTAGTTGTCATCTTCATTTTGAGCAATCTCATTTTATGGTGGAAACTAGACTCCAAAAATAGAAACGATAAACGGAAAACTTTCGACAAGACCCCACTTCCACTATCAACAATCCCACGTATGACCCAAATTCAAATTTTGATGATCCTTTTTCCAACACAAATAATCAACCTCTCATGACAATAACATCCTCATCAAACAATCCCTTTGAACCATTCTTATGTAAGGATGTATACAAACAAATACTTAAGGAAAACCTTGAGGTAGTAGCACAAGACCTAGAGGCCTCTCAATTCATGGAACAAATGGTCCTATATGACAGAGACAAATATTTGGCCATACTCTTAAGTCAAGGAGCTAAATTACCTCAAGGGTTCAACATTAACACATTGATACCAACATCTCCAGACCCTAATGTCAACAATGCGCATAACCTGTCAAATAGTGGTCAACCTCCAAATACTACAAGCAATACTTTCTTTGACACTACAACGAAATTACATGCTACCTCCAACATGCCAAACACCTCCAACTCAATAAACGCTACATCCATTGGAGGATCACAATCTGTCATAGTGCCCACAATATCCACAACATCATCACAATCGGCAGGAACCACCTTTGGCTCCTCGGCAATGTGGGCAAGTTACTCTAATCCTCTTTTTACCACTATAGTAAATGCCATGGGGGCATCATCAAGTCATACCAATCCCCCTTTAACAGCTACATTGAGTACCATGAGTACACCTTCGACATATCCTCTTATTGGTATCTCCCAAAATCCTTCAGGTGGGGGTAAACAACATATATTTATTCAAGGACAATAAAAAAATGTGAAATCGTCAACATTGTCCAATACCATCAAATCCCAAGGACAAAATTTTACCATTCCCCTTGTCCAAACCCAACAATTTGGACATGGTAGTCAAAACACATAGCCCATGGCATCATTAGCGCATCACAATGTTCATGGTCACCATATTCCCCAAATATCGACACAAATGGCTGGGGGACACATCCAAACATACTCATCTCATATTCATACTCACCAACATACCCCCAATAGAAAATTCCAACACCAACAACACACAAATCCAAACACATCATACATATCACAACCCATCCCTCAACAACATGCCAACATTCACTCACAACAAATGGGGACTCATGGCATACCAATAAGTCCATTGTATTGAACCAAAAACGACCCTGTAATAGATGCCTTACAAGAAAAAAAGATGGGTCTAGAGAAAACTATCCAAAACATACAAATATCAGGCAAGAAATCAGAAGTGTCATATGATCTAAACGTCTAACCATTCGACATGAGCTTATGCATGCCACCATTTCCTCCGGGATATGTGTCACCCAATTTTACAAAATATAGAGGCAAGACAAACCCCATTGAACATGTTCACGAATTTGCAACCAATTGTATGGACATCGCCTATGAACAAACATACTTGATGAGACTTTTCTCTAAAATTCTGGCGGGTCCTGCCCTTGAATGGTTTTCCACTCAAAAGGATATCCAAACATGGGATGAGCTTAAACAAAAATCCATAAAGAATTACGCATACAACATTGACATGGACACCTCCATTACTAGCTTGTGCAATCTCACGCAAGAGGATGCTGGTGAGAAATTCATCCCATTCTTTAAAAAATGGAGTCTAGCTAGTCGATGTCACATTGACATACCCGAAAGGGAAAAGGTGGACATGTTCGTTCAAACACTTTTGGGCCCCCTAAAATATGCATTGCAAGTGCATTGTTGCACAACCTTCACGGACCTAGTCAAAAAAGGTGTCCAGATTGTGAAAGCCCTTATCGCAAAGGGAGAGCTAAGATACGGTCCCAAAAACACAATTGCAAATCCCCCCGCTAACAAAAATAAATACTGGGTCAAAAATAAACATGTTACAAATGACGGTGTTGTTGATGCCAAGGCTGCAAACACTATGGGTCCTGTATTGGCCCTAAAGGGGTTCAACTACAAAACAAACCAACAACGATATTGACACCCCCTACCAGTTCCCCTTCAAACAACCAAAGCATCCAAAATAATCAAGGACAATATTGCTAGATGAGACAATTCCCTAGGGTCGCACATACACTTCTTTGGGTAAACCCATTGAAGAAGTCCTCAAGAAATGCCTCCAGAATGGGGTCATCACACTTCAAGAACCAAAACCATATGACCGAGGACAATTCAAACTAGCATGGTGGGACAATAATGCATTTTGCAAGTATCATTGGGCAAAAGTTCATAAAACCTCTAACTGTCGACAACTGAAAAACCTAGTACAAGATCTTATTGAGAGTCATATCATTGAGGTAGGTGGACCACAATTTTCCTCCAATTCAGATCATACCATCCATAAGAACCCATTGTAGGACCATGGTTCTAATAATGCTTCCATGTCAGGTCCATAGACAGACAAAATCAGACCAATTTCGCCTGAGCCAAGTATGACTATTCTGGTGGAGCCACTATACACAATGTCTAAACTGATGACGAATACATCAATACCATTACGATCAAGAGAGCACCCCAATACAATGCTACTACTCAAAGTGGCAAGGTCACCATAGTTGGTCCACCTCCCACTAGGCAATCCAAAATCACCATAGCTAGCCAATCTCCTGAACAGTCAAAACCTGCCTTGACCATAAAGCAATGGAAACCCAAGAGCCAGTTTAACCTTATCAACTAGCTTGGGAAAACTCCCGCGCAAATTTCTATACTCGAGCTGCTTCGCATATCTCCCACGCATAAGGCTATACTAGATAAAACCTTGCAAGAGTCGTCAGTCCCTAAGGATATTGATGTCAATCAGTTTGAGACCATGGTGGGATACCTCACTATGCCTCACCACGTCACCTTTTCTGATCAAGATTGCTCATCACCTAAGCCTAACCACAATGATGCATTACACATCAAAACTTTCATCCACAAGCACAAGGTTAGAAGAGTTTTAGTAGATGGCAGAGCAGGATTGAACATATGCTCCTTGAAATGAGTTAAGGCTCTAGGATTTTTTGATGCATGCATAGACCCTACAAAGAGTATAGTGATAAAAGCATATGATGACGAAGAACGCTCTTCATGAGGTGTTATTTATCTTCCTATCAGAGTGGGGCCCGTCATTATGGATACAACTTGCCAGGTCCTGGATCTAGAATTACCTTACAATATCTTGCTTGGCCGCCCATGGATTCATGCCCTAAAAGTCGTGCCCTCCACGTATCACCAATGCTTAAAGTTCCCTTTTGACAGCATAGAAATCACTATATATGGAGACCCTGACCCTTTTCAATATTACACCAACCTAAGGGGTATTTCCGAAAATCGAGTGCCCATCAACCAAGAAGCTCCTGCCCCTCTTCTTCTAAGTACATTGACCCATCCACACTCACACCATCTTCCATGTCCACTCCATCCACTTCTTCCACCATGCCACCATCTTCCACACTTCCTAAGGATGAATCGAATGTCAAGATCTAGGACCTAGGCTATGGATAATTTAAATTACATACGGCATATAGCATCACAACAATACCCAAGTCTCCAAAATTCTATGGTCGACCATGTTTTAAAATGGAACCCAAGGAAATCTTCAAAGTTCCACCAAAAATAGTTTTCATAAAATGGGGCGACATGAGTAATGAGGACCTTGCCAATATTACATGATGGCTTTATAAGGAAATGGCCGACCTACCCCCATTACCAGTTAAGAAATATGGCAAGGGATATGACATGATGAAAGCTAAGGGCTATGATGGAACTAGTGGCCTAGGCAGAAATAAAACTGGATGAAGGGAGCCCATAGAATATTTTAAAAAACCAAAGTATCTTAGACTAGGATATGGATTGCCTGACAATGATGACTGACGTACCAATGGGCTTTCGAGTGAGCGAGTACATGCTTCAGAAAGTGTCGAGATCACTAAGGAAACCTTCACCAAAACTGACTCCCAAGAGTGGGAATTTGGCTCTGAAAGATCCTTAAGTGACTGTTGCCTCGATGATTTGTTTGTCGAAACAAGGGAACTCACCTTTCAACAAAATTTTTGGCAAACATTTAAAATTGAGTAGGCACCCAATAGTCAAAATCCCATTACATTTCCCCATGACATACATGACCCGCCATCTAAATCCCATCATTCCAACCCATTTGAATTACCAAATGACACTAACAATCCCAATTATGAGTCCTTCACCCCTTATTTTGACAATGAATATGAAACAAGTGAAGGGGAATATTGGATAGAGTCTGATGTGGAATTAGATGATGATAATTTCATCTACAATATCTCTGAATGTATTTGCATGCTTTCCGCATCATCCCCTCAATTCACCAACACTGACAATGGCATTTCCCTAGTTTATCCTCAACTAGTCGATTGGGACCAACAAGGCCTGCCAGTCCTGGACACTTTTCAGAATGATGAGAAAATTGTAGAGTTTATGGGATTACATGAAGGCATACCTAGTGGTGATCACAATTTAGGATTCACCATTGATCTAGATTGTGTGGCCTACTTTGGCGAGACTGCTCCGTCCTCCAGTCGCAAAAATAAAAATAAAAATAAAATAAAAAATGAAACGTCTTTAGGTGAAAACCGAAAGGCACCTTCTAACGAAAAAAAAATAAAAATAAAGGATGTATCTGTGGGTGAAAACCTCTCTGAGGTGCCCAAATATGGAGGACTAGACTTTCTTTCCATACAACAAGAGAAGTCAGCTATGCTTATAAAAGACAACATATCAATGGCAGAAGATCCCAAAATGGTCCTCTTTGTTGCATCATTGACTAAGGAAGAGAGACCAGAATTTCATAAATTCTTTGCAGAACGTAAAGTCAACTTCGCATGGTCATATACTGACATGCCAGGATTAGACCTAGAACTGGTTCTACACCATCTGCCTCTATTGCCTAATGCCAAACCAGTTAAACAGAAGTTACACAAAATGCATCCTCAGGTTTCTCTATTGGTCAAGGCTGAGTTGAAGAAACTTCTAGACGCTAGATTCATATGGTCTATTGATTATACCAAATGGATATCTAACCTTGTGCCAATAACAAATCCAAATGGGATGATCTGTGTCTGTACAAATTTTAGAGATCTAAATAAGGCATGCCCAAAAGATGACTTTCCTTTACCAAATATTGATATCATAGTTGACCTCACAACAGGATATGAGATGTTGTCCCCCATGGATGGTTTCTCCGGCTATAATCAAATTCGCATTTCCCCAGAAGACCAGCACAAAACGACATTTACTTGCCCATGGGGTACATACTATTGGAATGTCATGCCATTCGGTCTCAAAAATGTAGGTGCCACATATCAGAGGGCTATGATCACAATCTTTCATGACATGATGCATAAAATAATGGAAGATTATGTAGATGACCTATTGGCTAAATCAGTAACAAGGAAAGATCACCTGAAGGTGTTAGAGACAATTTTGAAGAGATTAGAAGAATACAAAGTCTAGCTAAATCCTAAGAAATGTGTCTTCGATGTAACATCAGGTAAACTCTTGGGATACATAGTTTCTCGAAGAGGAATTGAGGTCTATCCAGCAAAATTCAAAGCCATCATAGACATGCCTCCACCCAGAGGAATTAGTGAACTCAGAACTCTTCAAGGAAGGGTACAATATATTTGGTGCTTCATAGCCCAATTGGTTGACAAGTGTCACCCATTCCAATATCTGTTGCACAAAGCTATCCCCTTTGTTTAGACAGAAAAATGCCAAGAAGCCTTTCAACAAATAAAAGAGTACTTATTGTTGCCACTAGTCCTCATGCCTCCTATTCACGAAAAACCTTTGATCCTATACATCTCGGCCACTAAATCAGCACTGGGGGCATTACTAGCGCATAATGACCAAGAAGAAAAAGAAAGAGCTATATATTACATCAGTCGGACATTGGTAAGGTATGAACTGAACTACACATTAATTGAACGGGCTTGTCTAGTCGTAGTATTTGCAGCACAGAAGCTAAGAAATTATATGTTAAGCCATCAGACACAACTAGTAGCAAAGATCAACCCCCTCAAATATTTGTTAAGTCGAGCAGCGTTAACAAGACTTTTGGAAAAATGGGTCATGATTCTAAACAAATATGATATTCAATACATAGAAAGAAAGGAAATAAAAGGACAAGTCATAGCAGACCAGCTAGCAGATGCACCTTTACAAAGTGATCACCCATTAGTGGTAGATTTTCCAGATGAGTCAATATTCCACATAGAACCTAAGTCACCTTGGTGACTCTACTTTGACGGATCACACACAAATCATGGCTCGGGGGCATGGATCTTGTTCATCACCCCTCAAGGAGACTCCATTCCTAAGTCTTTTTGCATTGACTTCCCATGCACAAACAATGTGGTGGAATATGAGGCATTGGTTACAGGACTAAGAATGGCAATAAAATGGAAAATCAGAGCACTACATGTCTATGGGGATTCTCAGCTCGTCATCAACTAGGTTAATGATGACTATGACATTCCAGTGTCAAAAATGGTCTGTGAACGTGTTGGTCCCGACTCTCCCTGGTACCAAGATATTTATGACTACCTTAAGTCTCAAACCCTTCCACCTAACCTATCTAATAACTAGAGGAAGTCCTTTATCTAAAAAGCTGCAAGGTATGTCATCGTTAGTGACACCCTTTACTGCCGTAGCTTTGACAATACCCTCCTTAGATGTCTTGACACCAATGAAGCACGTACAACTTACGCAAAGTACATGATAGCATATGCTGGTCTCATTTGAGTGGTCCCACTCTATCCAAGAAAGTAATTAGACTTGGGTACTATTGGTCAACCACTGAAAATGATGCACTAGAATATGTTAAGACTTGTCGCCAATGCCAGGTTCATAGTGATTTGATCCACGCTCTAGCATAGGAACTTCAGCCAATCACCTCTCCTTGGCCCTTCACTCAATGGGGACTCGACCTCGTGGGTAAGATCCATCCAACCTCGTCCAATGGCAATAAATTCATTATCACTACCACTGAGTATTTTATGAAGTGGATCGTAGCCATCCCTCTGACATACATAACCAGTAAACAAATATCCAAATTCATTCTTAACTACATCATTTGTTGGTATGGCCTTCCGCAATCTATCATCACTAACAATGGATATCTGTTTAAAAACCAAGACGTTCGTGAGTTATGTGAGAAATTTCACATCCAAAATCATTTTTCATCTCTGTATTACCCGCAAGGAAACAATCAAGTTGAGGCATCAAATAAAACCATTGTTAAAATCCTCAAAAAGACTGTCAATGACGTTGGTTGTGACTGGCATATACAAATCAACCCTACTCTGTGGGCTTACCACACTAGCATTCGTATGCCTACATGAGCCACTCCTTTCGCCCTAGTCTTTGGAGCTGAGGCCATCTTGCCCATTAAGGTTGAAATTCCTTCGTTACGAGTCTCCCTGAAGGGTTTAACTAATGAGGAGGAGTATAGACAATTGTGCTTGCACGAGCTGGAGATGCTAGAAGAAAGAAGGAAAATTTCCCTAAATCATCTACAAGTGTATCAGAACCTTCTTTGTTGCAGTTACAATAAGAAATTCAAGGTCAGGAAATTTGACATTGGCGACTTAGTCCTCATGCAGAACCCTAAGAACCAGGCTGATAGAGAAAAGCTAGAAAAGTTTGAACCAAATTGGTTGGGTCCTTATGCCATCATATCTTCTTTTGGTTCTAGAGCCTATTAGCTGGTGACTCCAGATGGAGAACAATTGACAGAGCCTATCAATAGTTTACATCTCCAAAATTTCTACGCATAGCATCAGGAGACTAAGTTGAAAATTGTAAAATACAAAAAAAATGAAAAATGGTAAAAAAACCGTTGCCTTGATGAAAACCTGGCAAATAGGTGTCCTAGCAGTACCAAAAAAATAAGAAAAATGACAAAAATAGTAAAGAAAAATGATTCATCCAACAGTGAAAACCTGGCAAATAGGCGCTTTGGATAAGTACCATGGTGAAAACCTGGCAAATAGGTGCCATGCATAATCAATCATCACTCTGCCATCTACTATTACTTTGTTGACCTTAGCCTAGGATGAAATACATTTCCCTCCATTATCACGCCAATCGCCATGACATCATACCCTTCCTGTCATGGTTGATAAATGATTGACATCAAATCCTCTTTAATGTCCATCTGGTACCATAGGCACACCCCTTTCACGTCCTTTAAATTTGGCTAAGTCTTGGACCTAACTGGGGGAAATTTTTTTATCATGTCACTATAGTGGATGTCCCGCATGGTTTCGGCAATCGCAAAATTCTTGAAAAAAAAAGACCAAAAACATGACAAAAAGTCCTGAAAAAATACCAAAAACATTGCAAAAATTCTTAAAAAAGACAAAAACATTGCAAAAAGTCCTGAAAAAAAGACCAAAAACATCACTCAAAAAAGTCCTAAAAAAATACTTAAAACATCAGAAGAAGTCCTGAAAAAAGACCTAAAAACTGAAAAAATGTCTTGAAGAAAACCACAACAAAACATCAAACAACTCAAAAACACAAAAATAGAGTCATTCCTTGACAAGTCAATCAATCAATCTTTGTCATTTGTCTGAACTACGTTGTCTCTGCGCATTTGCTACGTAGGCAAGACTCATGATTGAGTCCCTAAGACATTAGGTCAATCCTTTTAGGTTTGTTAAAATAAAATCATGGCACAATCTTTGGTCATCAAGACAAAGTCATTGGTCGTGTCGAACTACGAGGTCTCTAAGTGCATGACGTAGGCAAAGCCATCTGTCGATGAGCCCCTGAGGCCACACTAGGTCAGTCCATTAGGGTTCATGGCACTACACTGGAACACAAGTCAAAATGTCTTCAAGTCAAAGAAAATCATTCCCAAACAGATAACACTCCTTAAACAACTTATGGTGATCAATTATTTCAATATGACAATCTCATCAGCATGTCAATCATATCATCATGACAATATCAACATATGGTCAACACAAGTCAAACTTAGTCAACTCTTGGTTAGCCTGCAGATGTGTCCTTCTGCAAGATAACCTCTGTCATTCATGCCTTAGGATGTGTCCTTCCTAGGCATCATCACTGTCATTAGACATTTTGAGGGATCCTCTTGACATCTAAGGATCACTCCTCTTGACATCAGTATTCTTCAGATGTGTCCTTTTGAAGAACCAACTCTATCATTTATGCCTTAGGATGTGTCCTTCCTAAGCATCATCATCATTTTGAGGGACTCCTTTCGAAATTTAGGGATCAATCCTCTTGACATCAATATTATTCAGGATGTGTCCTTCCTGAATTTGGCAATTTTTGATATTTGTCATCTTGGCATCATCAAAACTTTGACACCCCGGCATCTAGACATCATCAAACTTGACATCTTGACATTAAAATAATGGGTATCCAGATGCACTTGGCAAAAACTTGGCACTTGTCTTTCAGATTTTTACCATGATTACTAGTTTTTTAGCGAGATCCCAACAACAGGATTTAGAGAAGCAGTGACGTATCATGATGTTTTTCTTAACTTGTGGACACGTATGATTACTAGTTTTTCAGCGAGGTCCTGATTCTGAGATTTAGAAAAATAGTGACGTATCATGATAAGGGCTCTATTTTTGTATTATGGAAATCATGCTACTAGTTTCTCAAGGATGTCCTAGGAACAGGATTTAGAGAAGCAATGACGTTTCATGAATTGTCCTTTTGGTCTTTTTCTGCTTGTGGTTGATTATGAAAAAAAGACTGGGGCAATCACGCTCTTAGTTTAAGTCATGATCATCCTTGTTTGTGATTGCTTGTCTTATGTGATGGTACGACCTTGCACACCTTGATCTATGTCATATCATGGTGTTTGTTGGCCATTACAACCAGTTTCCCAATGATGATTAAGAGCAATAAATATTAAAGTCCTATGGTAAATTTTTGGAGGATTTGGTCTAGGAACTAACATGCATCTCCTTTGGTCAGGTCATATTCTCTTGTCCATCTCACGATGAGATCCTATGACATACAAAAACATAAGTGCATACATGATCATATAAACATTGCATTAGGTCCATACATACATCATCCATAGCATTGTAAATCATATACATGTCATTGCATATCGCATTCAAATTTGCATAAACATGACATCCATTCAAATAAATACATTATGCATGTCATTATCGCCATCATCACAAAACCAACATAACATATAAATAAGCATGGCATCATCATGGCATCATATCATAAGAAACCATCATAAAACATACATAATACCACCATCCATCATAAATCAACATCATACATAAGGCACTACATCACATTAGATCATAATGCATAAATCAAATAACATCACATAACACACATGTAGGCTGCATCAAAATTGCATCATCATATAATATTATCTCAAAAATATACAATGTCACAGGATAGAGTCAATAGATATCCTAAAAATAGAGCTCGTAGGCTCAATGGTCTATACATAATGTGTCATAATAACAAACATGCCCCTAGGGTAGACTCTCATCGTCCCCTCGTGGCGAAGAGTGTGGCAGCTAGAGCTCTGTGACTGACACTGAAATGATGGGTGGACGTGTAGCAGCCTCTATCTGTGCAACCAATGGAACTGACACTGATGGCATCATCTCCACGATAATAGACACCTGTGACATCACTACAGCTAGACTGTGTGATGCTAATGGATCTGCCACTGGTGGCTGCCTCTGTACTGACCTCTGCACTGAACCAGTAGACCCATGACTATGGCTCGAATGATGACTCAAGGCATGCCTGTGAGAGTGGTGGGACTTGTGCCCTGATGTGTGCCCTAACAAGGTAGACCCTCCTACACTCGTGTGACTCCTATTGCTGCTCCAACTCCCTGATCGGTGGCCACTACCTGTCCTTGTCTATGACCACGACAATGTAGGATCTCGTCGCTCAGGAGGCACTGCCTACTCATATAGTGTCCTATACTATCCCAACCTCATGCTCACCCTGGTCAGCTAACGAGCCATATCCCTAGAATACCTTGTACATAGGGGTGCAAACTTCACGCGCCACTGAGCTGGGTCCTACTGACAGATCACTACCTGATCCCACTCTACCCAAACCACCTCTAGCTCTGACTGCAGTGCTCGGACCTGTGCAGCACTCTCATCCAGTCTCCTCTAAAGGTCTACCACCCTCTCTTCTGTCGTGGTATCATGGGGCAATGCTAAACTAGATGGTATCTCCTCATCTCCCTCCACCATCCTAAATCATAGCAGTCTCTCGGCCTCATCTATGGAATCATCATCATCATCATCATCATCATCATCATCATCATCATCTATTGCATCCTCTCCACCAACTCCCACATCCACATCTACATCCCCCTCCTGCCTCGGCTGCTCCTCCTATCTCTCCTCCTCTCCCACCTACCGCGGCTGCTCCTCTCTCTCTCTCCCTCCTTGGCCACCTCTTGGATATCATCTAGTGCTACCTTCGCCACATGTGGGCACACCCTCCTACCCTATCTCTGGCCATCTCTCCTTCGTCTACGGCCATCTCCTCCATCATCCCCATCATCTATGTTATCTCCACCCTGACCTCCGTCTCTGCCTCCATCCCTGCCTCCGTCCTGGCCTCCATCTCTGCCCTTGCCTATGTCCATGCCTCCATCCCTGCCTCCATCCCTCCCCCGGCCTCTGCCCCTATCACCATCCCTGCCTCCTCACCTGGCTCTCGACACACGAGGTATCACTGACCATTTGTCCATAGGTGTTGGCCCATTAGGATCTGTCAGTGGCATTGGTCTATGTGCCGGCCACCATAGGTCATAATCTACAGTGGTCTCGGGATCTACAATCCCACCTCTCCATCCCCATGGCTGGGCTCCTAGCCCATCAATCTACTGCTCTGCAAAGGCTACTGGAATGGTTGGCCCCCAAGCATACTCTCGGGAAGATCGAGCGTACTCGACTATCCTTGTAGGTACACCCTACTACTCTCGGAACTGTCTGAGGACACACTGTGGCAAATACATCTCTATAATCAGTTGGCTCTGTACTATCCTTCCAATCAAGTATCGATACTATCTGTATAGGCTGAGATGATCTACCTCATCATCCCACTGTTGGCAGTCTTTGTATGGCCTCCAGATAAATGACACCATAGTATCAATGATGTGACACCACCAACCTGTCTCTCCCATTCGCATCTGCTGCAAGGCACCGACATAATAATAGGCATAGGGTATCCCCTCGGCCAACTATGGTTTCTGAATGGGTGATCGAAATATACCTATGTGCTCCCAAGCCCAAATCATCATCAGTGTGGTCCCGCAAGACATACTCTCTGCCCTCCAATAAACAACCTCATGTAGCTGGTGGTAGAATGTGCCCAATAAACATGAGCCCCAGGCATAAACTATCTTGTCCTGCCTCATCCCAATGAGGATGTCTCCCCAACCAATAGGGAACCCATGACCGCGACGGTCAAGAATCAAAATACCGCCAATAAGTGTCGCTAGGAATGCATCAAAATGAGTATAGTGCTTTGCCATGAACTCCCATCGGATCTCATATCCCTGGATGCTGAGTCCTGCACCCTCATCTCGATAGTACACCCTGAAAGCCTGCTCACCATGGCGAGGGTCGTAGATGATCCGCTCTCCTCAGATCGACACTCGTAAATGCGGTAGACATCCTCCAATGTAATGGTTGCCTCTCCCGTCGGCAAGTGGAAGGAACATGTCTTAGAATTCCAACACTCACACAGCATAGTCAGTAGTGCCCTATTTTCCCGAATAGTAGGCATATAGGCGACATAGAACAGACGTAGCCACATCAGTCACCATCGCTCCTCTAGAGTTAGCTATTCAACAAACCAGAATGTCGTCGGTCTGCTCTCTTGCGTGTAAATAGGGGCAAGTTGTCTCTGCACAAAGCCAAACAACGCGTCAATACCTTCTAGGAAACTGTCAGTATCATCAAAAGCATTTCAAATTGGAAAAGTTTCAAAATCAGCCCTAGTCAAAGTAAAAGTCAAATGTGTCTCGTTGACTGCAATTGCATCACAAAACATCGAATGCGTCATTTTGTACTTCAAATGCATCGCAACATGTCAATTGCATCACTCGATTGCTCAAATGCGTTGCATCAGAGCACTTACATCACGATATATGATGATTGTGCATTCCATTCAAATGCATCGCTAAAACAGACGATTGTGTCACAAAATGACAATTATGACATTCTAAATTTCAAATGCGGCTCAAAAAGGCGAATGCATCGTAGTTTTGTCAAATGCATTGCAAACCCTCAGCCTCCCCTAAACTTCCTTGCACTTGTGTCGTGATGCATCAAATGCGTCGAATGCAGTTTACGCGTACGTGTGTGCATCGCGGCGCATTCGTTGTTCCCCCTAAAAACCTAACTTTTCACACGCAAAATGAAAAAATTACAAAGGGATTTGGGGGTACATACCGCTGGATCTGAGTCCTCTGGCCACCTGAAAGTCCGCACGATCTCGTTGTGATGCTCTGTCATTGGAATCACCATCCTCGCTGCACTCCTTTTTGCTCTGAGCTCTCAAAATTTGCAATATAAATAGTAAGAATGAATTGACTTTTACCCCTTTGTCAACCTATTTATAAGGTCAAAATGGAATTTTTCAACCAGGTTATTGCTGGAGGCTCATTTGACCAACTTTGACCACCCCATTGGCTATCTTAAACATGTTAGAACTCAAAACCGTCTGAGCCATTATTTTTCTAGTCATCAAATTGACGTATCGGGACCCTTTCCAAATTTTTCTGCCGCTGATCCAAAATTTGAAAATTTTTCCGAGGGGGCATTGATACTCTGTACCTTCACTGGGGCATATTGTTGACTTATTTTCTTTGTCACAATGCAACAAGCGGCATTATGACAAAGATGGGAAAAATGTAGACACTTAAAAATGACCTAGGCCTGCAAGCTTCATTTTTACCACTTTCGTCCTAGCATAATTATGACATTTAATTATGTCCTTGGTCCACATTCGACTATTAATTAAATAATTTATAATTGTTTAATTAATTCATGTCCTTTTATTCTTCATGATTATTAAATAAATAAATTTTATTTATTTATTCAATACGTCTTTAATTGTCTAGAGTCTTCCTTCAATTAAATTAATTTGTTAATTTGTTTAATTACCCTTATCCATTTATTCTTCCTAATTATTAAATAAATAAATTTTATTTATTTATTCAATGTCACTAATTTCCATAATTAAATGAATTTATGAATTTATTTAATTATCAATCATAATCCTCCAAAATTAAATAATTATCTTTAATTATTTAATTACTCAATTTAACATTTCCATCATTTTAAATCAATTTATTATTTAAAATGATTTCGTTTTATTAATTGTCACTTCATTTAGTAAATAATCCGAAAAATATTATTTATTATCTCACAAAATCCATATTTTGAGTTGATTTAATTCAAATTGGTAACTTTCTTCCAAAAATCAAATAAAGCAAGAAAATTCTTGATTTTTCAAATTTTCTTTTCAATCCACCTCTTATCTTCTTGATTTTTGAAAATCTTTATTTTTCTAATTAATTATCTCATCTTTTCTCCATCGCCGATTCGATTCTCTCATATGACATCTTGACCATTCGTCTAAGGATTTTTCCCTAACCCTGATTAGGGATTATCAAATTAAATCTCGTCCTCTGATTTTAGGTTTTTGTCAAGAGTCGATCTCGTCTGTCCATTCAAAATTACGTTTTCTATAAAATGTCAATTTTGCTCACAATTTAGGGACCACTTTGTTATAATAGGCATTATAGTCATTTATCATTGGCATAGGAATAGGCATAATTTTACTTAAATCCTTCAAAACTTGCATAGGACAATTTCATAGTCAAATAGCTGACACACTCGATCTGAGGGCATCAATCACATGCTGCAAGCTAGGAGTTGTTATGGAGGTGAACCATGGAAGCTTCAATGAATATCTGGTATAATTGTTCTTATTATTTTCTTTCTTTGTGCTTCATAACTTCTTTGGGTTTATATTATTGATCTAATCATTGCTAACCTTAATCCTAAAATTTACCCATTGATACAGTATGAACCCTGTCTAGATGTCCTTGCTGCAAAAAAAAATTACCTTTTTTGCAACTACTCCAAATTTGATCAAACGATAGGTGTTCCTTAGGTTTTCAACCATTCTAGATGCAACGGTGATGCCCATTTTCCCCTAGGATGAGCCAATTTTACCCTCAAGGTCGGATCTCTTATAATTCAAATAGGAAGATATAGATATAGAACTCTAATGCCATGTTGAAGTAGATGATTGAACTCCACAACACCCAAAAATCACCTAGATAAGCAATTATCCTATCACAAAAGAAAGATCAAAGGAACTAATTTGATATGCAACCAGGAGAGAAAATATTGAATCTAGAAGAACACTGATATGTGTAATGTATTAGTTCCTAAATGGTTTTGAATTAGAATGATTACAATGAATGTGCAAGCTTTATAAAAGCATGCAAAATCAAACCCTAGAAGATAATTTGACTAGATAGTGACAAGTGTTCTAATTTCATGCAATGAGACAACTTGTCCTATGTTTAGTTCAAAATAATAATAAAAAAGCACTCCTAATTTTAGCTTAAATGAATTAAAGTAAAAAGGGACTTAATAATTAATTAATTATCAAGTGATTATCCTGATTACTCCAACATCACCAAGTTTTGAGGTCTCTCCATGTGGGTGATGAAGTGACAACGGAACAATGTAGATCTAAGAGGGCTCAATAAATTGAGAATTTGTCATATTATAGTTGGTTGTTTCACCAATCCTTACCCCTCATTAGTGGCCTATAGACTCAGTCGAAGGCCTCCCAAGTGATATTTAATGGTCTATTTTGTTAGACAATTTAATTTAACTATAACTCAAGTTGAACTACACTTTGACATTTGTTGTAACAGTTAGTGGTTTATTCCTTAAATTATCGATTCAAGTTTTAAATGACAATTGATCATAGTACTCATGAGAGAGGGATTCATTTTACTATTATGTAGCTTTAAACCATAAGTCAAAATTTTGATAATGAATAATAAATAGAAAGCTCTTTCTATTACAAAGATTTTACCATCAATACAATTGAAAAATTGTGTTTTTTTACACATATTTTGTTTCCTCATTTAAAAGGATGACTTTCAGTTTCTAAGTGAAAAAAAGGAAAAGAGGATTTTTGTAACTTTTGATTAGATACTCAAATAAAGTATTTCTTTTTTGAAATTGAATATCACTTTCCTATTTCATTGGTAATGATTCCACACTCAAATATAAAGTGTCATTATTTTTTCCATTAAAAATTTGTTATATGCACTAAAACATATAAATTTCCAATTCAAAGGGGATAAAAATAATAGGGGGCTTTTCATTATAATTTCTTCTACATGAGATTCTAGAGATGCTTGACAAAGAGTATCCAAATATTCTTTACAAAAAAACATCACATCACTTCTTTGGTACATGTTCCACATTAGTCTTCACATGGAGCATTTGAGCAACATTCAAAGAATTCATCATCATATTATGGGGAGGGCTACATAGTCATTCATTTTATAATTCAAATAATTCATCATCATCTTATGGGGAAGGCTACATAGTCATTCATTTTATAATCTCCTTTTTGGAGGGTAGTTTTTTACACATGGTTTTCTACCTTTCTCCACTTTATGGGAGATTTTTATTGTACATTGGTACCTCATTAGATCTAGTTATCAGGACCCATCTATCTTTATAACTACCTAATTTTATCTTAAAGGAGGGTGTTAGACTAGAATTATTATTATTATTATTATTATTATTATTATTTTATTTTAATTATGTATTAATCCAACCTTAGATGTTTATGTTTCATTTAGTTAGTTAGTTAGATATATGCGGAACTTATCATTTTCCACTTGGTGGAGCATTCTTGTCACCTTTATTTGAGCACTCCTATAATGACTCAAACTCATCATCCTATGTGTACAATCTTTCTCATTGTAAATATCATCTCATTTTTCACTGGATTAATATATTTCAAGATTTATTTCAGCTTCATGTCCTTTGTTTGTGTTCAATCCAACCTTAGATGTCTATGTGTAATTTAATTAGTTAGATAGATAGATATGTGGCACTTCTTATTTGCAACTTGGTGGAGAATGCTTTCCACTTTGATTTGAGCACTCTTATAATGACTCAAGCTCATCATCCTTTATGTACAATATTTATAATTATAAATCTCATCTCTCATTTTTCACCACAAATATCTTTAAATATTTATGTCACCTTCCTGTTCTTTCTTTGTGTTTATTCTCATAGGGTATGTGCTAGCTCTTAACTAGATCAATCCTCCTACACCTACTCTTACATGGTTCCAAAAATTAGAATAGTATAAAACTATCTTTGATAAAATATAAATTATAGAAAAATAAGGTCATTTATTGTAGGAATAAATCTCACCTCAACATAGTTGATGAAATAATATATAGGGTATAAAAAATAATCATGGTCAAACACCAAATGAGCTAATAATGGCTTCATGAAGTTGGATTGTGAAATTATATATGTATTTAGAGATTGATAGACTTCCCCCTACAATGGAATGTTGACATGATGAAATATAGAGGTAATAAATAGCACCTTCTTTTTATGCCACATGGATCTCTAGGTTGGTTTTAGGCTATTGGTGTAATGGTAGCAAGTTAGTGGTATATTAGTAGCACATTGATGGTAGACTAGTAGCATGTTGATTGAGGTAATCTAAATTTCAAGAGGTGCTTGGGCACTACCATAATGTTTATAAAATATTCATGGTATGGTAGATCTAGATTAATATTAAGTTGAATGATACAAATTGATAGGTAATATCCTAGTTTTTATTGGTCTAGATGAAAAGGTAGGGTTACAATTTATTTAAATTTATTAAAAAATTATATGCTACTTATAGTATAAAAACACAAATAATGTATAGGGGTATGTGCAGGATCATCATGGAAAAAATAGGCCCTTAAGTGGCAAAAAAATTAGAAAAATCAGAGTTAGGCAACTTGACGTAAAAATTTGAATAAGTTATCTATATTATTTCAAAAATATGTAAGAATAGAATCTATAGAAAATTGAATGTAGTTTCTAAACTACTAGGTTTGTTTTAAAAAGAAATCTATTTGGTGAAAATTTGAAATTTCAATGCAGTAGTACTTAAATTTTAGGGAAAAATAAGAAATAGGTGTGTATGACCACCTAACCACAATAAAATGATAATATTTTTTATAATATTTTATATATAAGTAGAGGACTCATGTCCTGATGTGATGCATAATTTTTGTAATTTTTTTCTTAGTAAATGATTGATTATGAATTTTTATTACAAATTTTTAAAAATATAAAAAAAATAGTATGTTTGAACTTGGTCAAAACTTCATGAAATTCATTTTTCCTTTTTAATCCTATAGTATGTGAAGCATAGAATGTGAGCATGTTTTGGATTTAAAAATGTGATCGTTTGAAAGCTATAGATTTTTTCAATCAATCTATCAATCGGGGCGTTAGTTGTAATTTGAATAGAAATGAATAATAATTACTTATTAAATTCAAAGTAAAGCATAATTTATATTGGTGGAAAGCTGATAATCTCTTT
This sequence comes from Sequoia sempervirens, assembly GCA_007258455.2. Lineage (NCBI taxonomy): Eukaryota > Viridiplantae > Streptophyta > Pinopsida > Cupressales > Cupressaceae > Sequoia > Sequoia sempervirens. The sequence continues at coordinate 399,151,674 of VDFB02075321.1, forward strand.
TAAAAACCCTTTGTTTCATCAATTTTGGGTAAAAAAAAAGTCGTCAGCCACAATACCCATCATATTGCCACTTTTTGGCCCATCATGATCCTTCACATACCCATAGAGAAATAAATTTATTAAACATCTAGATTTTTTCTTTGAATGAAACAAGAGGTTTCCTCAATTACCTTAAGTCTTCTAGAAATTATAATAAGTATCATAATCACTATCATTCAGAAAAATAAAAAAATTATATATATAGCTTCACCCAAAATCTCCCTTCTATCGAATGCTCTAAAAAACAAAATTTGACTAATCCTAGAAAATCATAGCTCTAACACCATGCTAAATTTTGTGATGAATAAAATAATTGTATGACCTATGGTCTTTGGATTAGTCACTTTACCAAAAAGAAGAATAATGTTATTCTATATCAATAGAGCATCAATGAGAATCAATAAAAATAGTAAAGTACAAATATATATGAATTTTGGATAAGTGGATAATGATAATACATGTTCTAGAGGTAATCAATTACCTCTTAATTAAAAAATGATGTAATCAACCAAGTGAGATACATGTATCCTTTGATTAGATGGAGGTCGCACTTAATTTCAATCAATTAGGAACTAACATGATGATAATTATACTTGATGACCTAAAATAAAGGGTGAGATGTTTTTTTTACCTACCAAGGTGATAAAAAATAAAGTATTATATTATCCTAACTTAGAAAATAGGTGAAATATGGTGCACGGGCATCAGAAGCCTCATAAGCATGTCTTTGTGTCATTTTTGGTTTCTAGGTTGTTTGAGTATTTTGGAGTCTAATAAGGTAATTTATGACCAATTGGGATCATGTGAATCCATTTTTGAATGTTATGGGGTCATTGGTTAAAATATTGTAAAAGTTGTCGATGTTGCTCAAAAAGTTGTTAAGCAACTTTTGCAAAAAGGTGTCAACTTGGTGTTTTGTTAGTAAAATAATCCAAAGGTGGTTGAAACCAGTTATAATTGGTGGAAAATGTATAAGAACACACTCCAAACTCAAATTGGGGGCTGGAAACATTGATTTTGAAGTTTTGGTGAATCAAAGTAAGCATTTTTTGTGCATTTCTAACGTTGCGGACCGGTTACTTCACTTTGTGTGGCATGTGTAGTCCATATGTTGGTCTAATATTGATTGGATTGTGTTGGCATGTGAATATTATTTCTTTTGCTTCTTGTGGCATCAATTTTCATCAAGTATTTTGAAAGTTATGAAATCTCTTTAAAAACTACTAAAACCCTACCTAGGGTAACCAGTGAGGAGAAAAATGGTGTAATTCAACCTTCCACCTATGGGAAACCTAAAAAATGGTTGGAAAGGTCTATTTGCATATAATTTATCATGTTTCAAACTTTCAGGGTCCCAAGGAAAGGTTTGGCGCGTGCTTGGTTCACCAGTAGGTCTGATATTAGCATGTATTAGACCATGTAGCAACAAAGCAAGGAAGAACATATGAATCAATGTATGAATCTTATTTTTTTATTATTGGTAATAGTAGAGGTATGTGGTGAGAGGTCTTGTAGAACTGAACTAGGGGTTTTGAATATTTGTGAAGGGATGACACAAGGTTTGTGTATGATAGTCCCAAGTTGGAAGCCTATAACCTGCTGCATTATTGAATTATCATGTGAAAGTTGTCCATGTTCATTTGAGTCTCATGACAAGTCTTCCATTAATTTTTGCACTATTCCAAGTAAGTTGGATCAATTCCTCTAATGGATTTTAATGTTATATTCTAGGAACTTGTCTCTTCTAGGAGCAACAATGGAGGTTGTGTACGAATATCTTGTCATTTTGAGTTCTAAGTCCAAGAAGGTCCTTCCTTTGCATCAAATTGGTATCAGAGAAAGGAAGATCAGTAAGAGGTCACAAATAAGTTGAGTTTGAGGATCAACCAAGATTCCCCCAAGGGTGAATATGGAAAGAATAATCAAAGAGGTGAGAAACTCTCTTTCCCCAGAACTGAGAGCCATAAGAGGAAGCCTTAATCCAAAACTCACAATAGTTGAGACCAATCAGAGAAGAGGAGTGGTCATAGGAGATTTGAGTGACCAAGAAGAAGAAAAAGAAGTGGGTGAAGATACACCACAAGAAGAACATGAAGAAGAAAGAGATGTTGAAGAGAGGAGGTTGGAGAGATTGCTAAAGGTAGTTAAGAGTGATGGTTCCAAAGTAAAGATGAAACTCCCAGTGTACTTAGGAAGTATGAACTTGGAGAAGAACTCCTAGATTGGATAGGAGAATTAAATAAGTATTTTGAGTTTGAGGAGATACTAGAGGGGAAACAAGTGAAATGGGAAAGAAAAAAACTAAAAGGACATGAAGGACATGCATCCCTATGGTGGGATTATGTACAAGAAGAGAGGAAGAAGAAAGGCAAGGAAAAGATCACATCTTGGGATAGAATGACCTTGCAAAATTGAAAGGTAAATTCCTACCTAGTGATTATGCTATTCAATTATATAGAAGGTTGCAAAATTTGAAGCAAAAAAACATGGATGTGAAGACATACACAGAAGAGTTCTACAAACAAAGCAATAGATTAGGCCACATGGAAGAAGATGTTGACAAAGTTGCAACCTAGTATTTGATTGGGCTAAGTACAACCTCCAAGATGAACTAAGTCTCACAAGTCCAACAATAGTAGAAGAATGTTATCATTTGGCCATAAAGGTTGAAGACAAGTTGAGAAGGAGACAACAAAAAAAAGGTAGAGGTAGAGGAAGGACAAGTTTCAAAGGAATACAAACTTTTGTTGGTAGAGCATAGTCTCAAAGGTCTCAAGGAGAGAAAAGTAACTCACAAGAACAAACATCAGATTCAAGGGGAAGCTTTAGAGGGAGAAGATCCAATTTTAGGGGCAGATTTGGGAGTAGAGGAGGAACAAGTGGCTTTACTGGAAAGTGTTATAAATGTAACAAATTTTTTTGTCACCAAGCATGGCAATGCACTGAAGAACAATCATCTACTTCAATTAGAAATCAACGGAGGAATACAATTGCACAAGGTGAAGACAATTAAAGTATAAATTCTCCATCATACAATGTTGATACAGAAGTTGGGGAGTCCTTGCTAATGAGGACCTTGATTAAAGTGCCCATGGAGAAGGAACCACCTCAAATAAAGTCACTCTTCAGGACTACATGCAAATGCCAAGGTAAATGTTGCAAAGTTGTTGATTCTAATAGCACTGACAATTTGGTTTTTATTGAAATGGTAGAGAAGTTAAAGTTGCAAAGATTTCCTCATGCCACTCCATACAAGGTGTCTTGGTTAAACAAAGGGTAGCAAGTGTTAGTGAATGAACAAAGTTTGGGTAGAATTCCACATAGGGGGTTATAAGGAGAAGGTCTTGTGTGACATTATTCCTATTGATTTTTTTCATGTACTCCTTGGTAGACCATGGCAATATGATAGGAATTCCAAGCATGATGGTAGGAAAAACACATATGTCATAGAGAAGGATAGAGTCTCATATACCCTAACACCATTGAAAGATGAGGATAAAATGCCACAAGTGGAATCCAAAGTAATTTTGGTAGGAGAAAAGGAATTCATAAAGACCGTGAAAGAGGAAGAAATAAGATTTGCAATAATGATCAGGCCAAGGACTGTTGTGACAATGATAAAGTTTGATGATTTGCCTATGGAGCTCCAAGGCTTGTTGAACAAGTATGTTGACATTGTGGTTGATGAACTCCAAAACTCCCTACCACCAATGAGGGATATTAGCCATCATATTGACTTCATACCAAGGGATAGTTTTCCTAATAAAGAAACATATAAGATGACACCACATCATAATGAAGAGATTAAGAAACAAGTCCAATAATTGCTTGATAAGGGAATAATCAAAGAAAGCCTTAGTCCTTGTGCAGTTCCCATTGTCTTAGCAACCAAAAAGGGAGGTGAATGGAGGATGTACACTAATTCTAGGGCCTTCAATAATATTACAATCAGATATAGCTTTCCCATGCCACAGATAGAAGACTTGATGGACTGTCTAGGTGGAGTATGCTACTCTTCCAAAATAGACTTCAAGAGTGGGTATCACTAAATCAAGATCAAACCAGGGGATGAATGGAAGAAAAAATTTAAAATAAACGAAGGGATTTATGAGTGGCTTGTGATGTATTTTGGTCTCTCAAATGCACCCAACACCTTCATCGGGTCGATGAATGAGGTTCTCAAGCCTTTTATTGGTAAGTTTGTACTGGCTTATCTTGATGATATTCTTGTTTTCAGTAAAAATAAGGAAGATAATTTGCATCATTTGGACTTGGTTTTGATAAAATTGAATGAAGAGAAACTAATGATTAATCATAAGAAATGTGAGTTTATGAAGACAAAATTAGTGTACATCTTAGTTCTTTTATTACAAAGGGAGCCTTAAAGATGGATCCAAGTAAGGTTGAATCTATCCTAAGTTGGCCTGCTCCCAAATCTATTATTGAGGTAAGGAGTTTCCATGAATTGGAAAGTTTCTATAGGAAATTTATAAGAAGTTTCAATCATGTGTGTGCACCCATCATTGATACCATAAAGGGAGATAAAAGGAAGAAGTTTGTGTGGACCAATGAGCCTGGGAAAATCTTTCAATGCTTGAAAAAAAGAGTAGTAGAACAACCCATATTAGCCTTACCAGGTTTCAATAAGGTGTTTACTATTGAGTGTGATGCAAGTGGCTATGCGATAGGGGCGGTGTTGAGTCAAGAGGGTAAGCCCATTTCCTTCTTTAGTGAAAAACTTAATGAGGATAAGAAGAAATACTCTTCCTATGACCTAGAGATGTATGCTTTGGTTCAGTCCTTGAAGAAATATAGGCATAATCTACTTCCAAAGGAGTTTATAGTCTTCACTGATAACCATGTTCTCCAATTCTTGAACACTCAAGAGAAACTCAGTCATAGGAATTTCAAATGGGTGGAATATTTGAAAACTTACACTTTCACCATCAAACATAAGAAGGGGTAGTCAAACAAAGTGGCTAATGCATTGAGTAGAAGGACACTAATGGTTCAAGAAATCTAATTGCAGAGTGTAGGGGTTGAAGCACTAAAAGGTATGTATATAGACTATGTTGATTTCAAGGAGATTTATGCATCTTGTAACCAATCTAATGGTGTTCCTCATAAGGTAAGTTTTGATTTTATGATTCCAAAGGGTTTTTTATTCAAAGGGGCCCAAATTTGTGTGCCTAAGTGTTCAATGAGAGATAATTTGATAAATGAGAAGCATAGTGGTAGTCTTGTAGGTCATTTTGGTCTTGATAAGACCTTGGAGTAGTTGAGAAGGTATTATTTTGTTCCTAAGATGCAAACTAATGTAAGGAAATTTGTTGAGAAATGTGTTATTTGCCAAAAGGTAAAGGGGAGTAACACAAATGCAAGTTTGTATAAGCCTTTTCCTATTCCAAATAGGCCTTGGGAGTCTATAAGTATGGATTATGTAATGGGATTACCAAAAACACCTAGAGATTTTGATTCCATCTATGTTGTAGTGGACTGATTCTCCAAGATGGCACATTTCATCGCATGTGAGAGCACCTATGATGCCTCTTATACTACAGGTTTTTTCTTCAAAGAAGTGGTAAGGATTCATGGTTTTCCTTTGAGTATTGTTTTAGATAGAGATAGTAAGTTTTTTGGGAATTTTTGGAGAACTTTGTGGAAGAAACTTGGCACTAACCTTAGTTTCAGGTCTGCCTATCACCCTCAAAATGATGTAAAGAACAAGGTGGTTAATAAAATCCTTGGTAACCTTTTAAGATGTCTTACCAAAGAGAATTCTACTTAGTGGGATCTGATATTTCCTTAGGAAGAATTTGCATATATGATTCAATGAATAGAAGTGTGGGTAAGAGTCCTTTTGAATTTGTTTATGGTTTGTAGCCTAGAGGAGTCTTTAAATTGAGGTATATCAGTGGAATGGAGAGGATGAGTGTTGGGGGTGGGAAATTTGTTGTGGCTATGAAGGAGATTCACCAATAGGTCAAGGATCACCTACAAAGAAGTGTTGACAAATATAAGCAAAGGGTTGATGTGCACCAGAGAGAAGTCCATTTCAAGGTTGGAGATTTTTTTCTAGCCTATATTAGAATGAAGAGATTTCCCAAGGGACAATACTCCAAGTTGTAGATGAAGAATATTAGACCTTGTAGGGTTGATCACAAGTTTGGTCTCAAATGCATATGAGATTGAGTTACCAAGTGGGATAGGTATTTCACCTATATTTAATGTATCTAACTAGTACCCTTTCAAAGGGGGTATTGTTGTAGGTAATGAAGCAGTTTCCCATGCCTTTCTAGATGATGAATGGATCCAAGACCTTCCACCTAGAAGCCTTTTGGAGTTGGAGTGCATCCTTGATATCAAGGAACTCAAGAAGACATGAAACACAACATATATTCAATATTTGGTCAAGTGGAGGTGTCTTCCTATTGAAGATGCTCCTTGGATGTCTGAAGCTGATAGTATCAAACATGGATATACTATTGCAGACCTACACTCAAGTGGGACTTGAGTTTTCTTCCCCTTGCGTGTATGGTGTAGGGGCATCAAGAGCCTCATAAGCATGTCTTTGTGTCATTTTTTATTTTATTTTTTTTTAGTGTTTTGGAGTCTAATAATTTTATTTGTGACCATTTGGTATCATGTGGATCCATTTTTGAATGTTATAGGGTCATTGGTTAAAATATTGTTAAAGTTGTCAATGTTGCTCAAACAATTGTTAAGCAACTTTTGCAAAAAGGTGTCAAATTGGTGTTTTGTTATTAAACTAATCCAAAGGTGGTTGAAACTAGTTGGATGGGAAATGTATAAGAACACCCTCCTCAAATTGGGGGTTGGAGACATTGATTTTGAAGTTTTGGTGAAACAAAGCAAGCATTTTCTATGTATTTCTAACGTTGTAGACCTGTTCCTTCACTTTCTACAGCCTGTACAGTCCATATATTGGTCTGAGATTGATTGAATTGTTTTTTCATGTGAAACTTATTTTGTTTTCTTCTTGGGGCATCAATTTTCATCAAGTATTTTGAAATTTATTACAATTTCTTTAAAAATTGCCAAAACCCTACCTAGGGTAACCAGTGAGGAGAAAAATGGTGTAATTCTACCTTCCACCTGTGGGAAACCTCCAAAATGGGTGGAAAGGTTTATGTACATATAATTTATCATGTTTCAAGCTTGCAGTGATCCAAGGAAAGGTTTGGCACGTGATTGGTTCACCAGTAGGTCTAATATTGACATGTATCAAACTATGTAGCAACAAAGAAAGGAAGAGTATATGAATCAAGGTCCGAATCTTTTTTGTTTATCATTGGTAATAGTAGAGGGATATGGTGAGAGGTCTTGTAGACCTGAAATAAGGGTTTTGAACATTTGTGAGGGGATGACACAAGGTTTGTGTATGACAGTCCCAAGTTGGAAGCCTAGAACCTACTGCATTGCTGAGTTATCACATGAAAATTGTCCATGTTCATTTGAGTCTCATGACAAGTCTTCCCTTGATGTTTGCACTGTCCCAAGTAAGTTGGATCAACACCTCTAAGGGAGTTCAATGTTAGAGTCTAGGAAGTTGTCTTTTCTAGGAGCGGCAATGGAGGTTGTGTAGGAATATATTGTCATTTTGAGTTGTAAGTCCAAGAAGGTCCTTCCTCTACATAAAAAGATTACAATTATGTTATGTGCCATCCTAAGTGAAGTATTTTAAATTACACCAAAAAATAATTTTCCTTTATTTTTATAATTGATTTATGGTCATGGTAATGTTTAATAACACCTTTGGGTGCTTACTTGATTGGAATTAAAGATTTAAATTGCTTTGAACCTAAGTCAATCCCATTGTTTTTTTTTATTTCTACAATTTGTATGAGTATATTCTAAGTACATAAAATGTAGGATTTGGGATGTGGAAAACACTATTGTTAATGTAGAGTTTCTCTAATTTTAATGCTCTAGATTTGTCTTTTGATAATTCAATTGAGTTGTATGAGATTCTTATAATTGATTGACAAAAAAGTTCCTACGAAATTTCTTTAGATATTCAATCCTAGCCTATGTTAATTTTAATAATTTTATGCACAAGTTTATGGGTGTTTATGTAAATTATGATAGAATTCAACTCAATAAAAGTGTAACTAAAATCTACATAAGAAAAGGTTACATTATTGATCCTATCGAACAGAGAAAATTAAAACCATAATTTTGATCAAGGTGGGGAAACATGTAAGATTTAGGTTAGATCTACACAAGGGTAGGAAAAAGGTTGGTTTTATTAGCTTATATGCTAGTAATTCTTTAATTTAGCACTAACACAACATACCTACATGTGGAAAAGGCTATAGTTAGTAAAAATAAGTGGAGAAAATGTGAAGTATGCACATTTCTTCTTTATAATTAGAAATAAGGAATCCAAAAATTTAATATGCATATATATTATGCCATATATAATTATAAAAATAATCAATTTAATATATAATACAATTATTAATATTATTAATACTCACTCCAGAATGTAATTGAGGGGCCAAGAATCCTCTTTTTTGCATCAAATAATCTTGGTCCAATTTTATATCGTTTTCTTATTGTTAATGAAATGGGAGATGTCCCCTACACAACAATTTACCAAACAATTAAAAATTATTAGTACTAAGTTTAGATATATATTTTATTTTAAAATATATAAAGTTATAAAATTTATGTGTACTAATATTATTGTAAAATAGAACTACAAAGTACAAATATTTCACCTAATATTTTCTTACTCAAAGCAACACCTTTTCTAACCTTTATAATATATGATGTTGGGTTTTTATCGATGAAATTTTTCCTTTCCAAAATTCAAGGAGATGATGGAGATGGAGAATAAATAGATATTAAAATAATGTAAATGTTATATTTAAATTAAATATTAAATCTCTTGTGCTTGCTAGGTGGGCATGATTGGTTTTGGTGTCGTTAGGACGCATGGTAAATGACATACTTCCTGGCTAGTGCGGCCCTGGGGAATGACGACGATAGGCATTAAATGAGGAGTGGGGATTAATTTTTCAAGCATGTTTGTATTTCTAGTTGGGTTGTCATGTCCAATCTGCGGTGGGAAGGGAGGATAGATGGTAACGGTGGAGTTAATGAAGATGGAATTGTTGCACAAATTCTGGGGAGTAAGTGGCTTTTTATGTAGTGTGTGTTTCATTGTTTCCTCACTAGTTGCAATGGAGACACCTGTTTGCTTGTAGTCATCGCGAAAGCTTTGGGCCTTCTTTGGAAAGATAGGCTATGGAAGAATCAAATTTGTTTTTAAGGACTGGGATCGCCTAGTTTTGGAAGTGGTTCAACTTATGTTGGGAGAGGAATTCATGACTACGACTGAGCATTGATGAATGAATGCATATATTGCGGCCCGCTTCGTTGCGGCACTATTGGACCTGGAGGTTCCGAAGGTTATGACATTGTTGATAGTGTGAAAATTGGTTTGGGAGAACCTGCTGGATGGAGTGATGGATGTAGTTATCATTGCAGAGCTGGGTGTCAGGCTTCCGTGCCCAAGAGATATGCATCAAGTGTTGTTGTCGAGGGTAAGGGTGAAATGGTATTCGTTTATTCTGGATATCAAAGGTGAGGCTCTTCATCAGCACCATGATCGCGTGAGGTGCAAGTTGATTTTCTTGAAACACCATCTGTTTTTTGATCCCTCGGGCGGTGTGGATTGGTTTGGGTTCTTCAGGGAGTATCTGTTGGCAAGCGATGTGGAGGTGGAGTAATGGGCGTGATAATGGTTGGTTTTTTGTTAGATAGGTGTTTCAGTTGTGGCTGGTGGTGCAGTCTATTTTGGGTGGTGTGACTGGTTCGTTCATGGCATGTCGAGGGCGTCAAGGTGGCGGGTTTGGGTTTCAGTCTCTTAGTGGTGGGTGGGTCTAGTTGTGTAGGGTTGGTCAGATGGGTGGTCGACTGTCGTGTTTCTGAGTTTTTGTAATGGTGGTGGGTGTCGACTTGCAATTTTGGGTGGGGCTTCTCTGGTCTAAATCTGCCATTGAAAGGGTGTTGTGTAACTTATTTTTTTGCTATCAATACAAAATATTTACGTATCAAAAAAATATTAAATCTTAAAAAGTTTATATACTTGTAATGGTGAAAATTGTGTCCTTAAAATATTTTCACAATTAATTTTCTCTCTAATTTAGGTAATTCTATAATACACTCATATAATAATAAATTACACTTTTTTGTGTATATTTATGGTCATATACCTAGTATTGTAATGCAAGAGGACTCCTCTTTCTTACAAAACACACATTCACACAAGCAGCAATTCATTGCCCACAAACTTCAATATCAATGACACAAAAATTACAACAAAACTACTCAATTTTATTCAAAATTTCACTTCACAATAAAACTATACATCTACAACAAATTAATTATAATGTTTGACCTCTCAATTACCTTTCAAAATTTAAAAACTCAACTCTTTCCTCTACACTCTCACAACTCTCTTGAAGCCCCTCACATGAGCTGAGATTCCACCTCAAGCTCTACCTAAGAAAAAATTTTGTTTCAATCGACAATCACATTCTCTTTTAAACACTTCGCAAATTAGTTATAGTTGGCTTTCCATCATCCCTAATTTTTATTCACATTAAGACCAACCAAATAGAAGTATTTTGTTTTAAAATGGCGCTTCAAATGCCATTAGCCTCTAAAGAGGCGTTGAAAAGTCTCCAAGGCACTTTTATACAGCCTTTAATATTTCTGCTTTATGAATGATGTGAACACTAGAAATAGTGCTTCCTTAGTTTTTGTTAAATATGTCTTTTATGCCCAATTTTGGCATTGGAAATAGGTCCCCCGACTTGCATCCCTCCAATATTCAAGATGTATTGAACCTTCTGTCGCAGTATAAAAGAATCTCCTTTGATTTTGTAATATTTTAGGCGATAACATAGAATTTTATTCTAAAATAGATGCTATCCATAAAATGTATGAAAATTTGTTTCTCCCCTCTTCGTCTTTGTCTTAGACATTGAATTTTCCTCCCAAATATATATAGAAATGGAAATCGATTGGTCAATATGAAATAATTTAATATAACTTGGAAAGCTTTTCAACAATTATGAGAAAAATCCATTTTGCATGATTGTGCAATTACTTGGCGGAGTCGAGTGTTAACAGATTAGAAAAATCAAATTTCTCTAAATTGCATGAAATTTGGTGAGTACACTTGAAATGATGTGCCTAGGTCCCCTACAAAATGATTTCACTTCAGATTTCTGTGAATTTTTAAACTTTTTGTAAACCCGTCAAAAAAAATTACAAACATTAAATTCTCTCAAACGATGAGGAATTTTCCATTGATTTATTTTACAAATTATGCCAAATGCTTTCAAAAATCTTCCCTGAAACAATTTTTGACCAGTTCTTATGAAACTCCAGAAACAATTATTTTTGTAAAACTACCCTATGGAGCCTCAACATGACGATTCAACATAAACTCAAAATTTGCAATTTTAACCATATGAGAGTTTTTAACATAGAGAGATGTCAACTGAAACCCCAAAAAACCAAAATAGGAAGAAAACAAAACAACATTTTTGGTTGATGATGATCGCCAGTTGGCTTGGATGCTTCTCCATCATAATGCTTACATCTAGCCATATGCTAATAATATATCTCTATGCTTATGTGCACATAATCCTAGTCCAAATGGCTTATCTATTTTAATATCTTCATTGTCCAAAATAATCCATATTCTAATCCATCTTAGGCATAGATCTAACTTTCTTGTCTATCCTAGGTCATGTCCATAGGTTGAAGTCACTATTGTAGTCAGGATCTTGATGCTCTTACACTTTGCTTCAATATTACAAATTTTTTTGACTAGGCCCATTTAACACCTTGGTCTTAGCCAACTTTGTATAAGTCTTTAAAATTTGGTGTTATTTCTATGAATGAAAGTACATTTATTTCATTCATTTTTACAATATCTGACATCATTGGAATCTATCTACAATTGAGATCAATAAATATAACAAGAAAAATAATTTGCATTTGCACTCCAAACAAGAAAGAAATCTAGTATGTGTAATCACACATATTCTATTACATGTGAATTACCTAGCAGCCATTTTAGAATTCATGTACATGCTTGAAGTGCATTCCTTATCAACACATTTTTAAATATTGTCACCTTAACAAAAAAAATATAAGAGTGCCACATAGAATATAATAGTTTAGTAATCTATTATCTTTTATAATTCACATAGTAGGGTTTGAGGATGATCATAGGTTGAACTCAAAGTTATAGAATAATTTTTTAGCTATTATTTAGACCTATATTTGTGAATTTGATCCTAATTTGTGAGAAAGAGAATGTTCTTATTTTAATCCACATGAATGACTATCTAAAACATGTAATTTTTTTATAGCATGTACATTTCACTATCTATATCAATTAGTGTGCTCCTATTTGATCATAGATATAAGTGATATTATCATTAATTGATTATTGTTTGTAACATGATTGTAATTGCTTTCTATTATTAATTGATTTGTTCTATTTCACTCCATCTACAAACAAATGCATCCCCAAGTCTTTTTTTGTAGTGTGCTTACCTTCCTTGTTAAACCAAGATGTTGCTATACTTATTTTTTCATATTTTTTTATCACTTTGAAGAATTCTACAATCAAATTTTAAGTTTTTGAGAACCCTTTAGATATTAATTGTTCTTTTGTAACTTTTTTTATTAAAATACAGAATAGAAATGATAATGTAATAAATTGTAAGCAACTTAATATTTTTGAATAGTTAAAAATATCTTTTCAATTCCTTCAAAGCATAAATAAGTATACAAAGTAACATAATATATGTATACACTTAATAATTCTCACTCATCATAACCTCTATTCAACATATTAAATATTTTAATAAAATAATAATTACATAAATTTTAAAACATTAATAACTAGCACTTGCACCTAAACGAGGTTCAAGGATTATGCCGAGAGAAAATTATATGCATGTTAATATGTTAAAGAGTATGTGTTTGTGCATACATCTAGTTGCATGTGGATGGATTAAAAAATTAATAATAAATGTTAAATAATGGAATGAAATAAACTTAGACAAATCTAGATTTTTTACTTAAAGAAATTAAGTATTGTCTCATTATGAAATATTTGCATAAAGGTTTAAAACATAAAGTAATGCAAATGAAAAAAGAAAGTTGGCATAAATTGACATGATACACTACAAATGGAAATAGAATGCTTTCATCTAATTGTCAAATCAATATTTATCTGGCTTTTATGTGATAAGTGTCAAGATTTTTGAGGCTTTTACCATTAAACAACAACTGATTTACCATTAAATTTACCAGATAATTATTATTCCAATACAAAAGTCATCGGCTATAATGATTAGATAGTGTCTCATTCATCATTGCCCCCAAAGAAGAGAAGTGTGGCATTCTATATTCTCTAAAGGAAGGCCTTTCTAATAAAAAAATAATGAAGTAAATATTTAAATTATGTACTTTTAATTGATTGTGATAATTTTTTATTGTTAAATTTCACTATACTTAAATACTATAAAACCAAATTTAACTAATAAAAATAAAATAATTACCTATGATTACCTATAAAATATTAAATTACTATTTTAGTCAATAATATTTAAATAAAGTGCCTGCAGCTTCCTCTCTCCTTCATTACGGATCACTGGCTGTAGGTGAGATCATCGTTATCATTATATTGAAATCAATAATACGCAGAATAAACATCTGTTTAAGAACTGACAGAGAACAAAATATAGCACTGGTAGATTTGGTCGGCTATAAGATCACGTTTCGGTTGCCTTGAATAAACTATCCATCGTTAATTTAAAACAGGATTTTGTCATCCCGCAGCTGGTGAACAAGGATTTTGACCAGATATCATATCTTGCGTATCACTTTGTAAGCCCTTATATTATTGAAACTTTCTGGTGTTCATGCCTGTCATGCCAGAAGTACTTGTGGTCCTCTGATCAGCTATATTATACTTCTCTTCTTCTCGAATTGAATTCCACACATGTTAGTATTCCTTCTCCTAATATTGTAGTTTTGTCTGTGTTGTCATATAATACAGTCAGGTCAGAGTTGGTGTGATGACAGCATGGCAAGGAATGAGTTATAAAGTTTTCTTTAATAAACATGTGAAATTATTACTTCAGTTTGCTATTTGATGTATGAAACATTTGTCTACTGTAAGTTTCTTTAATTTTGTGTCCAGCATATGCACAGAGCTTTTAAAAGAATGGATGTGAAATTTTTCCAACATTTTGTTCTTTATAATTTACTTTTAGTTTTACAGATCTTATAAGATATCTTATTGAAGAAAACAAAAATGTTTTATTTCAGTCTTCTTAAAATAAGTGTAATTAAAGGATTGTAATTTAATTGATTGAGTTTAAATGTCAAGGATGATAGTATATTCTTTGATTACACTATTCACAAAAGTTTAAATCTCTCAATTTGAATGATTTTGATGGACTGGATTCCCTTTGTAACAACGTAGTTAAAAAGAGCTTTCTAAATTGAAATATTTGTGTCTATTGATCATTGAGTGGCATCTTTATATGTTGTTAATAATTTTTAAGAATTTAATGAATGTGATAATTTAAGATATTTCATTTTTTTTTAAAACAACTTTGAAGGTAATATAATTTATTAATAGTCACAATTATTCCCAAAGATACCTAACTTTTGATATAGTCAACATTAACAAAAAACTAATAATTTTATAAATTAATTTTAAGATATGTATACTTCAAGTATGCCAAAAGATACTTTCATCTTACAGTATCTACTTTGCCTTAGTGTGGTTTTTCAACTATTATCAAATTAATGAAATTCAAAAGAAAATCCAGAAGTTCTTATGGTCTGATGGGAATAGAAACAAGAAAAATCATGTTGTAAAATTAGAGTGGTGTACCATTGAAAAAATTAAAGGTGGTTTAGGGTTAAAGGACCTAAGACTACATGGTATTGCTTTGGAATCCAAATGGATAGTTTTTACACTTGAGGGTGACGAGCCTTGGAAGGTCCTCAATAGGCAAAACATAAAAAATGTAGTGCACGAATAGGCTAAAATTTGGAAGCTTCTCCCCTTGAGTGATCTTCTTAGCAACACCCATCCTATGTCCCCTGTAGGCTCCAATGTATTCAAAACCATTTAGAAGGCCTGGGAATTGGTTAAAAAGAATGTAACAAACTGTCACTTCACTAAGAATGGTAATAGCACCAGTATGTTGCACAAATCCATCTAGTGGAACTTGGAGCATAAATGAAAACCCCTTGCACTCATCCAAGGTTGCTTGACCAAAGGCTGAGCTCAAAAAGGGATCAAAAACTTCAATCATATCCTATCAAATGGTAATTTTAAAAGTTGGTTGGAACTAAGCACAAAATTAATCTTCCACCTAGAAATTGGAGAACATATTTAGTGTTAAAAGAAGCTTGCAAAGACATCCTCTTCCCTATTGATGTTAACATTGAAAAATTACAGTACCAAAAGTTTCAATGGCATGATGGTAGTGTAGTAATGAAAGTGAATCAAAGTCAATTTACTATTCCTTAACCAAACATATTGATATCTCAAAACATGTAAATAAAGCTTGGGATACCAAGCTAACCAAAGAACAATGGTCAATTTCTTTTAATAAGAACTGGTCTAAAGCATTGGAACCAAAAAGAGCATATTTTAGGTGGTTGTTGATATTACAAAGAGTTCCATATAAAATTAAACATAATGACATTGATATCTACAATTTATGTAGACTACTAGAAACAATCAAACATATTTTCTTTGATTGCCTTTTTTCCAAAGAAATCTAGAAACTTTACTATGATGAACTAAACATTTGGGGGAATAACAAGGAACCTATTCTTGCAAAGATTCTATTTGAAGTAAACAACAAGATGAATAAAGATATCTCTTTGTTTTGGACTTGCATATCAACTAAGATCTTATGGTTAGTATGGATAGCTAGATACAAAGACAAACACCAAGTGTAGCACCCCTCCATTTTTTCTCTTTTGATCGAACAGTATTCTTTGTTATGCTTTGTTTTTGTTAATACTTTGACTATGGTACTTGGTTACTATTAGATCACAAACTGTAAAGCAACATGAATGTTATATTTTGATGTGATGGTATTTTATTCTAATGTTATCATTATGGCATGCTTTGGATTAGCTTAGCAGATATTTGAAGTAATGATGCTTTATGCTTTTGATTATATTATTGATGTTATATTCATCGGTTAATAATACTATATTGGTGAAGGGGATGGAATTGCACCACTCACTTGCGAGCGCCCTACGATTCCGTGATTTCCTTTTCACAATGTGTTTTATTATGTTATATATATGCATGTTTGATATACTCTTTGTTCGCAGGTTGACAGGTACAGGACATCGACTCCACCTAGTTTCACAGGTTTGAGCATGTCCATTGGCCTACGGTATTCGATTGGGAGATAGTAATAGAGTTTCCTTGTCAAACCAAAACCCTGTCATAGTGTGTCGTCAGTTTGTGTCTGGTATGTTGTTAAGTAATGTCGTCTTTGATGTTTTGATTATTTATTATTAGTGGAAATTAATGTTTAAGTGGTGGAAATGATTATTTATGTATTTTAGATTAAAATGGTTAAAATTTTTAAATTTAATTTAATTAATTAAATTTAATTTATGTGGTAAAGTAATTTAATTCTAGCGGTTAAATTTATGTTATGATTAAATGAATTGATTAATTAAACTTATTTTGTGGAGTAAATAAATTAAATGGTTAATGTTGTTTTGAAAAGTGCATGGAATTAAAAGTGTTAAATTCTTCTGAAAATAATTTTTTTTTAGAGTTTTAAATTCTTTTTGAAAAGATTTTTTTAAAAGCATTAAATTTTGTTGAAAAGAAATTTTAATTTTAAATTTAAAAAAAAAAACAAAATATCTTCAAAATGCATAGAGGGAGAAATAACTATAATGGATGGGATATTTTGGGAAATTTGACTAAATTTGGGGAAAATTTATGGGAGATATTTTATTTTAATTTTTTTTGGAGAATTTGCTGTTAAAAAATAAAGAAGGCTTATTTCTTGTGGGATTCATTTTTGGATTGGGAAGTGAATATTTTGGGGAAGAATTTCTGGAAAATTGGAATTTGAAGGGAAGTTCAACTCCATTCTCATTTTCTTCAAACTCAAAACAGGTTCCTTTAATGGCTTTATTTTGTTTAGATGCTTTGATTTTAAATTTTAGAGGTTGTAAAACTTGCTATGAATTCTTAGAAAACCTCTGTAGAAAAATGGAGAAATTCTCAGATTTTCTGTAGAGAAAACAAAAGGAAAACACCAAAAAATTTATTTGTAAATCAAATTTAAAAGTGGAGATTTGAAAGAGAAAACAATAGAATTTTTTGCAAAGCTTTGTTTAAATGGTGGAAATTGAGTTCCTCTGTAAACTTTGGAGAAAACTAAAACCTCTTATATTTTGTCAAAATTTTCCATTAGAAGACTTCATTTTTACATTTACCCTTCTTAGCAATTGTGTTTAAGTAAATAAAAAATAATTCATTTAATATCATGTTGTTGAAATTCTGTGTCTGAGAAATAAGTATTTGAAAAAAAACTTATTTACCAGGTGAAATCGCCATACAACGAAATCACCGACACAGGGGATTTTTTAAACGAACAAAAAAAATAAAAAATAAAAAAATGGCTGGGGGTGAGGGAAACTACCCCCACAATGCCCCATAGAAGAGGCGCTACTATGGAGGCAGCGCCACTACCTACACAACAACGTACCTCGCCATGGGAGGGTTGCATGGGTAGCAGCCCCAGCTTCACCTACAGGGTGCATAATAAGAGATTGTGTTTTTGTTTGTTTGTTTGGTTTTAAATTATATTTAAATATTTATAATTTATATATTATGTATAATATTTATATATTATATATAATATATATATTATGTATAATATTTATATATTATATATAATATATAAATATTATACATAATATATAAATATTATACATAATATATATATTATATATTTTAAATATATGTTTATGGTTAATTAGATTTGGGATTTATTCTGGTTTTATAAATATATATATAATGATATATACATTAAGTATATAGTTATATATATTTTTAATATATATTTATATTTAAATATAATGATATTAAGGTGATTTTATTATAGATGCAAAGTCAGCTTTATAAGAAAATAATGTTATTAGAAAAATATAAAATTAATTGTTAACATTTGTTGTAATCGAGGAAGTTGGAAGGAAACAATTAGTTTAAGCTCCTTATTTCAAATAATGTTAATTATTTTAATTGATTACATGCAATATGTCATTGCTTTGCTTGGATTTAGGAAATCCTAAAGTAGGTTATTAAATTGTCAAATTGTCTTTTAGTTATGTTATCTGTAACGCCCACCGTGCAAACCCCAAAGAACAACCACATAAAAAGCACACAATTTTTTTTAAAACAAACAATCAATATACAAATATTAAATACTCATATACATGATCATAAACTTCATTATAATACAAATAACATAACCAACTTTGTTCTTTGGGGCACACGAGGTCACATCGAATTAAACATTACAAAGCATCAACACATAAGATACCATTCTAACAACAAAGGAACTATTAATGACAACATTAAATATATACATAAATTCCATCATGAGGAATCACATAGCCAAATAAGGATACAAGGTTGAAATTACATTACAACATCTTTTAAATATACAACATATCCATAACCATGATTCCCAATCTTATGGGATGAATACAATATACAAGATTATCAAAATACATAGAGATCAACTAGTACAAATCTTCAATAGGATGAGACTGAGCCAACGAACACTGATGGGGAACCCAACGGTGTGCGGAGCATGTTCCACCCGACCACCCCCATGTTAAGAGGTGACAGAGAAGTAACTCCGACCAAGATTTTCAACTGACAAGAATCGATGTGCAAACATACAAGAAGTACCAAACATAGAGCCATAACACAATACTCCAAATTACAATGAAACAAAACAATAACATCATATAACAATACCATAAGAGTACAAGGTCATAAATCAAATATCAATGAAATCATACAAGACCACAAGGTACACTAAAGATGTATCAAGACAATATTCCATAAATCAAAATAAATCCATTTAACAACAATCTAAACCAACTCCCATAACCTACTTCCAGAGGAACACAATAAAGTAAAACACTTGGGCAACTAGGGGAGAGTGTCATTGCATGGTCCTACATGGGCTATCTTGTGCTCTTCCTCCCAACTGGAGGTGCCAGTCCCATCTATGGCTATCATGTGCCCTTCCTCCCAACTGGAGGCGCCGGTCCATAGGGTGACTCATGTGGAGTCATAAACCTCTCATGAAGACGAGGTTATGACCTTGCCGACCACGACCTTCTCAGCCTTCCATTAGTCTGCGGAAGCACTAATGACGACGAGGCATCCATATTTTAAATCTTATAATGATATTACTACCTAACCCTCCTAAATTAATTATTATATTTTCACTTGATTACTAACTCACTCATGGGTTATCTTGTGCTCTTCCCCTTAA
>VDFB02075321.1:399171452-399242355 GCA_007258455.2 Sequoia sempervirens
TCTATTTACAAAACCCTCTTTCAATATTCACCAATATTATTGTAAACTTCAACCTTTGACAATGTATTTACAACCATGGGAACCTCAGTTTCTCAAACTCTCTAGAAATGTCTTCTATGGTTGCACATCCATTCATAAACAAAACCCACACACTCTCCACCCTCAAGTCCTAGTACAAATTGCCTCACATCATCACTTTTTCCTGCACACTCAAGAACTCCCACTCTGATACCAATGATGAAGGAGGGATACTCTCCCTTCAAATCTAAAATTAAACACTCCAACAAGAACAAAAACTAATGTGAAAAAATTTACAACAAGATTATAGTTTTTATTTTCAACTTCTTCAACATAGTTTTTCCAAACTTTAAAAATGTTTACAAAACCCTCTAAAATCTTGTTATAACAAATAAATTAGTCTCATTGGCTGATGTACAAAAACATAAATGAGTCTCAAACTGATCTATGATAGGAAATTAACAAACTACATCAAAAACAACTTTTTCCCTTCACATACACACTCAATGCACAACCCGTCGTGGCAATCTATAGCTTGTCGTTGTTCTTGTCTTGCATAATGATCTCATAAAATCAAATTGTGTATTCATACCTTCATACCTGCAAGAAAGTGGATTCCAATAGCACTTGGATAAAAATATATGCCTTTCTCCTTCCACTCCCCCTTTTGGCCAGCAACAATCAATCCCTCCTCTATTGTCATGCCTTCCTTTTTTGCCATTTTCATCCAAAATGTAACTCCCAAGAAATTCAATGCTTCCCACTTGGAAGAACTCTCAAAACTCAAAAAATAAAATATTAAATATACATTTACAATCTCCAAAACACTCCCAAGAAAGACTAGGCAAAAAATAGATGCATTATGGCTTTTCCACTCCACCCCAAATAGTGATTTGAATTGAAAAAGCTAAACCACTTGCTCTTGGGCACCCAAATTATTCATTCAACAATTTAGGAACATTAAATGAGTTTCCATAACTTGTAACTCCCCAAATTCCACATCCAAGAAGGCATATTTGAAGATTTGACCTTAAAAATGCTAAAAAAATGAGTCCAAATCACCATAAAACTAAACATAACAACTTGGCCAAATATTTATCAAATATTTTAGGCCTTATTAAAAAAATTTATTCACTTACAATACTGAAAGGCCAAAATAAAGAAAAAGCTTAAAATTAAATATTTTTGGTTGATGCAAGATTGCTAGTCAACTGTGGATGCTCCTACATCAATCTATCTTAGTTTATAAAATTGTTACATTTACTACAAATATCATAGTTTAATATTTATTCATCAATTTGAAATGGAGGTTTATTTTTAGGTTCATTTTGAAATTTTTTATTTTTAGGTTGGATAACCATGAATTCACAAACATTTTTTTTTTTTTTAGACTGCAGGAATCGGGTAGCACGACCCCATATAAACTACAATGCGCTTTGTAAACTTTGTAATGTGACCGGCGGCGCTGGCGCGACACACCCTCTAGTACCAGGGGGTGGGGGAGACTAGACCTCGTGACCAACCTCCTGCAACAGGAAAGATTTAGCCAACCGAGCTAGGGCCCCAACCCCTTGAATTCACAAACATTATATTCCATTTAAACTACAATTAAAATATTTATAAATAAATTACCTATTTTAAAAGAAAAAATCTAGATATCTATTTACTCTAAACCCTACCTATATATCTTATATCATTTAAGAAAAAAAAAAATAAGTTGAAAGAATGGAACATTTTGAAAATACCTAGAGTATAGATTTTGGGTAGGTGTGGAAGGAGGTAGGTTCAAGTCATGGGTGTTTGGTCACTTTCTATGCTTGGATATCCATTTTCAATACATTGAAAGAGAATGAAATGATCATGTTTATGGAAGAAATAGCCAAAATATATTTTCATAATTATCCACTTATAAATTGATATATAATTATAAATAGTTATCCATTCATGTATATATCTATATATAATAATTTTTAATCCACATTTCTCTCCTTTTAAGTCTCAACTTTTTTCTTTCACTAACTTGATTTATCATGTGTGTATTATTTTTTTTTCACTTAAATGATCATGTTATAATGCTCAATTTTTATCCTCTTCTTGATTTGTGTTCATCCCTTTTTCAAAACACATAGAATTAAGTATATTATTTCTAACTACAATATAAATTTATGTATACTTTATAGGTTTACTCTAGTTGTTACTTCAATTATTTTACATCTAATTGTGCTTATCTTTTCTTTTTTACTTTGGCATGTTTTCTCTTGTATATGTACATGCAAACTAAAGTGGGGGAAAAAGGCAGAGGTGAAAAGTGTATATGGTCACACTATAACTTTAAAAAAGTGTTTCTTAGCACAACCAAGTTTTTGATTTGTAATTATAAACACAATAAATTAGATTTTTGAAGATAAAAGACACTTAGTTGAAGGTCATGGACTCTAGGATTTAGGCTATGTAGAAATTTCGTGTTGTAAATCTTAGTTTCAAAGCTTCCCATGCAAACTTAACATTCTATTCAAAGAATTCAACCTAATCTAGATTTCATTTTTCTACTTATAATGCATCCAAATTAACTCATTTTGAACTATAATTATGATCAAATAATAAACAACTATTCATTGACCATAAAAAATAGGTCTATATACACTTAAAAAGGTTAAGGCAACCATCAAGATGTTTAGACTTGTGGATTTGTCCTAGGTTTTCCATAATTTTGATTTAGATAGCACATTCATCATACACATATTTTAAATTCTAGTCTTAGGTTCTAGGTAATAAATATGTCACCAAAAAATTAGTCTCATTCTCACCAAACTTTAAGGTATCCAATCATTTCAATTATTTTATCTCTAGTTTAACTCCAAATTTATTACATCCAAATTTCATTTAGATTCAATTACCATATCTCGATTAATTTGATAAACTATTTGATTATTAATTTTACTATCCTAAATCTTTAATATAGAATAATTAAATTCATTATAATTTTAAACTAAACATAAAATAGTGATATTAATGATGAAGGCAATCTAACAAATTCTAATGCTATAATATTATTAAAGAAAATAATATCATTGGTATAGTTATACAATTACTATATGTAATTTATTTATTCTATGAAAAAAATTATTTGTTTTAATTCTTATCCATTAAACAAATAATCCAATAATTTAACTTTATTTAAAAGACTTTTTAATGTAAAAATATCAGTTGTTTTATTAATTAATTTATTATTTTAATTGCTTGAACCCAAAAATATATTATTAAATAGACAATACTTTATTTTATTTTAAAAGTATAATTAAATTAAAATATGAGTAAATAATAGATAAAAATTAAAAACATATGCGCTATATTTAGTTGGCATGAATTTTGTACATTTCATGTAGTATGTAGCAGGATAATTTCTACATTCAATTGTATATGAATGAAAAACATACACAAATGAATCTAGAAACTATCCTATTAACACCCAAATACTATAAAAAAAATCTACAACAATTAATTAGCAAGAAAAAAGTGATGGCAAGAAAAAACTGAAGTAATCGTTAATCATAGAAAAATCAAATCTACAGAAAAGTAGAATAACTGTGGTCCATCCAAAAATCTGTATATATAGACTACAGAATGTAGCAAGAAAGCTGATTACACTACTCATCTACAAGCAAAACGTCGACTATGTGAATGAATGTTCTTCAAGGCATACATGCAAAACAGCATATGTTCTGTCTCTGTTGTTGATCATTCATCCAAACAAAATAATACTCTGTCTGTATTGGAATGAATTGAAATTGCAAAGACAATTAAAAAGTGTACTTTTAAACTTATCCTTGGTGATGGGTTGTATAATTACATTGGGCAATGCAAAAGCTACACAGTTAATCTGCAGGACACATATGCACATAATTCCCTTAACAATGGAATTCAATACTTTGACTTAAATTTCGAAAATTTTAAAACAAAATCTAACGCACTTCCATATCAAGGTGGAAATCATTCCAAGTTTCTAATCTACAATTGCTTCACCTCCCTACTGGAAGGTTCAATTCAAAGAACAACTTTTGTTACAATTTTTCCCAGCTGTAATATGATACTCAACATATTAATCGAAAAATGGAGCATTAATGAAATAGCAAGAAAAAATTAAAAAATTACATAAAGGAAATGTCTAGAAGTCAGTAACATTGTGGAGTTGAGACATGAGGGCACTGTATCCAACAGATTAATCCTTTTCTACATTTCTTAGGTGTTCAGTTTTTAGAATGTAAAATGGTAATGAAATGCTATAGACTGCAAGAAATTGCTAGTTTCCTAAGCCTTATGCTCTGATCCTCCTTGTGCAATGAAGTTTCTACTACTACCTAACGTGTATACTCTAGAAATAAGTTCTTGCTTTTCCCAATCTTCTTCTTACATAAAATTCAAAACTCGTCTAGCTTGTTAGACATTCAAGTTACTATAATCAATTGAAGCAGATGAGCAGGAAATTCCTTAAAATGTAAAGGAATCACTTACTTCTGTTCACAAAAATATCCTATAAAACTATTTATTTGTTTTGTTCCAGAGGAATGTTCTATTTATTGCACTATACGTTCCCATATATTCAGGTGGTATTCCAAAGTAATGCTGAAGGAACACTTGTACAAGAATTATTTATAAAAACAAGTATTTACATACAGCACTTACATCATTCTCTAGAAAATATATCAATCCTTCCTTGTGAATCGCATGAAAATCTATCAATAACTAACAATAAAAAATCAGATCAGGAAAAGGAGTGCGTTAAAAAGCAGATTATTACAAGCCATGGTCAATCCTCACTTGTGAAGTGAATTTGCATCCGAACTCTTTTCACCGACCAAGTTCCGAATACTTTGACATAAAGTTTTGATGTCAAAATTATCATGATCTGCAACCTGTCATATAAAAGCATTACATGTTTCAATCCCTTTAGTAGTCTTAGTTGATATTTCTACTCAGATATTCTTAAGAGAAAAGGTAATACCACGGCGTGTATGAGAAAAGATAATACCTTAGCGTGTATGGTGTGAAAGACTCTCTCATCCATGGCAGATGCAACAGCACTAATGATATCAAGGCCATTATTTCCCAATGTAAGCAGAAGATCAGACAAGACGATTTGACACTTTAGTGTGTTTGTTGACACCAAAACCCCCCAGCCATGAGAAGTTACTTTAACGATAGGGTAAATCTCAGATGGGACAGAAAAAGACAGATCTCTGCACAGTTTTTCTTTTCTCATCTCCTCTCTTGTTTGTGTAAGCTCCTGAATTTTCTTATGCAGATGGTTAATATACTTAGCACTTTCTGAAAGCTGTTCTGCCTGTGAAAATTTTCCCTACACACCCAGAGCACCAGTAGATGAATATAGTGGGCATGGTGTAAACCCTAGGTGTTAGAAACAAAAAGATAACTTAAAAGAAAAGAGCATACCATAACGTATTCTTCCGGCAGCAAAGATCTCAGCGCAGAAAACAGTGTTTTCATGTCTCTCCGCCTCTTTCTTTCAACATATTTGTGCATGCCTTTCGAATTCATTATTCCAGCGTTTTTGCCCGTTTCACCAGATTTATTGCTCCAATTAATCTTTGGGTTTATAAAATCTACACCGCCATAATTTTTGAGAGAGAAAGTAGAGTGGCAGGAGGAATCTGTAATGGTGAAATTATGGAAGTCATTATTGGTAGAAAAGGTATCGCCTTTGAGTGCAGCCGGTGGTAATAACCCACACCCGATTCTATCCATAGTTTCAAACTATAAACTCCAATTTGCATCAAACAACTCGTAGCCAAAGCTTCTGACAAACATTACAGAATGTCAGTGTTGTTAAAAAAGGCATTAACTTTGAATAAAATCGCCCTTAACAAATCTACAATCGATTTTCTCCGTATTTTCAAACTAGAAACTGCAATTTGCATTTAACAACTACCGACCAAAGGTTTTGACAAAGATTATGGAAGGAGAGTTATGACCCACAAAATATACGATTGCGAAAAATATAGCTAATAAAATGGTTAGGTTTCTAACATTCTGACAGAAGATCTAAGGCGATCTATTGCCAGATCACAAATCCTTAACCTGCAAGCTTATGATTGCCTTAAATACTTCTATTGACCGTGCTCCGATGATTGAAAAAATAAAAATAGAAAAACCAGAAATAAAAAATCAGAAATAATCACAACAATAAATAAACCATAGATGATTCCAGACTGACCTGTTACAAATTGCAATTGTCTGCAATGCTGATCTGTATGTGAAACCTGTCGAAAATCCCTAATTGCCAGAACTGTTAAAGATACCTCAACTTGTTTATGCCTTCTCTACTATTTGCCCAGCGATATAAGTCATTTAAGATTGGAATTAGGTTTGACATTTTATCACCATCACATTTCCACAAATAGTAAAGCGCCTCATATAATGTAAACTGGAATGTCTTACTCGAGTTAACTAGCAAACCGAATCAACTACTACAAACTACATAAGTCTACATAAGTCAGTTTTGTTGGGCGGTCAGGCTAAATAGTTTTATTGCTTTTAGCTTTATATCTAATCAATGGGTAAAATTTGTAATAAATCATATTTTGTTATACTTATTTGTTTTATATTTATGTTAGCCTTGTTTCAATATATATTATATAATTATAATTTATTTTTTATAAAATAAATTATGATGTAGAGATATCTCATGAATTTATAAATTTAGTAATTCGGTTTTATTGGTCCGTTAGACTAAATAGTTTTATCACTTTTAGCTTTATATCTAATCAATGGGTAAAATTTGTAATAAATCATATTTTGTTGTACATGTCTGTTTTATATTTATGTTAGCCATGTTTCAATATATATTATATAATTATAATTTATTTTATAAAAAACAAATTATGATGTAGAGATATCTCATAAATTTATAAATTAGTATTAATTAAAGATATGCATTTGAGATTATTGTTTAAACTGTGTAATTTTGTATTTTAATAATGTGTAGTAAACATGTCATTAAAGAGTGTGAACATTGTCAAATATGACAATTATATATCTTTGTTGATGAAAATGACATTTTATTATAGAAATTGGTGTTTGTCAAGTTAAATGATGTCTCTCTAAAGAAATAAATGCTTCTCGATGTAGACATAAGATAGACAATTCGTGGAAGTACTCATATGACTATAAAAGTGCAAATGAAGCTAAGGTTTATATTATTTGATTTTGATTTTTTTGGGTATCCGAAAGAAGCTTGAAGAACATAGATAGAGTATTTAATTGTGATTGATTATTTAGCTTACCTACCCTACCCTCATTAAATGCCTAAACTCCATCCTTGACGAAAAAGTTTTATTTTCTCCTCATGTGACAAAGAACAACAAAGAGGCATTGGGAAAGAGACTAAAGGAAGATTCCTTGTTGGGGATTGTTCTTTTGACGTTTGAAAAGGTTACATGATTTCCGAAGGTATCCCATACAAAAAGATAAAGTTTCACATGCCCATTGGAAACAGGTGAAGCTACATTTCAGAGAGGATTATGCATTTTCAGCCCTCCATAAGCTTGAGAAGAGCTTCATATCTAATTCTACAATCCATACGTTTTTTTATGACTAATGTAAGAAAGTCTAAATTGTAGTCATTTTTAAGCTAACTTATTTCAAAAGTGGTATTTGGAGTTAATAAAATTCATGGCAATTAAAATTGATTAGCGTTTTTTTTTTCTTTTATTAAATTTATCATATTTGTTTATTTTGAATTATGGTTGGGTTTGTTTATACAAGATTTTTTGGGTGGAATCTTTATTTAATTTGGATTTTTTATTAAAACTACGTTAATTTGGTATGATAATAAACTACAATTTTGGGAAGAAGTGTTTTTTTTTGGTTTAGGGTTGATAGCAGTCGAACAAGACTGACACACTCTCTCTTTGTTCTTGTGTTTGTCCCTTTGAAATATTATGATCAAGGAGAGTTACGACAATAAGGAAGTATTGTTTGAATTGGATAAGTTCCTCCAAGGAGAAGGGTAATAGAAGCTACACAAGTGTTGATGTGGATGTTATACACACACCAACATATAGGTAGATTTTATTATACAGACAACAGAACCTATCTATCTTGAAACAATAGCTAGATTCAGTAAATAATTTAGCTATCCCAAGGCTTGAGAATGTCAAGTCTCGACTCACTAGGCTCACTTAGGGTTTGTTGTTCAATTGATGTTCTAATATGGTGGCCTACTAGTGCTCTGAGTATTATTCTTTACAAATAACAAGTGATGCTTAGTAATCTTAACAAATCATGTGTTCATCATTTTTTCACAATCCATTCAATTTAACTCTTTCCAATTTTTTTTTCAAAAGATTAAGGTGAGAAGAGAAAATCCTAAGAAATTAATTTCTTTTAGATATTACCCATGCACATACTGAAAGATAAGCAAACTAAAGCATCAAGTATTTGTCTTCCACCAAATCGCTTTACAACTACATACAAAATAGTGAAAGAGTTTAAAGAATACAACCGTTCACCAATGAGATAACTTCAAAATGCACCCAAAGATGGCACACCAAATTGATTATTCACTAGGAATGAACAATTTACAATCATACAAAATATACAATCAAGAGTAACTTTCAATTACTTCAGTATTATAAACATGTATAGTATGTACAAGTCTTTACTAAAAGTGAACAAAAAGCATAAAATAGAAACTAAATTGGTATAGCTCCTATATAAGCTCTATACTATCAACAATTTATTATCCTTAAAACTAAACAACTCATTGCCTTTTATAGAATACAAAATAGGAGTTCATTGTACAAAATAACACATGGTCAAAGAGAAACTAATCATCTTAAGAAACATGGCACAAAAATATCTTTTGCGTATAGGAAGAAACAAGAAAATAGTTTTACAAGAATTGGTCAAATTGATTTTCTTGTTGACTTGGTCTTTGCTGATGATTCTTTAACCTTTCAAAACTTTGGATAATAGTTGTGATAGACCTCTTTGGTCTTCAAAGTACTTGTGGTTGAATCTTGGATGCAACTTTCTGTACATACTTGTCAAGTCACACTTTTTCAGTTCTTTATTTGGTCTTTGTTTTTACCTAGAAAATTCAAAAAATGTTATTCTACTAGTAGACCTCAAAATCCCTACATCTAGTTATATTGCTTCCAACATTGGGAAAAATACTCACTGAATTTTGGTTATTAACTACTCCTTATTCAAGACATATGACAGAATGAATTGTCATTCACTTTTAGTGGCTTCTTAAATAAGCACATTTTCTCCTTTTCTAAACGTTTATTCATTGAAAGCTAGAAAAACCTTATTCATATCTTCTTTAGAAACATTTTATGAGAGATTCCATTGAAAATTCTCCTGAGCATACACCTTAGAAACATTTATGACTTCATCATTTCTCCCTCTTATAGCTGCTTCATATCATACAATGATCTTCTTGGTTCTAATTACATCCTCCATTGATTCTTTATTCTAGCATGAAACTAGGTCACTAATTATTTTCCCATTCATAGCCTTAAAGATCTTTACCTCTACATATTCCTACCTTAGGTTTTTTTATCACATACTCGTTACATGAGAGAATCAATGAGATCCAAGTCTCTCTCCACCATCTTTTCAATTCTCTTGATGATTTTTTCATTTCTTCTTTGCATCATTGTAGGGATACTTTCTCCCACTTTAATTGTAATCCCCAAGTCTTTATCATAGGAATATCTTATTTAGTTGCCACCTTTTCTTCTAATAACTGTTATTTTTCCATCTTCTGAATGACCACCATCTGATGTCATTTTGATCTAGGTGGTCTTTGTAGTTTTCCATTATCCTTTTATATTTTTTGAACCAATGATGAGCTTCCTTATATTTCCGTTTAGCTTCTCTTAAAGATTCTCCACCTTGCTTCATTATATCTTCCACCCAATTATCTAACATATTTATTTTATGTTTCAAGCTTTTAGTTGTGTCGATTTTCTCATTAAACATTATTATTGGAAAAATAGAAATTCCAAAAGTTTGGGAAATTCCTTCTGGGTTAAGTCAACATATACTCTACCATCTTTCAAAACCACCTTTCTTGTGGCATCATAAAAATGTATACACTATAAAACTAGTTCTGGGGCATCCATGGTTGGAGGAAAACCTTGCACCATATGTAATCCACTTTCTATAATGTTTTGTGCATGCGACATGCCACTGGGTGACCTAATCCTCTCTATGAATTCTTCTTCATTAAAATTACCCAAATGGATATTTGTTACCATACTATACATTGTGGAAACCTGAGATTGAGGAAATTCAAATTCCTCCTTAACTCTCCTCTTTCAAACACTCATTTTTTTAGATTATGCATGGTTAATGTATCAAATTATTATGCTAATTAGGGTTAGCTTCACAATCTTGCATTCTTTCAATGTTAAATTCACCCAATTACTCTCAAATGAAGTATGATTTTATTCAGTTTAAGTTTTTTTTTAAGATGACATGATAATGTAGCACTTTTTCAACCTTACTAACACATGCTAATCATTATAATTAGCACAATAATGTGTTACAATTTTTGGCCAAACTTGACATTGGAATCAAGATTTTTCATCAAATCTTTACTTTCATACACCTATAGCATCTAAAGCATTAAAATTTTGAAGATGAATCAAACTAGTGATTTGTGAGATTTTGTGTGTAGATTCTGACTATATTTTTTCAAAATTTTGAAAAATAAATTGTGAATCATTTTATGAAATTTTTAATAACTTATTTTTTCTACTAAACAACATTTTTAAAAAGTGATGTTCACTTCAGACTACATAACTGTTATAGAAAGGACACAATTCTAATTTTTAAAATATAGATTTTTAATACCAATATCTAGTGCATGGATACTTTTTCATAATTTTGTGTTACATATATTTTTTTAAGTAATTTTCCAAGTCAAAGTAATTATAATTTGGATAGAGGTGTACTTCGGCCCACAACTTTTTTTGTATGCATTTGAATTAATTTATTCTTTTTTTGTTGGAATAAGGACATCAATACCTAGTGCACATGTATTTTTTTTCTCTATTTTTGTATTTTTTCGTACGTCTGAAACAAAGAATTTGATGTTCATTGAAAAACCTACATTCACAAGAAATGCAAAATAAATATAATAATCAAATTATTAAATATATTTAAATTTATACTTTTTGGGAAGCTTAAAATAAGGGCTATATACTTACAAAACATAATTTTTAAATGAATTCATTTGATCACCCAAAAGGTAAAACAAAAGTGGTTTTTTATCAGCATTTTGATAGGTGTAGAGGAGGCTCCATTATAGGTATGGTTTAAAACTAACGAGGTTTTATCCAATGGGGTTTGATATAAGGGGGTTTGATCAATCCCTCCTTAATTAAAATTGTTTAAATGAAACATTTAAAGTCTTAAATAATTATATTTTCCAAAAAAAAATGATTTCAAGCAAAAATCAAGATGTCCCAGAAAGTGTAACCCATTATTGTGGCAGGACTAGAGATTTGCACAAGACTGATAGTTTGAGCATTAATGGTGAGGGTTTTGATAATCAATCTTTATTTTTATTTCAAATTAAAGAAATTTCAGTAGCATCTCTTTTTCCTGACATTTAGAATAACCACATGGATTTTATGAGATGTAGGAATGATGAATTACTAACATCTTGTTCAACATGTTTTACTTTACTAGATGTGAAACAAACTAAAGTGAAATATATGGTTCCACATTATCCATAATTCCTAAACAACCAAATTTACTTACCTTTATCAATTTGAAGTAGTTTCTGTAACGCCAAGAAAGTGCACATAGAAACAATAAGAGATTAGAAAACAGAAGAAAACAGAAGAAATATCTTTGCATGACAAAGATAAAGATTGATTAAATAAAATCTTGTTCGAATGCATGCACGAGGTTTAATTAATTAAATAAGAATATTTAATTAATATGCATGTACACGCAAATGAGTTAGAACTGGACGATTGAATGATCTGACAAAGAGATTACTCGAGAAAGCCACTCAAACATTAAATCAAGAGTTAACTGAGCAATTTGAAATAGATCTTTGAGTCAAGTAAAAGTGAATACTTAGATAACTCACATAATTATATAAATATAGATGAATGCGTTAAAATAGAATTTATGAATTAAATAATTCATTTAATTTAAGACTCGATATTTGAAGAATAATTAAATAAATAAGATTTATTTTATTAAGTGATGAAGGGATTTAAATGAATAATTAAATAAATAAATAATTTATTTAATAATAGTTGAAGTATGATAAAGAGTAAATTAAATAAGAATTTATTTAATTTGACAAGAATGATAAGGTTAATTAGTAACATAATTAAATAAAAAGCGTTTATTTAATTAATCAGATAGAATAAAGAAAAGTGTGATTTAATTAAATAATTATGATTATTTAATTAATAGAAGAAATGAAGACTATAGAGAATAATTAAATAATTGACATTATTTAATCAATACAAGAATACGAAATATGAAGAATATGGAAGTCGCAGGCCTAAACCAATTTTCGGTGTCTACATTTGCCCCTCTTTGATACAATGTCATTTCGGCGTTGTGTCAAAGAAAATCGATAAGAAATATGCCCCAGTAATGCTCCAGATTAAAACAAGTGAAGGTATGCTCCCTCAGGAAAATTGACAAAGTTTCGAATAGTTCAGAAAAATTTGGAAATGCTCCTGATTAGTTCATAGGATAAACAAAAATGCAGTGGAGTTTGCGGAATTGGGTTTGGAAATGTGATGGACAGGTACGGGTTGATTGAAAATGGAAGTTAACATGGCCAGTAAGACCGAAATGCCACCTAAGCCCTAGGTATATATAGGAATAGGGGTGAAAACCTATTCATTTGCACTCACCTAGCTTAGAAATTTGAGAATTTGCTCTGCATTGCTAGCGACGATGTTTCCTGTTCCGACCACCCATCACCAAGCCTATAGGATCTAGACATTCCAGAGACCAGCCGGCGCGGACCCCCCGATATGTACCTCAATCTTGGCTTTTGAAAAATTTTAATTTCGCGTAGTTTAATGCATTAATTGACTTTTTAGTTATGCGTCGTTTTGTTAGTTCACCGCATTTGCGTGCGGGAACGACGCATGTGTCTGCGGAAAACCGCATTTGTAGTTTTATGTTGGCCATTTTGGATAGTTAGACTACGATTCAACACATTTGTGAATTTATGAAACGCATTTAAATTTTTGCATTGCATTTGCATGTAGAATAGCCGCATGTGTAGTTTTTGAAACACATTTGAATTTTATGCATTGCAAGATTTTTTTCAACGCATATGCATTTAATCAAACACATGTGATGTAATTAGCCGCATTTTTTTAATAACGATGCATTTGAATTTTATGAACCGCATATGTTATAAAGCGACGCATGTGAAAAAGAATGACGCATGTGCAAAATAACGATGCATTTGCATTTTGTTTAGTATAGTCAATTGGCACTAGAATAGATGATTGAGGCTGACATGAGGCATGTATAATGCCACTGCAGGTTGTATTAGACACGATTTATACGCGGGAGTCGAGACCTACTACGTTTCGATTCAGAGACAGTTTGCGGCCGGCAGAGTGACAAATTCTATGGCACCTTAGTCTATTGCACGTGACAGACATGCCCTAGATTCAGGCAAATCAGGGATTATTGATAGCTTTATGTGAGCGGTGGTACTCAGAGACATTGTCCTTCCACCTACCGACTAGAGAGGCCATGGTTACCCTAGAGGATGCTTATAGGATCCTTAGACTTCCTATTAGAGGCACACGGGTGACATATGATACCCAGAGGGGTGCTGCTGAGATGTATAGGTACTACCCTCATGCTGACATTAGACAGTTAGGATTCGATGATTATGAGATTAGGTGGCGGGTGTTGGCCCAGAGGTATAGACGGCTAGACTGTCTATTGTGCACTTTGATAGGCGGGATAGTACTTCTTGACTGCCGAGGTCATGGCTTTCCCGTGGGGTGGGGGGAGATGCTAGTGGGCATGCTCGAGCGTTGAGTTGTATATGCTTGGGGTTCCTATGTGCTCGGGATGTTATACTTCCATCTGCATGATATTGCCTATCGAGAGGCATAGTCAACGAGTTGTGGCACCACGCTCCTGATGGTATAGGCATGGGAGCATATTGCCATTTTTCGACCACCTACGACAGTTGACCTTCCACATGGAGCTCCCTACGCCTTTTGTTATGCGGGGGTGACCATGCAGCATCACATTGGAGATACTGGTTACTTCAAACATGCCATAGACACCATGTAGCAGTTCACATGGAGACCATACTTGGGCTGTGAGGAGTGGTCAGATGAGGATGAGCATTTTCCATTTTGCAGACAGGCATAGTACTTAGTTGGACGGATAGTATCACATGTCCACATTATAGAGTGGTAGTTGCCAGATCATGTCCTGCAAGAGTTTGGAGAGGTGCAGGATGTGCCTCGAGGATGAGCAGAGTTTGTGAGATCCTCGCGAGAGGTCCTGCTATGGGGTCCAGAGATTCCAGTGGCCACGACAGAGGCAGATATTGATGTATTGCAAGCACTTTCATGGGGATGGAGAGATGGTCCAGCAGACCCAGGGACCACAGTAGAGTATGATCAGTGGTGGGTAGTTCACAGGCCAATCCCCTTGACAGATCTAGAGCAGCCAACACCGGTAGAGCGACGAGGGACAGGGCCATGA
Organism: Sequoia sempervirens; assembly: GCA_007258455.2. Taxonomy (NCBI): domain Eukaryota; kingdom Viridiplantae; phylum Streptophyta; class Pinopsida; order Cupressales; family Cupressaceae; genus Sequoia; species Sequoia sempervirens. The sequence goes on from VDFB02075321.1 coordinate 399,186,228, forward strand.
GGCAGGCGTGGCAGAGGGAGAGGCCAGGGAGGCAAAGGAGGTTGTGGTGATGTAGGAGATGATGGCCGAGGTGGATGACATGGAGGCAGGAGAGGGAGACGTGGTCGGAGGGGACGAGGGCCAGCATTATCACCGATCCATGAGGAGGTGCGAGGAGAGGAGGATGCGACTATGCTAGACATTGGGAGAGGAGGAGAGGAGGATATTGCTAGAGGTGGAGAGGAGGTGCATCCGACAGAGGCAGCTATCCCAGATATCCCTGTAGAGGAGGAGGTAAGTTCCGAGGAGGCAGGTAGAGAGGAGGCAGGTAGAGAGGAGGCAAAGATTGATGCCCTAGGTTTGTTGGGTGCCTATCAGGAGGATGATGATGAGGACGATGATCATGAGAGAGAGATTCAGGATCAGATCCTAGAGGAGCTAGATGAGGAGGAGGATGGAAGAGTGAGGGACAGACAGGATGAGACAGGGGCAGAGGATCCAGACATAGATACACTGCGTGCTCAAGTTGCATCCTTGGAGGAGCAGATGAGAGTCCTAATGGCCGAGAGGGATGCATATCAGATGGAGAGGGATAGAGCAGTGATGGATAGGGATCAGGCCATAGCTCGGAGATAGGAGACTAAGCAGAGATTTATAGATCTCAGGGCATTGTGCATGGGACCATCAGCCGCTTTTGCCAGAGAGTTAGTCAGAGCTGGGGAGAGAGAGAGATGCTATCGGGATCTGTATGAGGCAGAGATTCCGCCAAAGAGACGGGCTCCTAGTTTACAGAGGCACACAGTAGCAGGTCCAAGACTAGGACCCACACGAGGACAGTTAGCACAGAGGGGGTGGAGTAGCTAGGCAGAGCAGGTCCATATGACAGACCTCCCTCAACTCATAGGTCATCAGGTTCCTAGCATCATTCCTCCACACACTCCAGGCATGATAATAGTGGTAGTTCAGGGTAGGGGTACTTCTTGAGATGTATCAAGACATTGTATTTTGATCTTGTAGCCTGCGGGCTTCCATGTATTATTGATACAGTATGCCATTGTGATGTGACACAGTTGAGTGATATATATATATATATATATGATTTTGGCAGGGATTCTCATGATATGCATTGCTATGTATTGATTATGCAGTCTTTATTTATACATGTGATGGTTATATGATATGCCTATGTGATGGTTGATGATGTCTTTTATGATGTTTATGCAGCTAATGAGATAATGTTGATTCTATGTGATGTATGCAATTTAGAAATTATGAGATGCAATATGATGTGATATGTATAATGGCGACTACATATGATGCTATACAAATGTAATGTGATGCATGTATTTATAGTTGCTTTACGTATGGAATGCTTATGATATGTATTATTTGATGATGAATGTCTATTAAGCCATGATGATCTAGATATGAAATATGTCTATATGTATGTATTTTTCTAACATGTATGTTGATGCAGGATGATGTATAATGTTTTGTGTCATAGGACTTTGTCATAATGCAAGAAAGAAGAATTGTTAGTGCGGAAAGAAAGATCGAGAAAGAACGAAAGACAGGAGATAGATGTTAGTATTAGCAATCTTCGATATTTCGCTGTATCACAAAAGGTATTGCACTTTATTATCATTAGGTGGGACTAATACAAATGGAGAAAAACACCATGATATGAGATAAATCAAGGTGTGCAAGGTCAACCACTTGCTAATAATAGACAGTCGTAGACAAGGAATGTCATTAACTCATACTAAGGGCACAAGTTCCCCAGTCTTTTTGTCAGGACAAACCACAGATAGCAATCAAAGTAAAAGATGGGTCATGAGACATCATTGCTCCTCTAAATTCTTCATGGGACATCCTTGAGGAAACTAGTAACATGACTCAAAATAACATTTAAAAGACAGTCGACAGACAACAGTCAAAGAAAATAGAATTCTAATACATTGTTGCTTCTCTAAATCCTTCATGGGACATCCTTAAGAAAGCTAGTAACATAATCCCGAATCATAAATTCAAATAAAATGATAAGATAAATAAGCCATAAAGTCATAAAGCCAGTAAAATATTTGCCAAAACTTGATGCATTTGCTTGATTTGTTTTGATTGATAAAAGAATTGCTTGATAGAGCCTGATTTCAGGAGATACACATACTGGATAAGACTTTGAGTCTGGTTTCGATGTTATGACTATCTATATAAGGCATGACAAAGCTTGGTTTCAGAAAGACATGTATCGTATAAGACGTTGAGTCAAATGCCGTTGATGTGATAACCCGTGTAAGGCTATGTTTGATTATTTGATCTTGTTAATTATGCAGGAAGGACTCATCCTGTATAAGACATAGATTGTTTTGCTGATATTAGTATTCAGGAAGGACTCATCCTGAACAAGATACAAATTGATTTCATGATGATAATGTCTGTTTCCAGGAAGGACACATCTTGTAGTAGACATTAGTTGATCTGTTTTGATTGTTTTGTTGGGCAAGTTGTTTGATTTGACTTAGAGACATTGCTGACTTGTTCACCTCATTAATGCATGACTTGATATGACGTGTTGACAATTGACTATGTGTGATGACAAACCCTAAAGGACTGACCTAGTGTGGCCTGGGGGGCTCATCAATTGATGACCTTGCCTACGTTATACACGCAGAGACCTCGTAGTTCGACTTGACTTTACTGACAAGACTGACTACAAATAGAAGATGTGTGTGAAAGTGAATGCGATGAACCCTAATGGAATGACCTAGTGTGGCCTCAGGGGCTCATCGATTGATGGCCTTGCCTATGTTATACACGTAGAGACCTCATAGTTTGACACGACCAATGACCTTGTCATATAGACATATGGATCGAATCATGAGTTTATACAGACAAACCTAAACGAACTGACCTAATGCCTCAGGGGCACATTGGCAAATGGCTTTGCCTACGTCTAGTCACAGAGGCAACCTAGTTCGACAAACGACAAAGACTAACAAGTGCGACTGACTTTGACTCTATTTTTTAGATTTTTGAAATGTTTTGATTTTTTTGTCTTTTTGAAGTTTTCTGATGTTTTTGTGTTTTCTCAGGTCATTTTGCAATGTTTGTGGATTTTCCATGGTTTGACGTCTTCAACACAACCAATGTAAGAACCAATATGACACATGTCAATTGTTTGCCCCCAGTCGAGTATAAGACCAATTGATTATGAATAGGATAAAATGGGGGATATGAAATGCACTCAATGTCAATCGTTCTAGGGTATGGGAAAGACTACCACTTATTATGAATGGTATATACAAGCGATGGATATGAAAGATAAGGGATATGTACAGGGATAAGTAGTATGTATAGAGATAAGGACTATGTATAGGGATAGTGGACTATGTATAGGGAAGTGGACTATGTACAGGGATAGGGACCAGATTAGAATAATAGTAGACAAAGGAGCAGAGTTAACTACACATGGCGCCTGTTTGCCAGGTTTTCACCATGGTACCTATCCAAAGCGCCACCGAAGTGGTTCTCACTATTGGACGAATGATTTGTCTTTACTATTTTCTAGATTATCTAATTTTTTTGGTGTTACCAAGATGCCTGTTTGCCAGGTTTTCACCTCGATAATGATTTTTTATGATTTTTTAATTTTTTGTATTTTTGCTAATTAAGACAAAGGTCCCAGAAGCTATGCGTAGAAATTCTTCAGATGTAGACTATTGATTGGTGAGGATAATGGTTCCCCTTCAGCAGTAGAGAGTTGGTATGCTCCTTATCCAAAAGCTTCTATAACCACATAAGGTCCTAACCAATTTGGTTCAAAATTTCCTGGTTTTTCTCTTTCTACTTGATTCTTTGGGTTCTCCATTAAAACCAGGTCACCAATGTCAAATTTTATGTTCAATATCTTCTTGTTATAGCTGCGATGAAGGTGATTCTGATATGCTTGAAGATGGTCTAGTGCCTTCTATCTTTGCTCATCTAGGAACTCTAGCTTATGGAGTCTCGATACTCGGTACTCTTCATCATCAATGTGGCCTTTCAGGGATACCCTTAGGGAAGGAATCTCGACCTCAATAGGCAGAATGGCTTTAGAACCAAAAAAAAGTGAATAGGGAGTAGCACCAGTTGGAGTACGGATACTTGTGAGATAAGCCCATAAGGCAGGGTTAAGCTGTAAATGCCAGTCATGACCAACATCATTGTCAAGTATTCTTGAGGATTCTGATAATAGTCTTGTTAGATGCCTCTGCTTGGCCGTTACCTTGTGGGTAGTATGGAGTGGAAAAGTGATGTTGGATATGAAATTCATCACACAGGTGGCAGACTTCTTGGTTCTTAAATGGGAGGCCATTATCAGTGATTATGGACTGAGGGACACCATACTGACAGATGATATAGTTGAGGATAAATTTAGAAATCTGTGTGTCGGTAATGTATGTCATAGGAATGGCTTCAATCCACTTCGTAAAATACTCAGTGGCAGTGATAATGAATTTGTGTCCATTAGATGATGTGGGGTGAATCTTACCTATGAGGTCGAGTCCTCATTGGGAAAAAGGCCATGGTGACGTTATAGGATGAAACTCCTATGCTGGTGCATGTATCAAGTCTCCATGAACTTGGCATTGGCGGCATTTCATTACAAAGACATATGAGTCTTTTTCCATAGTAGGCCAGTAATAACCCAATCTCATAATCTTTTTGGCTAAGGTAGGACCACTAGAATGGGAACCACATATACCCTCATGCACCCCATGAAAGGTTGCTTGTGCTTCAGTTGAATCAAGACATCTCAGTAAGGTATTATCTAAGGCGCGTCTATATAGGGTGTCTCCGACGATGGTGTATTTGGCTGACTTGCAGAGGAATGTCCTATGTTGGTTATTTGATAGGCCAGTGGGTATGACTTCGGCATGAAGGTAATCATATATTTCTTTGTACCATGGGGAATCAGGACCAACAATGTCACACACCATTTCAGAATCTAGGATATCGTAGGCTGGGACCAAAAGTTGTTCTACCAAGAACTCAAACTTAGGAACATTGTTAGGAATGTCAAGAAGTGATGCAATTGTAGCCATAGCGTCTGCTGCCCTATTTAAAACACGAGGTATTTGATGAAATTCAACTTTGTCAAAGTACTCTTTAAAGCTATCAGCCATGCGTTTGTATGGAGCAAGCTTCTCATCCTTAGTCTCATAATCATCATTTACCTACCTGATTACCAGTTGGGAATCACCATATACCTGTAGGTTCTTAATTTTCTACTTGACTGCCATGCGTAACCCTGTCACAAGAGCTTCATACTATGCTATGTTGTTAGTGCATGGGAATGCAATCCTGAATGAATTAGGGATGGAATCACCTTGCGGTGTAATAAACAGTATACCAGCCCCTAAACCATGATTTGTATGTGAGCCATCAAAGTACAGTTTCTATGTTATGTTTATATCAATTGTGAATATGAACTCATCATGAAAGTCTGTGACTAATGGGTGATCTGCCTGTATGGGTGCATCTGCTAACTAATCAGCAATGACCTATCCTTTAATAGCCTTTCTTTCGACATATTGGATATCATACTCACTAAGTATCATAACCCATTTGGCCAGTCGTCTTGTTAATGCTGCCTTGCTAAGAAGATATTTCAGAGGGTCTATTTTAGCAATCAACATTGTTTGATGGTTTAGCATATAGCACCTCAATTTTTGAGTGGCAAATATTACTACAAGACAGGCACGTTCAATGGTACTATAGTTGAGCTCATAACCTACCAAATTCTGACTAATATAATAGACTACCCTTTCATGACCTTCATCGTCATTCTGTGCAAGCAATGCTCCAAGTGATGAATGGGTTGCTGTAATGTAAAGAATCAATGGTCTTCCTCCAACAGGTGGCATTAACATAGGTGGTGTGAGTAAATATTCTTTAATCAGTTGAAAAGCCTCTCCACACTTGGTTGTCCATGCAAAGGGTACTCCTTTCTTGAGTAGATGTTGAAAAGGATGTGTCTTATCTGCTAACTGCACTATAAATCTTCTGATAGATTGCAACCTTCCTTGTAATGTCCTTAGTTGAATGAGATTAGTGGGTGGTGGCATGTCCATGATTGCTTTTACCTTGGCCGGATCCACTTCAATACCTTGTCGACAAATGATATAACCTAACAGCTTTCCTAACTTGACTCTAAACACACATTTCTTTGGATTGAGTCTCACTTTATACTTCCCCAGCCTCTGAAATATCTTGTCTAATTTAACCTGTAAATTTTTTTCCCTTGTCTTGGATTTTACAATAAGGTCATCGATATAATCCTCCATAAGAGTGTGTACTAGATCATGAAATATAGTAGTCATGGCACGTTGGTAGGTTGTGCCAACATTTTTGAGTCCGAAGGGCATAACATTCCAGCAATACGTTCCCCAAGGACAAGTGAAAGTTGTCTTAGGTTGGTCTTCAGTTGCAATTCTGATCTGGTTATATCTTGAAAATCCATCCATAAGGGAAAACATCTCATATCCTGCTGTCATGTCAACTATCATGTCTATGTTAAGCAAAGGAAAGTCATCCTTAGGATAGGCTTTGTTGATGTCTCTAAAATCAATGTAGATGTGGATGCCCCCAGTTGGTTTAGTGACTGGTACAAGATTGGAAATCCAATCTACATAGTCAATAGATCTAATGAAACCAATGTCTAAGAGTTTCTTGTGTTCTACCTTGACTAATAAAGCAATCTGTGGGTGCATTTTTCTCAATTTTTGTGTCACCGGTTTGGCAGTTGGTTGTAAGGGCAAATGATGCAGAACAAGTTCAGGATCCAACCCCGACATGTCGGCATATGACCAAGAAAAATTTATTTGTCTCTGTGCAAAGAAGTTATGGAACTTTGGCTGCTCTTTTGTTGTCAATGACGCTACAAAATAAACTAGTCAAGGATTCTCTTTGGTACCTATGTTGACTTCTACTGATTCTTCAATGAGCATGGGTGAATTTTCTTGTGCAATAGGGAGAATGTTCAAACCTCCATCCTTAGGTGTCTCAGAGAGGTTTTCACCTTCGGATGCGTCCTTTCTTTTTACTTTTTCATTGTCTAAAGGTGCCTTTCGGTTTTCACCTAGAGACTCATCCTTTTTATTTTGTTTATTCTTTTTCTCATTTTTGCGACTGGAGGGTTGAAAGATTCCCCAAAATATGCTTTGTTGTCCAAGTCAATAGTAAAACTAGCCTTATGATCATCATTTGGTATGCCTTCTCGTAATCCTAGGAACTCAGCAATTGCTTTGTCGTTCTCAAAAATGTCTAAGATGGGTGTGTCTTGTTGGTCCCAATCAATGAGTTGGGGATAAACTAAGGGCATGTCATCGTCGGAGTTATCAAAGTTTAATGGGGTCAAGGTAAAGATTGAATTATTCATGTGGTTACAAAAGTATTGTACCAAGTCCTTTTTGCTCTTATGTTTGGGTCTAGGTGGATGGATAGGTGGGCCTAATGCCAAGGTTTGATTATTGGAAATAGGTGGCTCAGGTTGTGAAGAGGTAGGATCAAGTGATTCCCAATAGTAGTGTTTAAACCATTCCTCTTTTGTCATTTTCTTTGGTGGACAAGAATTCAAGGGATTGGGTGAGGAACTTAGCATCAAGTCAAGCTCTCCAAATAACTTGTCAAGGTCCATGGAAGAAGTAGAGGATAGGGAATCCCACTCATAATCATTAGAGTTGGGGGAGTCACAATGATATTGGTCCACTAGTTCATGAGATGTCTTAATATATTCTAAAGCACTTACTTCCTCAAGTAAGGGTAATGGGGTACTAGGAATGCCAATCTGAATCGGTTGAAACCCTAGTCCTACTCCTTTTGGCCACTGAGAAACAAATATTGGTTCAATCCTACCATCTTGGTTTAAACCTAAACCACTCTGTCCATCATATCCTTTGATTTGCATGATTGTGAAACCCTTTCCATATAGATTTGTAGGAATATGTGCAAGTAACAGGGGTTCCTCATCATCTTCCCTATACAGCCAGGAAGTGACATCTTTTGTATCTACGGCCTCTTTGCTTAATTCACCCCATTTAGTAAAAGTTGTTGTGGGAGGAATGTGTATAGTGACCATAGATTGTCTCCTATCCGATGTAGGTAAACCGTATGACTTAGGAGGAATCAAATGGCTAACACAATAAGAAGTTTTCATGTAATACTCTCCACAATCCTTGTCTTGGATCTCAACCCTAGGAGTAGTATGAATTGAGGGTGAAATAGATGTTCGAGTGAGTGTGGCTGGATGAACATAGGAGGATGAATTGGATGAGGAGGCCTCTTGGTTTACCGACACTTGGCGTTGGGGGATCTCCTTTAGATTGGTGCAATACTGGAAAGGATCCGGATCACCATCTATAGTTATTTTTGTGCCATTGTAAGGGAATTTAAGACACTGATGATACGTTGAAGGGACCGCCTTCATGGCATGAATCCATGGTCTACCTAGCAGAAGGTTATAAGGAAGGGTGAGATCCAAGACCTAGAACTTAGTCTTCATTATTGCAGGACCAATTCTGATAGGAAGTGTTACCACCCCCTTTGATTTTCATTCCTCATCATCATAAGCTTTTATGACAATACTCTTGGTCATGTCTACACATGCTTCTGAGATACCTAAAGCCTTAATTAGTTTTAAAGTGCACAGATTTAACCCTACTCCTCCGTCTACCAAAACTCGTCTAACTTTGGTGTCATCAACAAGGACTTCTATATGTAAAGGGTCGTTGTGGTTCGTCTTTTTAGTTGCATAGTCTTGTTCATAAAATGTGGCATGGTGATTATTGGTCAAGTAGCCCACCATTTCCTTGAAACGATTAACATCAAGATCACTAGGGACCGTGGTGTTCTGTAAAGAGTTATCGAGGATAGATCAATGCTCAGGGGAAATACGCAACAATTCCAAGATTGAGATTTGGGTTGGGGTCTTCCCCAACTGGTCAAGAAGGTTATATTGTAACTTGGAAGGTTGGGATGTTTGCTGTGATGGAGGGCCTTGGATAGTGAACTTAGTACGATGAGTATTGACCACACACTCTAGATTAGCATTAATAATAATGGTATTGATATTCTCATCGGCGACGCGAAGGCAGTGAATGATTTTTCCACTATTATAATCGTGCTTGACACTGGCATAGTTGGCTGACATATTGGTCTTAGTACTCGAACTAGGGGCAGTTCCTTTTCCATGGTCATGTAGTGGGTCAGAAAATACTTGATGATCAGTGTTTGATGACTTTTTTTTTTGTCCACTAACCTCAATAATTCTCCTTTCGACAAGATCTTGTATGATATTCTTCAGTTGTCGAAAGTTTTGTAGGTTATGTCCCTTAGTTCTATGATAATCACAAAAGGCATTGTCATCCCACCAAGCTGGTTTAAATTGTCCTAGATCGTATTGTCTTGGTTCCTATAGCTATATAAGATTATGTTGTAACAGTTGTTTGAACACTGACTCAATGGGTTCCCCCAAGGGAGTGAACTCACATTTTTGAAATCTTCTTGGTTGTGGACGTTGAGTATTTTGGACCACGTTAGGAGGTTGATTGACAACATTAAGCATGTTGGCAAAAGTATGAGGTCCTTGTAATGTGAGGAGGGGTCCTGCTTGTAGCATTTTAGCATCAACCACCCCATCATTGGTGACATTTTTGTTGCGAGACCATAATCTGTTTCTGTCAGTGGGGTTGTTTTGTACAATCGGGTTTCTATTGGATGTTGATGTCTTGAGTTCACCCTTTTCAATGAGATCCTTCTCTATTATAACCCCTTTTTCCACTAGTTCCGAGAAAGATGTACAACAATGTACCCTTAAGTTACTCTTGAGTTTTGCACGAATGTTTTCTTGAAACATCATAACTTTTTGTTTTTTGGGTATCTCGACAGGACATCGACTAGCTATAGTCCTCCATCTTTGGAAGAAAGCAATGAATGTTTCCCCTTCGTCTTACGTTGTGTGACACAAGGTTACTATATTTATCTCGTGGTCTATGTTGAAGGTGAATTGCTCCACAAATTTCTCAACCAGTTCACCCCAAGATCTAATACCAGAATCTAGACCCGAAAACCATTCTAGTGCAATTCCTACAAGACTTCTTAGAAATAGCCTCATAAGATATGTGGGGTCATAAGCGACATCTATGCATATGGTAGAAAATTCCCTGATATGTTCTACTGGATTTTGTTTGCCATTGTACTTAGGGAGATTTGGTATGACATATCCGTGAGGGAAAGGGGTCATGTACAATGATCTATCAAAGGGGAATGGGCATATGTCCTTTGTTGAAAATGATTTCTTAGTTGACACCAACATGTTATCCATTTGCGTTTGTAATGCATGCATTTGTGTTTGTAAGACATCAACTTGGGTCAAAGATGTGCTAGGGGGATTATGCGGATCCGTGTATGTATTTTGAAATCCAAAGTCTCGTGATGGGTTTCGATTGAACATTGGCATCTGAGGTGGATTTGGATTCAGAATGTTGGTAAATGTGTTCTAGTCTGGAATCGACATAAATTGGTGTTGACCTAGGATCTGTGTAAACGGATTCTAAGTACCACTTTGGGAAAAGGGGTTCTGATTGGGAGTCTATGTAAATGATTGGTGTCCACCGATTTGAGAAAATGGATTCTGATTTGGAATCTGTGTGAATGGATTATGAGTACCAGTTTGGGAGAGTAGATTCTGACTCAAAAACTACATGAATGGATTCTGATTGCCATATTGGTAGGAGGGAATGCCCCCTATTTGTGTAATCTGTGGTATAGTACTAGTGACTGGAGCACTAGGTATGGCCATCGACTGTGGTATGGTACTCGTGATACTAGCATGAGGTATGGTCGTTGACTGTGAACTTGTGATACCAACATAAGGTGTAGAGGCTGAAGTTTTAGGTCTTTTACTCCCAACAAGAGGACCAAAGGGAGTGGATGATGAAGCCCCTATAGTGAAATTAAATCCTGATGTCATGCTAGATGTACCAAATGGGGACGTATGGACTGTCGTACTCTGTGTAGGTGTACTAGATGGCATAGTTGTGCTGACCTAAGGTATAGTAGTACTAGTAGTCGTGGTATTTGTCCCTTGTGTAGGTTGAGTTTGTAAGGTGCTGATATCAAATCCTGGAGGTAAGGTAGCACCTTCAACTAGCAATTTGGCTAAGTATCATTATCGATCATTTGCTAGGTACTCATCTACGAAAGAGGCAAACTCAGGGTCCTGTGCGGCAGCCTCTATGTCTTCTACTGCAATATGTCCATGAGTTTTTCTAGTGGTGAATTTTTCTAATAGAGTCTTATGAGGTCTTGAAGAAAATGGATTGATGAATTTGTTTGGGTTCGACATGTTTTCTCTCTCTTTCCTCTTAGACCTAGTTTCAACCATGTAAGATAAGCTCAATATGCGGGAAATGCAAAACTATATCTATGAATAGTATGACGCTAGTCTATGTTTTTGGAATTTTTGTATGCAAAAATAAGGGATGTTCTAGGACGACACTAGCCTAAGAACTAAAGATGCAAGGTCTAAGCAAGGTTCTAAAATAGTCAATTCTATAAACCTTAAGACGAAGGGACCAAATACCTAAAGTCTAACCAAGGCGTCAATTTTGTTTAAGTCAAGGAACCAATGTAGGACGAGGATCAAAGACAAGTTGAGTTTCCTAACTAGACTGATGAGTTAGGAGGACTCTGTGTAGGACAAAGGATATACTGATAATACTAGGTTCAATGACAGATTTCGTTGATGCTATGACTTTTCTAGATTGTAGATGGTGAACTTGTCCTAAAGTTTGTAAAAGTGACCTTTCTAGAAGTTTAATGCAAGGTAATATGTAATCTTTAAGATGAAACTAAACTCTAAATGAAGACAACTATGATAATTACTAAATGAACCTAAATGATGCAAAATTGAGCAAATAGTTTCAGGTTTTTGTTCAAGGACTATTCGTGTAAAGACAACTAAAAATGGTATAATCGTGTTGACTAGACAGTGACTGTGAATTCTAGTTTTCTGATAATCAGACAGATGCATCTCAAGATTTAACAGATGCATTTCAAGTTAACAGTTGTGGTTTTCCAGTGATCAATTGCATTTCTCTGGTAAAGTTCAATTTGACTCTAACAGATGTGGTTAACTTTCTAATAGATGCGACTCGTACTAACAGTTGTGACTTAGAATATAATGCATGCAGTCTCTGCAAAGCAATCGCGAGCTGAACTGGCAGATGCGACTCTATTCTAGATAGATGCGATTGATACTGATAGATGCGACTCGTAAGAATTGATGCAACTCAAAGTTAAACAGATGCGACTCAAAAAATCAAATGTGACTCTCTATGTATTTTCAGTGATGAGATTTTAAAACTGACTTTGTTTTCTGTGATCAAATTTTGGCAAACAAGAACAATCATAAGACAAAGTTTTTTCAGTTTGATTTAGACTCAAAGAATGTTTAAAGTGACAACAGACAAGCACATCCTAATAGGCCAAAGGCCTAGGGTTTGTATACTTGGTATAGCCCACCGAAATACCCCAGATTAGTGATAAACACCTTTCCTTCTCGAGAGTGGATAGCTTAGAAATTTAGTGGCATTGGCTCCCCTCCATGGCTCATTAACGTCTTTCGAGCACACCAATTTCGAATTCTTGGGTAATGACCTCCCAAGAACTGCTATCTCTACTCAAGGGGATCAGTAGTGAGTGTCTTCGGGCATGATACTGTACCCTGCACTATACCAAGCAACGACCAATAGAACGGTTGGTCTCTAAAAAAAAGGTGTTTAATGCGGGCATTCCGTTCATGGGGCATGATCCATACAGCGAGAGTCCCCTTTTAGATCCATCTCGTTGGAACCACACTTGTGATTCTTGGGGTTTCCCCAAGAACCCACTTTTATATACTGGCTGGAAGTCCCTCGGGTTCAGGGTGCTACCAGTCTGAGTCATCCTAGGGTGAGTACTTTTTCCCACCAGAACAGGCCCAAGTTCTAGAGTTGGTAACCATTTCTCTTACACCCAGGATCGCATGAATGCACAAGGGGAGAGGATACTTCGATATACCAAATTGTAAGGGTAATTACAGATATACGCTTTCGCACCAAACACAGTAGACACTTGTTAATTTTAACCAAACAAAAGATTTGCTACGCTACCAAACAATCTATTTCAAAATTAACTAGGGTCTTCGACAAGCGTCTTATAGAAAAACTCGTTAGTAATTTTCAATATCGTCTTCGTCAATTGTCCTGCAAAAGCTTGTTAACTCCAAAAGGCCACACATTGAAAATCAGATATTAGTAACACACAAATCAGATATTAGTAACACACAAATCAATTGAAATTTTTTAGATTTCTAAAAATAGAAATAAAGTTTTACCAGTCAATTGTGTCATTGTGTTACCAGTCAGATGTGTCGTTTCTTATTCAATTGCGGCTCGGTATTCACTAGTCAATTGCGGTTCAGAAATTTTCAGATGCGTCGTATATTTTTAGATGCGTCGTTTCTGGTGTTAGATGCGGTTCATAAAGTCAATTGTGTCACTTCGTCAAATTGATGCATCGTTCCATACGAAAAACCTAGAAAAAATCAAAATAAAGTCTACGGATTCGCAGATATGGTGTCTTCACGTCGGGTTCACCAAATGTAACGCCAAGAAAGTGCACATAGAAACAATAAGAGATTAGAAGCAAACATGCAATACTAAATCTAAGATGCAAATCTAAATGTTAAGCAACAAAGAACAAAGGAAATCAAAACGTATATATTTAAATTTATACTTTTTGGGAAGCTTATAATAAGGGCTATATACTTACAAAACATAATTTTTAAATGAATTCATTTGATCACCCAAAAGGTAAAACAAAAGTGGTTTTTTATTAGCATTTTGATAGATGTAGAGGAGGCTCCATTATAGGTATGGTTTAAAACTAACGAGGTTCTATCCAATGGGGTTTGATATAAGGGGGTTTGATCAATCCCTCCTTAATTAAAATTGTTTAAATGAAACATTTAAAGTCTTAAATAATTATATTTTCCAAGAAAAAATGATTTCAAGCAAAAATCAAGATGTCCCAGAAAGTGTAACCCATTATTGTGGCAGGACTAGAGATTTGCACAAGACTGATAGTTTGAGCATTAATGGTGAGGGTTTTGATAATCAATCTTTATTTTTATTTCAACTTAAAGAAAGTTCAGTAGCATCTCTTTTCCCTGACATTTAGAATAACCACATGGATTTTATGAGATGTAGGAATGATGAATTACTAACATCTTGTTCAACATGTTTTACTTTACTGGATGTGAAAAAAACTAAAGTGAAATATACGGCTCCACATTATCCATAATTCCTAAACAACCAAATTTACTTACCTCTATCAATTTGAAGTAGTTTCTGTAACACCAAGAAAGTGCACATAGAAACAATAAGAGATTAGAAGCAAACATGCAATACTAAATCTAAGATGCAAATCTAAATTTTAAGCAACAAAGAACAAAGGAAGTCAAAACGTAATTAAACTAAAACAATCTCACCCATTTCAAACGTATTTCCATGATTCATCTCAATTGCCCTTCTCCATTTTGCTGTTGTAGTATAATTGCCCTTAGATTTGTAAAGTAATTCATGCAAGTATAGCCTAAGATAATGATTAGCAAAATATCTAAGATTCAAGATAAGTGCTCTCAAAAGTCATAAGATTTCGCGAGAGAGACCAGAATGAAGAATGACAAATCAATTTATAGAAAATTGATTATTCGAATGACAGGCCAAGATTGAAAGATCAACGAACGGTTGAGATCAACTGATTAGACATGCATTCTAATAACTGACAGTAATGACATGAGTGATACAAACTAGAAATAGAATTAAAGATTAAATAAATGATTTAATCTTCAGTTCGGTATTCAAAAATAGAAGAAATATCTTTGCATGACAAAGATAAAGATTGATTAAATCAACTCTTGTTCGAATGCATGCATGAGGTTTAATTAGTTAAATAAGAATATTTAATTAATATGCATGTACACGCAAATGAGTTAGAACTGGACGATTGACTGATCTGACAAAGAGATTACTCGAGAAAGCCAATCAAACATTAAATCAAGAGTTAATTGAGTGATTTGAAATAGATCTTTGAGTCAAGTAAAAGTGAGTACTTAGATAACTCACATAATTATCTAAATATAGATGAATGCGTTAAAATATAATTTATGAATTAAATAATTCATTTAATTTAAGACTCGATATTTGAAGAATAATTAAATAAATAAGATTTATTTAATTAAGTGATGAAGGGATTTAAATGAATAATTAAATAAATAAATTATTTATTTAATTATAGTTGAAGTATGATAAAGAGTAAATTAAATAATAATTTATTTAATTTGACAAGAATGATAAAGTTAATTAGTAACATAATTAAATAAAAAGTGTTTATTTAATTAATCAGATAGAATAAAGAAAAGTGTGAATTAATTAAATAATTATGATTATTTAATTAATAGAAGAAATGAAGACTATAGAGAATAATTAAATAATTGACATTATTTAATCAATAGAAGAATACAAAATATGAAGAATATGGAAGTCGCAGGCCTAAACCAATTTTCGGTGTCTACAGTTTCTATAGATAAACACCATTATTTCTCACTGTTCTCTACATTTTTCCATGGATATGTCTGAATTTTACCATTTCCTCCAAACCAAGAAAAAGTGAAAAGAGATGGGGTCCCCTTTTTGCATGAGAAAAATGGGGCATGTTGTAAGACCACACAACAACAGCAACCAAAAAAAAAACCAAATTAAAATGAGCATAAATTCTAAAAATGAAGAAAAAACTTTGAATTTTCTAACTTTCTTGATTATTAATCATTTCCCTATTAACCATGAATTGACATCCTTTAAGTGAAACAAGATAATTAATTTTATGGTCTTAGGTGTGTGCAAGTGATTCATATTTTCTTACAACAAGATTGAATATAGAAAATATTTGCATTGAACTACATAGTTTGGTTTAACCTTTTAAGCCAATCTTGTATAAGGCCTTGTTGTCAGTCAAGTGTCCATAGCCTTGGAAATGTTATCTCTATAATTTTATCATGCATAGTTTTATTTCCAGTCAAGCATCCATAGCCCTGATAGAGATATTTGAATTTTCTAAAGAGTTAAATTTCTCTTTTCTTTTTTGATATTTCTTTATTTTCTATTTTTTATTTTTATATTTCTTTGAAGTTATTTTCTTTAGCTTCCTAGAATTGAAGCCTTCTCTCAAGTTGGGAATTATAGTGGTAGAAAATAATTCTTATAATTTTCACTCAATGAAAACAACTACTATCCCCAAATTTACCATAGAATTCTTTAAAATTTGTTAGAGAAAAAAAAATTTCAAGAGACCTTTTAACAAGAAATAATTAAGAAAGTTACAAAATCTCATAAATTTGTAGTAATTTCAAGAATTTAAGACTTTTTCTTTTCAAATTATTTCTCATGATGCTAGTTTCCCCCACTTTGAACTTTAAATGGTAGAGAACCCCAAAGTAAAATAAAAATAGAGCAAAAATAAAACCCAATACCAAAAACAACCAAAACAAAGCAAGCTTGTTTACATATGTACACAGAAGCAACAATAGATTTAAAAGTTAAAAATAATGTTATAATAATTATCCATTAACATGCAATGAAACATCTTCTCCCATTAATTTTTTTGGCCTATGTTGTCTCTTAAATTTTTTGATATTTAGTAAGGACCCGTCCATAATTTGTCAAATATTCTATGGTCTCTTTTTCACTCATGTTTCTTATCCCAATGCAGGACCAAGTGTGATATCCTAAATGGTTTAACTTTAGCCCTTTTATCAAAGTAGAGTTTTACCACTGATTGGTGTTTAATGAAATGATCAATCACTTTTGTTCATTTTTCCTCTAAGTACATTATTTGTGACAATATTTCTTCCATCAGAGGGAAAATGTCCCAAGAGATTTTCAAAAAGAACACTGCTTCCATAATTAACAATTTAAGAAATACTATTTTTTTTTTAAATAAGCATAGCAGATAGTGTTGGGCGGGAATCTCCTAGTTCTTGTCCTCTGGTGTGAGGGAATTCTGGCATTTATGTTGGTCAAGGTGGGGATCTCAAAGATTCTCATGAGTCGCCGGGGTCTCTTTCTATCCCCTTTGCGATGGTACCTCCTCCTCTTGACTGGAAAAAACTTTTTTCCAAATGATGCCAATAAAAATGATGGTGCGGTCGGAAATGTTCAGTTGGCATATTTTGAGGTGGGCACGAATTTAAAAATCTTGGACCTATCTATGGATAAAATGATTGCAAAAATGGAAAAACTATCTAATTGGTTGGTTTGTGGGAAGAAGGCACAATATCAAATCGGTTCGCAAGTGGGCTACTTCCAAGTGGACTATTAAAGGCTCTTTCTCTATTTCTGCTCTTTCGAAAGGCCTTTTTTGTTTTAACTTCAATCTTCGTGAGGAATGTGTGGTGAATCTCACTGGGGCTCCTTAGTTCTTCGATAAGAAAACCCTAGCCTTGTGTAAATGGTGACCCAGTTTCGACCTGTCAGCTCACTTAGTGGTGACTCTTCCTACCTGGGTTCATCTTTAGGGCCTCCTGTTGGAGTTCTAGGATGAAGAAATCATCGTGAGAGTGGCCAACTACTTTGGAAAATCAATTTCACTAGATTATGTCACCAAAGAGCATTCTAGGTTTGTGTTTTCCGAGTTTTGTGTTAGTATCGAGTAGAATAAGGTCCTCCTGACCTCGATAATTTTTTAATCTCGGCTTGGTAAGTGCTCCTAAACCATTGAATATGAAAACTCTACTCCTTTCTATCAAAATTTCTCTTCTTTTGGTAACCTCTATAATATTTTCCCTAAAGGTTTTCTCAAGCCCCCTGTGGGTAAAAATAAAGTTCAGGCCTCCCCTCCTCCTACCGCTAGTTTTATGGGTCCTTTGGCTACGAAGCCATCCTCCCTGTAACCTAGATCCACCCTGACGTTTCCTATTCCCTCCCTTGGAAAGGTTTCTCTCTCTCACTTGTCAGCCCCTTCCCCTTCTATGGCTATTTCTTTGTTAAGTTTGTTCCCTCTGTTCAGTGCCCTATCTCCTCACTATCCTCTCCTACGATTGACTAGTGTTTTCCCCCAAAGTCGTCAAAGTTTTGTTTGATGGTATTCACTTTGAACCTGTCTCCCCTGTTACATGATGACTGCCTGCAACCAATGTTAAAATATATTTTGACTAGTGTTTCTTTGGTCATCCCTTGTATTGTCCCACCTTCCCCAATGAAGATTGGCTCCTTGTTTGGCCCTTGAAAATTGGTGGATTTCAAGATGACCGCTAAGGTTGGTAGGAAACCTAGTAAAGTTGCCAAATAGAAAATAACAGCTAAGGATATTGCAAATGGCAATCAGAAAACAATGGAGCAGGTTAGCTCCAGACATAGTAAGAAATGTTGATCCTCTCATGGAACATTTGAGGGTTGAATAGCTTTCATAAGAAGTATATTGTCAGGGATTTCATTAAAGAGTTCAAGCCTAATGTTCTTCTCTTACAAGAAACCAAAATGATAGCTGTTGAGTTTGATAAATCTAGTAAGTTCATTTGGCCTAACACCCATTTCTTGGTGGTGGATGTTGTTGAGGCTTTTGGTGGTTTGGTTATGATGTGGAAACCTTTTCTCAATGGTTCCCTTGTTTCTAAGGAATTTTTTTTTCTCAATGTTGGTTTTTATCAAAGTTGTTATCTTTTGCACTGGGTTTTATCTAATGTCTGTACACCCAATAATGTGATTGCGAGGAGGTCCACCTGACTTGACTTGTTGGATTGTAGGAAAAATTTCTTATGTTGTAACTGGATGGTGATGGATGATTTCAACTCCTCTCTTTTCCCTTTTGAAAAGTAGGGGGTACTTTTGACTTTTTAGATAGTATGTTGGACCTCAACTCCTTTTTGCATGATGGTGGGTTGATGGATTTGGATCTTGAAGGTAGCTCGTTCACTTGGTCTAACAAATGGTTAGGGGACAGCCTCATTCAGGTTCACCTTGATCGATGTTTGGTCTCCTCCTATTGGGAAACTACCTTGCTATCATTATCCTCTCTCATTAGAATTGGTTTGGATCATACCACATTTCTTCTTTGTTGGAGAACCACTCTCCCTTTAGAAAAAAGGCCTCTTCATTTTAAATTAATGTGGACTTATCAACCCTAGTTTAGGGATATTCTAGCCTCTTGGTGGGCGGGCCATGGGTGTGGTTATTCTATGTATAATATTTCTCTAAAACTCAAAAATATCAAATGCAATCTCAAAGTTTGGAGTAAGAGTAGCTTCAGAAATATTTTTGAAAAGAAGTTTATCAAAGACCAGCTCCGACGGGTTCAAAAAATCATGGATCAGGGCTTTCAGGGGGATCTCACCAATAAGGAAAATACCTTTCTTAGTGAACCTCATAACATTATCGAGAAGGAGGAGGTCTATTGGAAGCAGAGGTCCATGAATTAGTGGCTCGACGAAGGGGAAAAACCACCAGATTCTTTCACATGATGACAATGAGGCATAGGAAATGCAATTCCATCTCGGAATTGATTCTTGATGATGGTTCTAATGTGACTAGTGAGGATGATATGGCTCATGCTGGCATGTCTTCTTTCCACAACCTTCTAAACCCTATCTTGACAACGTTTTTATTGGGGGATATCCTTAATATCATCCTGATGGCCCTTTCCCAACAAGATGTTTCAACCATGGAAGACAAGGCCTAGGTGCAGGAGGTCCACAAGGTTGTTTTTTCCCTCATCCCATTTAAGGATTTGGGCCCGGATGGCTTCCAACCTTTCTTTTTCTAGATATATTGGGATATTGTTGGTCAGGATGTCACGACTATTGTGGCTGAGTTCCTTTCTTCTAGGAAAATCCTCAAGGAATTCAATAAAACTTTCACTGTTATTATCTCCAAGCATCACGGGGCCAACAAGTTGAATGAACTAAGACCTATCAGTCTTTGCAACACATTCTAAAAAATCTTCTCCAAATTTTTGGTTAATCACATTAAACCCCATTTGAACAAGCTGATACACTTTCACCACAAAGGCTTTGTGCCTCAAAGGTAGATAATGGATGCTATTATGCTGGAACATGAAACCCTCCACTCCATGGACAAAAGAAAAAAGGAAAGTATGGCTCTCAAGTTGGACATCTCCAACTCCTATGATAAGGTGTCACGAGACTTCCTCTTTGAGCTTCTCCATCGTTTTGGCTTCTCAAGTAAATTGATGAATCTCATCCAGAGTTGTGTGACTTCTCATAAATACTCTTTGATTATCAATGGCACTCCATAAGGTTTCTTCTCAGCTATTGGTGGTATTTTCTAAGGTGATATACTATCCCCCTATCTCTTTATTTTGATGGCCAAAGTTCTTGGTCGTAATTTTGAACATAAAATTTTGAATTGTTCTCTGGTGGGTTTTTCCCCTTTGTTTATGTCTCACATGATCTCCCATCAACAATTTTTGGATCATACATTCTTGATGGAGGAGGCCACCTTGGTGGAGGCTAAGGGTTGGAGGGAATCCCTTTCTATGTTTGGTTTGACCTCTAAGCAATGTATTAAATTTAACAAAAGTGCTATTTTTTTCTTGAATGCTCAGCTTTCTCTCCAAGCTAGGATTTCTAGAATTCTTCAATGTTAGACTTTCTCCCTCCCTTTGACTTATCTGGGTATGCCACTTATGGTGGGCAAGGTGGATAATTCTATTTGGTCTACTCTGGTGGAATGGGTTAAAATAAAGCTTGTTGTGTGGAAAGGGGCCCTTCTCAACAATGTTGGTAAGCTCCTCCTTAAAACCACCCTTCAAAGCTTAGTTATGTACCTTATGTCTTTATTTTTAATGCATGCGGTGTGGTCAAAGAAACTTGAACAAACCCAATGCAAATTCTTATTGTCGAGGATTGAGGAAAGGAAAAAGTTCTCCTTGGTTAATTATGATATTGTGTGCTCTAGGAAATGTTATGGAGGGTTGGGTTTGAGAAAAACTACATTGATGAACATGGCTCTTATCATAAAAAATTTGTGGAAGCTTCTTAACAATAAATCTGAATGGATTACTATCCTCAAGGATAAGTATATGTAGGGTCGTCATTGTCTTTCCTTGTTGAGCAATGAGGTCCTGCCTTTTTCTTTGGTGATCTGGAATAACCTTTTAAAAAATCAGAATCTCCTTTCTTCTAGGGCCTCTTGGCCAGTTAGATCGAGCACCTTGGTCTCCTTTTGGGATGATAATTGGTTGTCTTATCAAGCTCTTATCATCCACCTTGTTTTATCTATTATTCATTAGGACCTTTTTAATTGGCTGGGTTATAAATTCTTTGATTATGTTGATTTCTCTCTTGGTCCCCTTAGATGGAAGATTGACCCAAATTAGTTTTAACCCCCATTGCAGTTGGTTGTTGAAGAACTTCTTAGAACTATCAACAATCACAAGTCCTTCCCCTCTGATCTGCCTAACTCGCTAGTCTAGAAAAATTCTAAGGGTGACATATATTTTGTTAATATTGGCTAAAACCTTGTATCTAGTTCTTGGAACTCTTTGTTTGATTAGATGCGACTCTGGCGTGACAATACTTTACCTAAAGTCAAATTATTTTGGTGGACTTTCTATCACAAATGGATCCTCACTTTGGATAATCTGAAGAAAAAAGGAATTCAACTTGGGAATCATTGTTTTTTGTGCAAAAATGATGTTGAATCCATTCCTCACTTGCTCTTCTAGTGCTCCTTCTCTTGGCAAGTTAGGTAGAAAATTCAATCCCTTTTCAAAGTCTATTGGGTCTAGCAAAAGGATGTGCATGAGATTTTGGACTAGTGGTCCCCTTCGGTGTCTCACCTTTGCTCGTTGAGTTATGGTGGCAATAATTGTTTGTCATAGGTTGGGTGCTTCGGAAGGAGCGCAATAATAGAGTGTTCAAGAACAAAAATTTTCCATTGCAGGAGGTGGCCTAGATTGTGGAGTTGATCTCTACAACCCCTTGCAAGCCCAAAAGAAGCCCTAATGATCTGGAGATTTCAATTGCTTCTACTTGGAATCTTTTTGGGACCCTTAATTCCCCCAACTTGTTTATTCCTCTGGACAGACGTAGTACACCTTGGTCCCCCTCAGGATTGGCTAGCTGAAGCTCCATTTCGACGGATCGACCAAACCCAACCCAAGTTGGGCGGGTGGGGGTGGGTTCTTTTGTGACCATAGGGGGAGGTTTGTGATGGCTTATGCAATAAATTTGGGGGTTTAATCCTCTAGTTTTGTTGAGGTGGTGGTGGCCTTCCACAAAATTAAAATCACCACACCCTGCTTACTAGGCTTGCCTCTCCTTGCTAGACTCTTCAGGACCTTGTGTTCTCAACTTACAATCTAATGATTACCCTTGGGAATTACAAAGTAAATCACGTTTTTAAGAGTAGTAATAAAGTCATCGATGCCTTAGTAAATCTAGAAGATTTAACTCCTGCTTTGGAAAAATGGGATAATATCCACCATATCCCAAGTCAGGTGCTCAAATTAATTCAATATGATGTCAAAGTATTGTCCAACTGAGATTGAGTTGGATTTTTTGTCAACTCATTTTGATGGTTTCCATGCTTGTCATTTATGGCAACTTATGCCTCCTAATCACTCTTTGATGGTTCATTATTATTTGTAGCTCTAGTTTCTGAAGAGCCATTTCCATTACTAGTGTCTCTCTACTCTAATTTTTGTGGGTGTTGTAATGAAAGGGGATTTGGTCAAAGATGAACCTACTACTTGTGATGATTGGAAGCAGGACAAAGAGGTCTAGGTGATTCTTGAACAAGGAAAGTTGGCCTCGTATGTTGAGGGGATGCAAGGAGCTAACCCCAAAATTTCTATGGAATTTTCCAATTCGTGGGTGGACATGACTGTTATTGTTGGTGGTATTTTTTTTACGGTGTCCCTCGAGCTTATTGTGAAGGTCACGAGGCTTTCCTTGCAAGGGATTTGAATTCTACATAATTTGAAGAGCCATTACAAGGAGGAAATGAAATGGTTCTTGAAAGAGGGTGAGAAGGTGAATAAGTTGCAGAATGGTTTCAACTATATGGATCTTCTTGGTGTTTGGAGTGCCATTGTTGAAATTCTCATGATGTATGTCACTCTTGAAGGGAAATTTTTTCACTTCCACGCCCACCTTTTTCCTATTCTCAATCATCATAGGTACAATATCCAAATGAATTTCCTCTTCTTGATCATGTCTTTGCTTGAGAAGTCTGTCAGGAATGTTTAGGTCAAAAGTAAGAAGTTACCCCTCTACTAAAGTCTAATCCACATTTATGTAAGTTTCATGAGGCTTTGCTTCCCTCCCCTACTACTATATGTAAGAAAAATTTGACTGTTCTGGACCCCACTAGTCCCCCTGGGGACCCCAGCCCTTCTGTCACTATTGACAAAACTCCTCCTACCATTCTTTATAGCACTAGATCTTGGGCTAAAGACCTTGCTAATGATAACACCCCTCCCATCCCTATCAAATGCATGCCCCTATCAGAGGCCATGCTCATGACCATTTCTTCTAGGTCATGGGATTCTAATAACTCCAATGATGATGATGATTCGTGGAACCCCACCTTGCCTAATTCTCCTGTTCACTCCTCGGCTCAGGGCCATGACTCGAAGTTCCCCAACACCCTACCCATTTCTAAACCTAGTCCTCATAATTCTCCCAAAATGTGTTAATTTGGTAGAACCTGAGAATGAACCTAGGTCGATTTGTATCCTTGTTGACCCCATAAGAAAAAAATTGAATAAAATTTCAGAGACTATTAATGTTCAGAAGCATATTATGAAATGGCTCTTGGGTCAGTTGGTTACTACTAAAGAGAGGATACAAATCCTGAAGGGAAAGGTTCTGGAACAACAAGCTATGTGGCCTAGGGAGGTGGAGATTAAAATGCATTGGGACATGATTACTTCCTTGGCTAGGACCTTTGAGAGGTGGGAAAGGTGGGAAAAAGAGATGGATGATCTTCGGTCTTTTCTTGGGTATGAGGAAGAAAAGAAGAATTTATTGATTGAAATTGATGCCATACACCAGAATCAAGAGAAGACCATGCAGTTCCTGAGGGTTATCACCAACTACAGAAAAGAAACTATGAAGAATACTACCCTCACTCTTCAAGTTTTTTAGGACGAGATAAGGAAGAGCCAAAGGAAGTGATTGGCGAAAATGGTGGATGATGATCAAGTACAAAAGAAGAAGGGTAAGAAGATGGACACCTCAACTTGTGATGTTACTAAGGATACCCATGCCATTCTTCAAGGACTTGTGACTTTCAAGAAGAAACTCGAGTTGTTGTCGAGTATGTGCACGATCATGATGGGCCAAAAAGTGGCGATATGATGGGTATGTGTAGGGTATGTGGCTGACGACTTTTTTTAACCCAAAATTGATGAAAAGAAAATGGTTTTTAAAGGAGATTCTCAACTTTTCAGCAATATAAATTATGCTTTACTTTGAATTTAATAAATAATTATTATTCATTTTCTATTTGAATTACGAATTAAAGTCTGTTTGATAGGCTTATTGAAAAACATCTATAGCTTTCAAATGATATCACATTTTTGAATCAAAACATGTATCACATTATTTGATTTACATACTATAGGATTAAAAAAATGAATTTCATGAATTTTGACCAAGTTAAGGTGGTCAAACATACGAGTTTATATTTTAAAATTTGTAATAAAAATTCATAATTAATTATTTACTTGGAAAAAAATTACAAAAAAAATGCATCACATCGGGACATGAGTCCTCTACTTACATATTAAATCTTAAAAAAAAAAAATTATCATTTTATTGTGGTTAGGGTGGTCAGGAAGACACCTACTTCTTATTTTTTCCCTAAAATTTAAGTGCTACTGGATTGAAATTTCAAATTTTCACCAAATATATATATTTTTAAAATAAACCTAGTAGTTTAGAAACTACATTCAATTTGCTACAAATTCTTTTCTTACATATTTTTCAAATAATATACATAACTTATTCAAATTTTTGCGTCAAGTTGCCCAACTCTGATTTTTCTAAATTTTCATCACCACTTAAGGGACTATTTTTACCATGATGATCCTGCACATACCCTGTCTCAGGAGTGGAACATGATCACTGGTCTCAAGCTTTTAGGAGACCGATAGGTGTCTTATGGTTTTTTATTGATCTCAATTTTGTGGTTTCTTTTTGTTGTTATTTTCCTACTGGTCAAACTGTTTAAGCTTTAGTTTTCATTTACTTTCTTGGTTTTCTCACTCCTTGTGAGTCCTTGATTTTCCTCTATGACTAGTTTGTATTAGGTAATGGCCTTCCAGTTTTAATATAATCAAAAAAATCTTGCTTCCATTTTTTCATCTAAGCATAGGTATTCTTGAGCAAACTAATAGGTGGGAATTTTTAAATTAACCAAAAATATAAGATCAATCCCTATGTGCAACAATCAAGATTAGGGCACTGGCCTTCTAGTTTTAATATAATAAAAACAATATTGCTTCCATCTTGTCATCTAAGCCTAGGTATTCTTGAGGAAACTAATAGGTGAGAATTTTTAAATTAACCGAAAATATAAGATCAATCCCTGTGTGCAACAATCTAGAAAAATACACAAATCATGCAACAATCAAGATTAGGGTTTAAAAGCTCACACCTACTAAAAACATATCAAATTTGAGTATTTAAATGAGCTCAATAAGGATATTGCCTCACTAATGACAATTTTGATCTATGATCAAAGTGATTTCCACAACATAACAATATGTAATTTCTCAGTGCTTGTGAGTTGTGAAAGTGGCTAAGTGTTTTTGGTGTTTGATGAAGGGCTAAGTGAAATCAAGGGTCAAGATTAAAAGTTGAGGATCAAGGGCTGAGACAATTTGAGACATCTACACTCATATGGTGATGAAAAGTGTCATCATGGGAGGAAGAAGGGGGGTATTTTACAACTCAAGTCCTAGGATGGTCACAAGTGTCACCATTTGAGGCCTCGAGATGAGTATTGGTAATTTGCAAGTACCTAGGGAGATGGACAAGATCTTACTCATAAAGGAATTTCTTGTCCATCCTTCCAAAATGTTTGGAATGAGAGGAATAAAAGGAATTAAAAATTACTTTGGTTTACTTTGAGAGAGGCGATGCATGTGGGGTAATTATCCCAAAATGGAAGGCATTTAAGGTTGATGGGACAAGATGGGGAAGCCATACATGGAAAAATAATTATCCCTTTCTTAATCAAGGGATTAAGAATGTGAAAGAAATTGGGGAGTGAATTAGGTGGGGGATTAGGCTAATAAAAAATGATTAAGAGGAAAGTGGTAAAATTTGGAGGATGTGAAACCCCTTAATCAAGGATTAATAGTGTTAACATACCTAATGGAGGGATTACGATTAAGATTAGGGGTAATTAAGAAATTATGGAGGATGTGACAAGGAGAGATGAAAAGGAAAGAATAAAATATTTTATTTAATTCTTGTGGGGGAATAAAATGATAAAATCAAAATAAATAGGGGTATTTATTTAGATTAAAGATGAAGGGTGATGAAAGGTAATGTAATTAATCAATAAATTAATTAATTAGCTCAGGGATTTAGAAGACCTTAAGGGAATGGGTGATATTTATTAAATAAATGCAATAATTAATGTAGATAAGAAGGGATTAGGATGAAATAAGGATAAATTTGACCAAACACAAGTGGTCAATTTTTGGTGTCTACATTTTTCCCCTCTTTGAAATAATGCTAGAATAATTATGTTTTGAAGAAGATTAAAATATAGCTAACTCGATAGAAGAAACAGACAAAGAGATGCCCCAATGTGAAGCCCAAAAAGATGGCCTAGAAGAAAAGAGTGTTACAATGAGAGTGATTCCTCCTTGAGAGAGTGGACAGGAAAAAGTAGCCTAAGAAACCTCTTGAAGATGGAAAAGAGGGACAACAATGGATCTGCGACAAGAAATGAGGAATGAAGGAAGATGAAGTAACGAGGAGGAAATGGGAGAAAAATAAAGAATTGGGGCTAATTAGGGTTGCTATAAATAGTAATTAGGAGAAATTACTATTCATTTCAACCCCAAGCATTCAAGACATCATAGAGAGAAAAATAACACGTGAGCTAGTGATTGCACACTGAGTCAACATTGTGAGGGAATGAGCACATAGAGGAGAACATGGTAGTTAGGTATGTGATTTAAATTTCACTTTACTTTTCCTTTAGAAGCATTAATGATAGGTCAAAGTGGTCAGTCAAGTGGATCTTCCCATCACAACATGATAGATTCACCCAAGTAGGAACAAAGGAAGATACACGTAGGAATAAATGAAGTTGTGCTACTAGTTGTGTTGATGTGCCCAAAATGGGAAAATACACTAGAGAAAGGGTGGATATGCCAAAGGGTAGATCCATTGTGGATGGGAGGATACACGAAGAATACGTGGGTCTGCCAAAGGATAGGTAGATTCTCCAAGAGGTGGATCTATGAGTAGAAATGGTGGTTAGGGAGGACATGCAAATTCACTACTCAAGTGCTAGAGTAAGGGTGATTGTGCCTCACAAAGGTGGATCCACTAGAGAAAGAGTGGATACACTGAAAGACAATATTGTAGGTGGATAGGTGAATTCGCCCAAAGGTCAAATCTGTTGAAGAACAAGAAGATGTGCTCTCGAAGGGGAATATTTGAGGAAGGATAGGAAGATTCGCCAAGGGGTGGATCTTCTCTAGGGAGAGGTGGATGTGCCCAGGGGGTAGATGCACTAGATAAGGTTGGAATAAAGATAGAATAGAAAGAATACATGAAAAACTTTCCATATGGGGTGGATTGATGTTGGCATAAATGAGTCTATAGACTTGGGAGAGGAGGTCTATCATTCTACAAATTGCAATTTAGTTCTCTAATGTAGATTGGGATCTATTGGATGTGTGTGGGCTGACATATGTCACTGGGATGCCCATGATTAGGGTACACCAGCCATTGTTGACTACCTTGTTTGAGAGATGGATCTTGGAGACAAATACATTTGACCTCCCAATATGGGTGATCATATTTAATCTAGAGGACATCTAGAAGATCTTGTGACTCTTGATTCAAGGTCCCAAGGTGTTGGCTTCCATTTCATAGATAGTGCTTGAGTTGCTGCAAGTGATATTTGGTAGGATAGACCTATCAACACGAGGGAGAGCTTAGGATGTGGATAGATTTGGAGAGCTAGTGCCAATACTGGCACTATATCTATGTGGACTTATTAGCGAGGTACTAATATCAAATAGGATTGGATGATTCTTTAGCTTGACACTAGGGAATATCGTTCAATATGGATCATGGAGAGGGTGAGGAGGTATGCATGGGGATTGTGCTTGCTAGCACAATTATATAGATATATGCACCCAGTATGTTATAGGTGAAGCATCAACCTCACATATATTAGGGTGAGCTATAGGTATTAGCCTGGGAATGCATCAATATGACTCAACCCATTGGAAAGAGGAAATTGAGGGTAATAGATGATCCCCTGGTATTCCGCTGATGGTTTGGATTGAGATACAAGGATGTGTAGAGCATGGGTCCATGGTGGAGTATGATGGATGGTTTAGATTGGAGGCCTTACAAAGAGGTCAAGGATAGGGAGGAGGACAAGGAGTTCTATGGATTTAGAGAGCACATATTGGATGCTCATTTTCATTTCCCTTTGTTTGATTTGGGTATGTGTAGGATCATGATGGGCCAAAAAGTGGCGATATGATGGGTATGTGTAGGGTATGTGGCTGACAACTTTTTTTTTACCCAAAATTGATGAAATAAAAATGGTTTTTAAAGGATATTCTCTTCTTTCCACCAATATAAATTATGATTTACTTTGAATTTATTAAATAATTATTATTCATTTTCTATTTGAATTATGACTAAAGTCTTGATTGATAGGTTGGTTGAAAAATATTTATAGCTTTCAAACGTATCACATTTTTTGAATCTGAAACATGTGTCACATTATATGCTTTGCATACTATAAGATTAAGAAAAAAAGAATTTCATGAAGTTTTGACCAAGTTAAGGTGGTCAGACATACGAGTTTTTATATTTTTTAAAAGTTATAATAAAAAAATTCATCATTAATTATTTACTTGGAAAAAATTACAAAAACTATGCATCACATTGGGACATGAGTCCTCTACTTATATCTAAAATCTTATAAAAAAATATTATCATTTTATTGTGGTTAGGGTGGTCAGACAAATGCCTACTTATTTTTTCCATGAAATTTAAGCACTACTACATTGAAATTTGAAATTTTCACCAAATAGTTTTTTTTTTGGTATAATAAGCCTAGTAGTTTAGAAACTACATTCAATTTTCTACAGATTCTATTCTTACATATTTTTGAAATGATATAGATAACTTATTCAAAGTTTTACGTCAAATTTCCTAACTCTAATTTTTCTAATTTTTTCACCACTTAAGGGCCTATTATTTCCATGATGATCTTGCACATACCCATTTTATGAGGATATTTGTAAATTTGGTAAATAAATGCATAATTATGTCCAAGCACATATAGGGGAGAAAAACCTAATGTGAAATGGTCAATGGTGATAATTTGTTATGCTACATTTATTCCCCACTTTAGTGAGAGTGTGATCTTACATTTATACTTACATAAAAAAAAAAAAAATGAAAAATATAAGATGATGCCAAGTTGAGGAGTGTGCAAGACCCCAACTTAGTATCTCATCAATCCACAATGTTAAGACAAACATGCACATATAAAAAGAAAAATTCAATCACACATAAGACATTTAAAGAACAATCAATGAAGTACATTTTAAAAGAATACACAAAGCATGTACAAAGAAAACACACATAATACACAAAGTAGACACACAAAAGACACAAAGTAGATACATATATAACATAAGATAAACAATACAAACACAATAAAAGACAAGTGTTAGTACTTAAAATAATTTGAGTTAGTAAAGTAAAAGAGACCTTAGTCTTAAATTTGTCTCAAATACCAAACATCATTCATCGAATGTGTTAGAAAAAATAGTGCTCTCATAAGGATGTTAAATCACTCATGAAACACATGGATCCATTGGAAAGCAAGGTGTGTTAAGCTAGGTGGCCATGTTAAAAAATTTCAAGTACATGAATCAACAAGATCCTTTATTCCAAATCCATGAACTATTTAGGTGATCCCACAAAGCTAGTTTATAATTTCTCGGAGATTCTGATTTTTGCTAAAATCACATATTTTTAGAAAATATAATGATTTAAGCCTTAAAAATTTCCATTTAAAGCATTCCAATTGAATATGGTTTGATCAAATTACCTTATATCAAACCCCCTAGGATAGAACCCCGCTAGTTTTAAACCATACCTATAATAGAGTCTCCTTTAAACCTATCAAAATGTTGATAAAAAACCACTTTTTTTTACCTTTTGGGGGATCAAATGAATTCATTTAAAATTTATCTTTTTTTAGTATGTAGTCCTTATTATAAGCTTCCCAAAAAGTATAATTTTAAATAAATTTAATTTTATTATTATATTTATTTTTTATTTCTTGTGAATGTAGGTTTTTCACCAAAAAAACAAGCTCTCTATTCTTCACATGTGGAAAAATAGAAGATTATAATTTTTTTTTTGAAAAATATGAGTGCACCAGATATTGAAGTCCTTGATTCGACCAAAAAAAAAGAATTTTGATACATACAAAAAAAGTTATATGTTATACAGTTCGCCTATTTCTGAATTGTAATTAGTTTTACTTTGAAACTTGATTAAGGAAAAAATATTCAATAAAAAACTATGAAAACAATTGGAAGCACTAGATATCATAGTTACAAATCTAAATTCAAAAAAATTATAATTTTATCATTCATGGAAGAAAAATTTATGTGTTATACAATGAGCGTCACTCCTTAAAAATGGTGTTTACTGAAGAAAAAAAACTAGTTTTCAAATGAGATGGAAAAAGAAGTGCAATATTATTCAAAAAAATTTGAAAAAAATATATTTAAAATCTATAGACAAAATTTCACAAATCACTAGTTTGCATCATCTTCAAATTCCTTGCGGTTCAGCTGCTATAGGTGCCCGAAAGTGAAGATTTAGTTAGAGAAAATCAGTTCAGTGTCCAGCTTGGCCAAAAATTGTAAACCAGTATTGTGAGATCACCCATTTTGTCAATCACATTTTAGGGAACACATAAGAGTTTAAAACTATGACGGATGAATTACTACTCAATATCACAAGAGAGGAATCAAAATAACCATGCCTAGAGGGGCATTAAAACTAACACCACCACCAAAGGGGTATACCAATAAGTCAAATCTCACTAGACATATATGCTACAAATGTTAAGACTCGATCCATTATTAATAAGAGTAAATCTAACCCCAATTTTATTAAAAAACTTATCATTAGAGCCTCATGTTTGTTTTGGACCTCAAGTGGAGGTAATTCAAGTTGAGGGAATGCAATATCCAACTTTGTTGCAGCCTGCATAAAATCAAAAAAGGTTGATATATCATTTGGTTTGGTAGAAGGAGAGATATCAATTTTTTGTAAAGCCTCTTGGAGCATCCTATGGTATGTAGGTCATGTTTGAATCAAGTCCCATAAGAAGATATTTTTTGAAGCATTATGAAGTTGCTCAACAAGATCATATTGGGTAAAAGAACTAAGATGTGTCACACTTTCAACTAACTTATTAGCACAACTTAATTTAAGTATTTCTAACTAAAAATTAATTTTGGTCAAACATATGATCTAGTGAGATTCATTCTAGCTAAGTTAGATACTTCCAAAACTTTCTCAACTAAAATTGTTGGCTAAACATATATGGAGCACCACTTTGAGTCCAATTTACCAAATAAATAAAATTATTTGAAAAACTTGAAGTTTCAATAACTTCTACTAATGTAAATAAATTTTTTGTTTAAATATAAAAATATCCCTTTGTAGATCCATAAGTGTAGTTTTCAAAAATATATTTATTTTAATAGTTTAATTATTATTTTTATTTTATTTTCTATTTTTACTAAAAGTAGGTTATTAGCAAAAATATTAGGTCAAGATTCCCATGCCAAGGAAAAATACTAAAAACTTATTAAAAAAAACTGAAAAAAAATATGATGCACTACATAAAAGAATCTATTTCACTTGAGATGGTATAATTTTTTTCCATTTTAGATAAATATTGAATATGAAAGTTGGCATCTGATGGAAACAACTTTTTATTGATTCACACACATTTTAATATTTATTTAAAAATATATATTTATCAAAATTGGAAGAAAATATATCCATGCGATAAAGTTTCAAGTGATAGATACACAAAAAATTTGAAAGAAAAATTACTATAAAAAGTTGGACATCTCATGCAACTTCATTTTTTGGCATTTTATCAGCAACTAAATTATAGTGTTAATTTATAAAAAGCTAGTTTAATTTTTATTTAATTTATTTTATTTCAAATACAAACATAAAATATACTAAAAAATATATATTTTACTAGTTTACATCATTTCAAAATTCAAAACATATATGACACTTTTTAGTGATTCAAGTTTAAAAGTGTAAAACCTTGTCCCGCAACCTAGATGATGATGCAACACTGAGGAAGCACAACTAATTTTTTTCTTAAAAGAGTAACAATAATAAGTAAAGTAATATATTCTAACCACATAAATCCTCTAGGCCACACAATGCATTGACATGTGAATTCCAAAACCTACAAAATTAATCTATCCATAGCATATGAAATTAACTCATGATAAACAACATCCATCCAAACATTAACCCATTACATAATAAATATAACACATATAGAAATGTAATGAGCATATTTCCATAGATACAACACGATATAAACAAAATATACTATTTAGTCCCATAATGAATAGATCATACATAATGTTACAATTACAAAGCACATGGATCCTCCTCAATTACAAATGAGGAATACAAATACATAGTGTCCCACTGTTGAAATGAATATAAGAGAACTACAAATCCATATAAACAAATGAGCTCCTTGAACTAGAAGATCCCACCATCACAAACATGAAGAGAAAGCCCAACCATGTAAGGTGCACACCACCCAGCCATGTGGTACCCGTAGGCCCAACCCCCATGCTAGAAGATAGTAAAAGGTAACCTAGACAAACCTACTACCTCTAGAAACAAGAAATGTACAAAAAAACACTATACCGGTAAACACATAATAACACTATACTAGTAAACACAAAACATAAGGTTACATTGCTTCTAGAACCATTGAATCAAATACATCCACTGTACAATACAAACTGACTGTTGTCATAGGAGGAGTGTCATTACAAAGGTTGCATTGGTTATCTAAAGGAGATCTTCCTAGGTCCTGGCCCCCCTCTTGGGTTATCCTGTTAACCTCTCACAAACCCGGCCCCACGTGCACAACAGTGTAGAATCGATTATCTTTCGAGAAGAGAAGAAATGATCTTTCCATTTTAGGGCTTCCCGAATCATCTCAAGTCTCACACAAGCCCTTGAGCCAATGAGCGAGGCTAAATTATCTAGTTAAATATATTAAGCTACTCTATCCCTAATATAGGTTATTTAATTTCCACTTGACTAAACTAACTCTCACATGAGTTGTCCTGGGACCACTTTGTGTTTCGGCCCTCGTTGAAAGCCACTCTCCTATTGACAACATAATAACTTATTCTATAACCCAAGGGTAGACAGTGCACAAAACTGATAATAACATAACACAAGAGATAGCACGTCCCTCTGGATGTCCAATACTAAATCCCAACTACGGGCACTACCCAAGGAAATCTCAAGGGTGAATAACCGACACAACAACCCTTTCACAATTACAATCTTTGGAAGAATTTATATTTTCTTGACAACAAATATTCCCCACACTTCACAATTACATAAATACTTGTAAGTAAAATAAACAATCTCATGTAATTAAAAAGCACTACCATTCAGATTTCCTAAATCCAATAGATCATTCTCTCATAATTAAAATATAACATTCACGCATAATTCCAATTAATAAATCAACAACGAAAATAACACTAAATGTTTAACTCTTACTTTACAACTACTCATATCAATTAACTCAAAATCACAATTAAAATAATTAAGCATTTCTATTTAACTGCTCGTGCTTGCATGCACCTATCGTAATTATCAAACATTAAATAAATATATTTAATATGTATATATATATATATATAATCAAATATAATTATATATATACATATAAATATATATTATTAATTATAAAATCACTTATAATTTAAAAAAAAAAACATTTCCAAATTAATTACCACATGTGCATATCTATTTAAAGAAAAGAAAACATTTAATTAAATATTTATATAAAACTATGACAACCCTCTGATTTGTTATGTTTTCTTTGACAACTAAGATAATTTGTTAGACCATATTTTATGTTATTGTTATTCTATCGCTTACTGTGGATCAATGATAGGCTATATTGATGTGATGATACATTATATGTTTGGTGATTATGTTTGACATGCTTTATGTTTGCATAGATGCTTAGTTGAGATGACATTGCTATACATGCTTATTGTAGTTTAATGGGTATTTTATCTCGTCAGTTGATGTGATATTGTATTGGTGAAGGGAATGGTATTGCATCACTCGCTTGTGAGTGCCCTATGATTTCCGTGATTCCTATTCACAATGTGTATAAATTATTATTTGCATACATGTATGATATTTGCTTTGTTTATAGGTTTGCAGGTATAGGATAATGACTTCACCTTGTTTCACAGGTCTGAGCATGTCCACTACTCAATAGTAATGTTGATTGGGAGATAGTAACGTGTTAACCTAGTCAGACCCTTACCCTAGTGTAGTGTGTCGTCAGTCCGAGTGTGGGTCGTATTCTTTATCCATGTTGGTCTTGGTATTTTATTTATCGTGCAAAGTTTAATTGTGAGGATTAAATTATATGTTATGATTAAGCATTTAATTAATTTTTATTATGAATGTGAAAAATTTATAATTAATTAATTAATTAATTAAATTTATGTTATAAGGTAATTATAATTATTAGATTAAATATGAATTAAAATAAATAAGTTATTTAAATGTGATTTGAATTAAATCAATTATTTTAATGCATGTTATTGGGAAAAGATCTTAGAAATATCTTGGTTGGTAAAGAGAATATATTTTTTTTGTTATCCGGAAGTTAGAAGGTTTTGTTTTCTAATTTTCTTAAAATTGATTTCAGGAGAGATTGATTGAAAATTGGGGGAAAGAAAAGGAAGTTGTTTTCATAGGAAAGAAAGGGAGAGGTTTTTAGAAATGGTAGAATTGTTTTGAAGTTTGAGGAAATTGTTAATCTTAAAAGCTCTCTAATAATTTTAGGAATTTCGTTTGTTGTATTCTTAGTTGTGGATTATTTCTATTCTCTGGGAAGTGACAATTCTTTAGGAGGAAGCTTTGGAAATTGAAAATTAAAGGGAATCTCAACATCAATCTTTGAATCATCTGATCTTCTAGAACAGGTTCTTAATTTCTTTGTAAATTTTAATTTGAAAGAGATATTCTATTTTATTGTATTGAAAATTGGAAAAGATTAGAGGATGAATTCTTTTATTTTAGAAGCTTTTGTTTTTGAAAGAAATTGTCGTGAATGTTAAGCCTCTGTAGAAAAAAATTTAGATCCTCTATGTAAATTGATTATTTGAAATAGATTGATACAAAAGGAAATTATAGTGGAATTATAGAACCTCTATTGAATTTAAATCAAAACTTAGAAAAACTCTTTCTGAAAAATAGAATTTATTCTTTTGTGTAGAAAATGATAAATTTCCATGGAAGATTTAGATCTCTGTACGAAATAATTTTTTTAACACAATAGGAAATTCAAAAGAAAATATTTGAGGATATAAGGAAACCTCTATAAATTTGTCTACTTATTTTCCTGTAGAAAATTTAGTATTAAAATTGCCCTCTAGACAATTTATTTTGTTTGGCTCTACATATATATATTGTATATATACACACACACACATATATATATATAAATTGTATATATATATATATACATATATATAAATATGCATATATTGGTATTAAGAAATGCTTTTATTTTAAAAGTTCTGTGTAGAAAGTTTTTGTTTTTTTTAAATATATATTATTTTGTTTTGAAAATCGTCGTACGACGAAATCTGTAAGGAGAAGTTTTTAATAAAAAAAAACTTATAAAGGAAATGTGGAGGCTGGGGCAAACACAACCACCCCACAGAGGGACACATACTATGGGCAGCGCCCTACGCTGCTCATAGGTCGCAGCCTTGTGGGGAAGGTTGCGTAGTGGCCCAACCCCCACACTCAGGGTTAAAGCCTGTGTTGGCAGGCCAGGCCTACGATTTTGTCTATCACTGTGTTTATTTTAATATATATAATTTATATATATAATATATGTTATATATTTTATATATAATGTATATTATATATATTATATATGTATATTATATATATATAAATATATAAATATATATATTTGTATATATATATATGTTTTTTGTATGGTTGTACATATAATTTATTTTTATATATTAAATAATACATTTATTATATATATATACATAATTATATATATATATATATAATTAAATATATATTTATTTAAAT
Source organism: Sequoia sempervirens (assembly GCA_007258455.2). Lineage (NCBI taxonomy): Eukaryota > Viridiplantae > Streptophyta > Pinopsida > Cupressales > Cupressaceae > Sequoia > Sequoia sempervirens. The sequence continues at coordinate 399,222,985 of VDFB02075321.1, forward strand.
TGATATTATTATTAAAGATGTTTTTAGAAGGCAAGTATATTTTTAAATGAATATTGGAATAGAATAATTTTATTTTATAATTGGATAATATAGATATGTATTTATTTAAAAGAATGTTCATTTAGGTGCATGCAAGCACGAGTAGTTAAATTCAAATGATTAATTATTCTAATTGTGAAATTGAGTTATTTGATATGTCTAGTTGTAAAACTAAAGGTTAAACATTTAGTTTTATTTGGTTGTTTGTTATTAATTGGAACTATGCTTGAACGTTATATTTTAATATGAGATATTGATTTATTGGATTTAGGAAATTTGAATTGTAGTACTTTTAGTTACATGTGATTGTTTATTTTAATTACAAGTATTTTCTATAATTTTGTATTGGGGGGAATATTGGTTGTTGAGAAAATGTAAGCCTTCCAAAGATGGTAATTATGAAAGGGTTGTTGTGTCTGTTATTCACCTTGAGATCTTCTTGGGTAGTGCACATAGTTGGATTCAGTATTGGAAATCCGTAGCGATGTGTTATCTTTTTTGTTATGTTGTTATCAGTTTTAGTGCAATGTCTACCCTTGCATTGTAGAATAATTTATTGTGTTGTCGATAGGGGAGTGGCTTTCAACAGGGACAAGGACACAAAGTGGTCCTAGGACAACTCATGTGAGAGTTAGTTTAATTAGTGGAAATTAAATAACCTATATTAGGGGAAAGGGTAGTTAATACATTTAACTTGATAATTAGCCTTGCTCATTGGCTCAAGGGCTTGTGTTAAACTTGAGATGAGTCAGGAAGGCCTGGAATGGCAAGATCATTATCTTTTCTTCTCAAAAGATAATCGATTCTACACTGGTGTGCATGTGGGGCCAGAGTTCATGAGAGGTTTCTAGGATAACCCAAGATGGGCAGGCTAGGACCTAGGAAGATCTCCTTATGATAACAAATGCAACCCTTGTGATGACATTCCTCCTATGACAACAGTCAATCTGTATGTCACAGTGGTTGTTATTGATTCAGTGATTCTAGAAGCAATGTAACCTTATGTTTGTATTTACTGGTATAGTGTTGTTTTGTACATTACATGTGTCTATAGGTAGTAGGTTTGTCTTGGTTACCTTTTACTATCTCCTAGCATGGGGGTTGGTCCTACGGGTACAACATGGCTGGGTGGCATGCACCTTACACTGTTGGGTTTTCTCTTCCTGTTCATGATGGCGAGATCTTCTAGTTCGAGGAGCTTGTGTATTTCTATGGATTTGTACTTCTCTTATATTCATTGTAACAGTGGGACACTATATATTTGTATTCCTTATTTGTAATCAAGGAGGATTCCTTGTGTTGTAATTGTAACATTATGTATGATCTATTCATTGTTGGATTAAATTGTATATATTGTTTTAAGTGGCATTGTATCTGTGGAAATATGTTCATTACATTTCCATGTTTAATTTATTATGCAATGGGTTAATGCTTTGATGTATGTTTTTATCATGAGTTAATTTCATATGCTATGTTTTAGAATAATTTTGTAAGTTTTGAAATTCACATGTAGACGCATTGCATGGCCTAGAGGATGTGTGTGTTAGAGTAGTTTACTTTACTCATCATTTTTACTCTTTTTATGAAAAAAATTAGTTGTCCTTTCGTAGTGTTGCATGGTCCTCTAGGTTGCGGGATAGGGTTTTACACTTGGTATCAAAGCCTAGGTTTAAACACTAGGAACTCTAGGTTATTATGGAAACCATTAAGTTGTTTTGCATAAGATTTAAGTTGCATATCTTTTCTTACACCTTGGTGTGTTTGTGTAGTATCATGTCACCTAGGAGAGGTCGACGTCATGGTTGTGGTCATAGAGGCAAAGACAAAGGTAGTCAACAGAACTCAACTCCTCATGTTTCTCATGATTCAAACCATGAGGAACAACAAGCTTCCCAAAACATTCCAAGAGGCTTTATTCAGAATCCAGATCCACCAGGGATCAAGGCGCTCAATTGCGTCAATATTTGGAGGATACTCTTGCTCGTCTTGGACCGAGGTAGGGAATAGATCAGATTGTTGTTAGAGAGAGGGATGTACCAGCTCAATCAGAGGCAGTTGTAGCTACACATATAAGATATTTACTTAGAGCTCGAACACCCTTATTTGATGGTTCAGGTAGCGGTTTAGAGGTTGAGACCTAGCTGATTGACCTAAAAAGATGCTTTGCTATGAACCTGTATGGTAGTAACACTAGAGCTAGATGTGCAATTTTTCAAACCCAAGACTATGGAGACAACAACAGACAAGGCCAAACTTGTTGAGGAGAATTTGGAAATGGAATTGGGTGGTCATGTTGGAGTATAGGTGGGAAACACTTCAACTATAGGGCCTAGTGCACGCAGTGGCTAGACTCAGGGAGTTGGACCACCTAGGGTACAATAGACACCAACACAAAGTTGAAAGTACCATAACTCACAGGGAAAATGAAAGGATTTTCCACCTAGATAGAATGATAGATATCAGTCAGGGGGTGACCAGAACTAGAGGCGTGTCAAACACTTCAGTAATGCACATCCTACACAGAGTACTCAGTCTACCTTTAGGGGTAGTGTTCAGCAGTCTAGTGCACCTTCTGGAGGTAGAGGTTTTGGCAGGGGTACCAGGTGTTTTGCTTGTGGCCAATAGGGTCACATAGCTCGGCAGTGTCCCAATAAGGGCACATCAGGATATACACAAAGGCCAGCGATGTATGAGCGAACTGTTGGAGATTTAGGTAGAGGACATCATGTATTTTTTGCGGTTGACAATTGCTAGGAAAATCACTAGAGCACAGTGGTGGAGACTACTGGTATGTTGGAGGGTAACAAAGTTACCATGTTTTTTTAGTCAGGAGCCTTAAACTCATTTTTTTCATCATCTATCGTGGCACGCGATAAGCTGGTGCCAGTAAGGCAAGATGGTAAGTGGTAGGTCAAATTAGCATCCGGTGATAGAGTTACAGTGCATTCCTATGTACCAGATTGTAGACTGGAGATTGTTTCTTTCCACACTACCATAGATCTTTGTGTTATACCATTAGGGTCTTATGAGATATTCCTAGGGATGGATTGGCTCGAGGCTCATAGGGCCATGATTAATTGTCAATGCAAGTCGACACAATGCATTGATGCATCTGGCAATGAGGTTGAGTTAGTAGGGGTCCAAAGACCTATATCATTGAGGATGATCTCGGCTATGCAGCTAAGAAGATGTGTTTGTCAGGGATGTCAGTTATTTGTTGTGATAGTAGAAGACTTCGAGATGGGTGATAGAGAGGAGAAGGTGACTATAGATAGCCACCCCATACTTTAGTAGTATGCAGATGTTTTTCTAGATGATATTCTAGGGATGCCACCTTAGCATGACATAGACTTCAAGGTTGATCTTTTACTTGGTTCTGAACCCATTTCATGAGCCCCATACCGTATGATGACTCAAGAGCTTAAAGAGCTCTGCTTACGACTTGAGGAGTTGTTAGAGAAGGGTTTCATTTTCCCTAGTGTTTCACCTTGGGGAGCACCAGTGATCTTTGTGAAGAAGAAGGATGGTTCCCTTCGTCTGTGCATAGATTATTGTCAGCTAAATAAGGTCACCATTAGGAACTGATATCCTCTACCTAGGATCGATGACTTTTTTGATCAGGTCAAGGGCGCTACAGTCTTTTCTAAGATCGATCGTAAGTCAAGATACCATCAGTTGTAGATTGTGGAGTCTAATATTCATAAGATGAAATTTCACACACAATATGGTCACTATAGGTTTACAGTGGTACCATTCAGGTTGATGAATGCACCATCTATATTCATGAGCCTGATGCATAGATTTTTTTGCACATACCTAGATAGATTTGTGGTGGTATTCCTTGATGACATATTAATTTATTCTAGGACATTTGAGGAACACAAAGAACATTTGAGGTAGGTATTGCAGTGTTTGAGGGATAATAAGTTGTATGCCAACTTGTCCAAATGTGAGTTCTTCCAAATTGAGGTCAAGTACCTTGGACATGTTATATTAGGAGAGGGCATTGCAATGGATCTTGCAAATATCCAGGCGATCATGGATTGGCATGTGCCCACAAATGTGGCAGAGATACATAGTTTCATGGGGCTAGTAGGTTACTACATGCATTTTGTTCAGGACTTTTCTAGGGTAGGACATCCTATCACTTCTCTTTAGAGGGAAGGGAAGAAGTTTGATTGGTCAGAGTAGAGCGAGACTGCATTTTAGACATTGAAGGAGAGGTTGACTAGTGCATTGATCCTTACGATACCTGATCCTACAGGAGACTTTGTTATATGTGCAGATGCATCTTTGGATGGGTTAGGAGCAGTATTGATATAGGATGGCCGAGTCATTGTGTACAAGTCACACAAGCTCAAGGATCACAAGTTGATCTTGAGTTAGCTATAGTGGTACATACTTTGACTCGATGGAGACATTTCTTATTGGGGCACTGTTTTGAGTTACACAATGACCATTGGAGTCTACAGTACATATTCACACAACCTAACCTTAATGCTAGGAAAAGGCGATGGATGGAGTTCCTCTTTGAGTATGAATTTGAGGTGAAGTACATCTTGGGGAAGGAGAACATTTTGGCTGACGCTCTCAACATACAAAGGCACAAACTATTTGAGATGACTCTTACTATGGATTTGAGGAGCTAGATTCTTACCGCACTTCCTACACAAAGCTAGTACCAGGAGGTAGATCTGAGATTGATTCAAGCAGGACTTTGGAGGGAAGATACTCAGGATATTCTTTGGAGACAGATGGGTTATTGAGATACATGGGACATATATATGTTCCATCTTTGGAAGGTCTTCATACCTTAATTTTGACAGAGGCACATCGGGCACCTTACTCAGCTCATCCTGGAGTGAAGAAGATGTATGCCAATTTGCGACTGCTTTATTTATGGGAAAGAATGAAGTGAGATATCGATGATTATGTATCACGATGTTTGGAGTGTCAGCAAGTTAAGGCTAAACACCAACATTCAGCTGGTCTTCTACAACCTCATTGGAAATGGGACATCATTTCATTGGATTTAATTTTTGGTTTACCTAACTCTTCACGATGACATGATGTGATTATGGTGACGGTAGATAAGTTGACAAAGGTGGCACACTTCTCACCTATCCATTCCTCCTATAACACTCTGTTAGTTGCTAGAGTGTTCATGGAGGATATTGTGAGGTTGCATGGTAGTCCACATTCGATTATTTCTAATAGGGATCCTATTTTTACTTTGACTCTTTGGAAATCATTCCAACATGCTATGGGGACACAGTTGAACTTTAGTTTAGTGTATCACCCTGAGATGGATGGGAAAAATGATAGGGTCAATCAAATCCTTGAAGATATGCTTCATATGTATGTCATGGACCAGCAAACACGATGGGAGGATTATCTCTATCTTGTACAGTTTGCTTATAAAAATGGATTTCAAAGTTCTATTGGCATGGCACCTTTTTAGGCCTTGTATGGATGGCCATGTCAGACTCCATTGAGTTGGGACAGGTTGGAGGACAAAATTTTATTGGGTCTTAATATGCTTTAGGATATGGAATAGTAGGTGGTTCAGATCAGAGAGCATTTAGTAGCTGCACAGGATAGGAAGAAGAAGTATGCAGATGAACACTGTGTGGATCACCAGTTTGTTGTAGGTGACCAATTTTCCTTGTAAGTGCAACTGAGAAAGAGTCCAATCCGCTATGGAAAGTGTTCTAAGCTCGCACCTCATTTTTTTAGGCCTTTTAAGATTCTAGAGAAAATTAGGCCAGTTGCTTACTGCCTTGCTCTACCACCCAGTCTCTCACGCTTCCACGATGTGTTCCATGTTTCTGTACTTAGACCTTATCATCCAGACATTTCTCATATCCTTGATTGGACTACTTTATAGGTAGAGGACATGTAGCTAGCTTTGGATCCCATGGCCATTACCCAACATAGGAGACTCGCCCTCAAGGGTCGAGATATTAAGTAGGTGAGTGTCTAGTGGGATTCGAGAGATGGCACTTCTACTACATGGGAAGATGCTACCAGGATTAGGGAGCTCTACCCTTATTTTTTCACAAGCTTCTAAGAGTAAGCCTAATCCTAGGGAGGGGGGATGTGACACCCCTTTGATTTGTTATGTTTTCTTTAACAACTCAGATTCTTTGTTAGACCATATTTTATGTTATTGTTATTCTATAGCTGACAATGGAGTGATGATAGACTATATTGATGTGATGATACATTATATGCATGGTGATTATGTTTGACATGCTTTATGTTTGCATAGATGCTTAGTTGAGATGAAATTGCTATACATGTTTATTGTAGTTTAATGGATATTTTATCTCATCAGTTGATGTGATATTGTATTGGTGAAGGGAATGGTATTGCATCACTCGCTTGTGAGTTCCTTGTGATTTCTGCAATTCTCTCTTCACCGTGTGTATGAATTATTATCTAGATACATGTACGACATTTTTTTTATTTGTAGGTTTGTAGGTACATGACAATGGCTTCACTTGGTTTCATAGGTCTAAGCATGTCCACTAATCAATAGTAATGTTGATTGGGAGATAGTAATGGGTTAACCTAGTCAGACCCTTACCCTAGTATAGTGTGTCATCAGTCTGAGTGTGGGTTGTATTCTTTATCCATGTTGGTCTTGGTATTTTATTTATCATGCAAATTTTAATTATGAGGATTATATTATATGTTATGATTAAGTATTTAATTATTTTTTATTATGAATGTGAAAACTTTATAATAAATAAATAAATAAATTTAATTTATGTTTTAAGATAATTTTAATTATTAGATTAAATATGAATTAAAATAAATAAGTTATTTAAATGTGATTTAAATTAAATAAATTATTTTAATGCATGTTATTGGGAAAAGATCTTAGAAATATCTTGGTTAGTAAAGAAAAGATATTTGTTGTGTTAACTAAAAGTTAGAAGGTATTTTTTTCTAATTGTCTTAAAATTGATTTCCAAAGAGATTGATTGAAAATTGGGGAAAATAAAAGGAAGTTATTTTCATGTGAAAGAAAGGGAGAGATTTTTGGAAATGGTAGAATTGTTTTGAAGTTTGAGGAAAGTGTTAATCTTAAAAGCTCTTTGATAATTTTAGGAATTTAGTTTGTTGTATTCTTGGTTGTGGATTATTTTTGTTCTCTAGGAAATGGCAATTCTTCGGGAGGAAGCTTTTGCAATTGAAGGTCAAAGGGAAGTTTGACATCAATCTTCGAATCGTCCGATCTTCTGAAATAGGTTCTTTATTGCTTTGTGAATTTTAATTTGAAATAGATATTTAATTTTATTGTATTGCAAATTGGAAAAGATTAGAAGAGGAATTATTTTATTTTAGAAGCTTTTGTTTTTGAAAGAAATTGTCGTGAATGTTAAGCCTTTGTAGAAAACAATTTAGATCCTCTATGTAAATTGATTATTTGAAATAGATTGATACAAAAGAAAATTATAGTGGAATTATAAAACCTCTCTTGAATTTAAATCAAAACTTAGAAAACCTCTTTATGAAAAATTGAATTTATTCTTCTATGTAGAAAATGATAAATTTTCATGGAAGATTTAGATCTCTCTAGGAAATAATTTTTTTAACGCAATAGGAAATTCAAAAGAAAATATTTGAGGATTTAGGGAAACCTCTTTAAATTTGTCTACTTATTTTCCTGTAGAAAATTTAGTTTTAAAATTGCCCTCTGGACAATTGGTTTTGTTTGGTTATATATATATATATATATATATATAACAAATGCTTTTACATTTTAAAAGTATATATATATATATTATTTTGTTTTGAAAATCGTCGTACGATGAAATCTGTAAAGAGAAGTTTTTTATAAAAAAAACTTATAAAGGAAATGTGGAGGCTAGGGCTACCATAGCCGCCCCATAGAGGGAGGCAGACTGTGGGCAGTGTAAAACGTTGCTCACAGGTCGCGACCCTGTGGGGAAGGCTGCGTAGTAGCCCAACCCCCACATATATGGTTAAAACCTGTGTTGGCAAGCCAGGCCTGCAATTTCATTTATCACTATTTTTTTGCTAATATATAATTTATATATATAATATATGTAATATATGTTATATATTTTATATATAATGTATATTATATATATATAAATATATAAATATATATTTGTATATATATATGTTTTTTGTATGGTTGTAAATATAATTTATTTTTATATATTAAAAAATACATTTATTATCTATATATAATTGTATGTATATAGATATATACATTAATATATATATATATATATATATATATATATATATATATATATATATATATATATATATATATATATATATATATATATATATATATATATATATATATATATATATATATATATATATATATATATATATATATATATGGGTATGTGTAGGATCATGATGGGCCAAAAGTGGCAATATGATGGGTATGTGGTACGACTTTTTTTTTAACCCAAAATTGATGAAATGAAAAGGGTTTTTAAAGGAGATTCTCAACTTTCCACCAATATAAATTATGCTTTTACTTTGAATTTAATAAGTAATTATTATTCATTTTCTATTTGAATTATGACTAAAGTCCTGATTGATAGGTTGATTGAAAAACATCTATAGCTTTCAAATGGTATCACATTTTTGAATCCAAAACATGCATGACATTCTATGCTTCTCATACTATAGGATTAAAAAAGAAAATTTGAATTTCATGAAGTTTTGACCAAGTTAAGGTGGTCGACATACGAAGTTTTTATATTTTTTAAAAGTTGTAATAAAAAATCATAATTAATTATTTACATGGAAATTTTAAAAAAAATGCATCACATTGGGACATGAGTCTTTACTTATATCTAAAATATTATAAAAAATATTATTATTTAATTGTGGTTAGGGTGAGAGACACCTACTTCTTATTTTTTCCTAAATTTAAGTACTAATGCATTGAAAATTCAAATTTTCACCAAATAGATTTTTTATTTTTTTAAACCTAGTAGTTTAGAAACTACATTCAATTTGCTACAAATTCTATTCTTACATATTTTTGAAATAATATAGATAACTTATTGAAATTTTTACGTCACGTTGCCTAACTCTAATTTTTCTAAATTTTTTGTCACTTAAGGGTCTGTTTTTTCCATGATGATCCTACACATACCCATATATATATATATATATATTTAAATATATTTATTTAAATTGATGTTATTATTAAATATGTTTTTAGAAGGCAAGTAGATGATTTTTAAATGAGTATTGGAATAGAATAATTTGATTTTATAATTGGATAAGATAGATATGTATTTATTTAAAAGAATGTTCATTTAGGCGCATGCAAGCATGAGTAGTTAAATTGAAATGATTAATTATTTCAATTGTGAAATTGAGTTATTTGATATGTGTAGTTGTGAAACTGAAGGTTAAACATTTAGTTTTATTTGGTTGTTTTTTATTAATTGGAATTATGCTTAAACATTATATTTTAATATGAGATATTGATCTATTGGATTTAGGAAATCTGAATAGTAGTGCTTTTAATTACATGTGATTGTTTATTTTAATTACAAGTATTTTTTGTAATTTTGTATTGGGGGAATATTGGTTGTCAAAAAAATGTAAGCCTTCCAGAGATGGTAATTATGAAAGGGTTGTTGTGTCTGTTATTCACCCTTGAGATCTCCTTGGGTAGTGCACGTAGTTGGATTTAGTATTGGACATCCATAGGGATGTGTTATCTTTTGTGTTATGTTGTTATTAGTTTTAGTGCACTATCTACCCTTGGGTTGTAGAATAAGTTATTGTGTTGTCAATAGGGGAGTGGCTTTCAACGGGGGTTGGGACACAAAGTGGTCCCAAGACAACTCATGTGACAGTCAATTTAATTAGTGGAAATTAAATAACCTATATTAGGGGAAAGAGTAGTTAATACATTTAACTTGATAATTAACCTTGCTCATTGGCTCAAGGGATTGTGTTAGACTTGAGATGAGTCAGGAAGGCTTGGAATGGCAAGATCGTTATCTTGTCTTCTTGAAAGATAATCGATTCCACACTAGTGTGCATGTGGGGCCGGAGTTTGTGAGAGGTTTCTAGGATAACCCAAGATGGGGGCTGGGACCTAGGAAGATCTCCTTAGGATAACCAATGCAACCTTTGTGATGACACTCCTCCTATGACAACAGTCGGTTTGTATGGTATAGTGGTTGTTCTTGATTTAGTGATTCTGGAAGCAATGTAACCTTATGTTTGTATTTACTGGTATAGTGTTGTTTTGTACATTGCCTATGTCTAGAGGTAGTAGGTTTGTCTTGGTTACCTTTTACTATCTCCTAGCATAGGGGCTGGTCCTACGGGTACCACATGGCTAGGTGGCGTCCACCTTACACTGTTGGGTTTTCTCTTCCTATTCGTGATGGCGGGATCTTCTAGTTCGAGGAGCTCGTGTGTTTCTGTGGATTTTCCCTTCTCTTATATTCATTGTGACAGTAGGACACTATATATTTGTATTCGTTTTTTGTAATCAAGAAGGATTCCTTGTGTTGCAATTGTAACATTATGTACGATCTATTTGTTGTTGGATTAAATTGTATATATCGTTTTAAGTGGTGTTGTATCTATGGAAATATGTTCATTACATTTCCATGTTTAATTTATTATGCAATGGGCTAATGCTTTGATGTATGTTGTTATCATGTGTTAATTTCATATGCTATGTTTTAGAATAATTTTGTAAGTTTTTAAATTCACATGTAGATGCATCATGTGGCCTAGAGGATGTATGTGTTAGAGTAGTTTACTTTACTCGTCATTGTTACTGTTTTAAAGAAAAAAAATTAGTTGTGCTTCCACAGTGTTGCATCGTCCTCTAGGTTGTGGGACAAGGTTTTACAAAAACTAGTTATATTTAAAAAAATATAACTATTTAAATTGAATATATAATATATAATATATATAATATATATTTATATTATACATATATAATATATATTATAGATAATATATACATTATATATTAAATAAAAAGAATCATTTAAAATCAAGCCATTAAAACAAAGACCGACGACTATAGCCGCTGAACTCCCATAGTGGGGGCCAGCAATGTTGGCCGCGTCGGCGCTGCCCTCATTGCCATCTCCCATGTGGAAGGGACGGTCGTAGGGGTAGCTACCCCTAGTCCCCTAAAATATATAAATTTTTTAATATGAAAACTCCTGTGATTTTATAAATCACGTAGAGCGATTTCCCAGTCTGTTTTACCACAGAAAATTTACCAGAAGGTAAATCAATAACATAAATAAATATATATTTATATATATATATATTTATATGTATATATATATTCCAATATATATATATGTATATATATATATATATATATATATATATATATATATATATATATATATATATATATATATATATATATATATATATATATATGTATATATATATATATATTTATATGTATATATATATATATTTATATGTATATATATATTCCAATATATATATTTATATATGTAAATTTCAACTAATTTTCCTCCAGGAAGATAAATTATTTTCTCAGAAGTTTTCTACAGGAATAATATTGAAATATTTTACAGAGGTTTCCTAAATTCTCAAATATTTTCTTTTGAATTATCTATTGTGTTAAAAATCATTTCCTATAGAGACCTAAATCTTTCACGAAAATTTCTCATTTTCTACATAGAAGAATAATAATCTTGAGACAAAGGATTGCAAATTCCTACAGTTTCAATTCCATTTTCACAAAGGCTCTAAGATTTATCTATAATTTCCTTTTGCATAGATCTATTTAAAATAATCAATTTACACAGAGGATCTAAATTGTTTTCTACATAGGCTCAACATTCATGACAATTTCTTTCAAAAAACAAAAGCTTCTAAAATAAAAGAATTCCTCTTCTAATCTTTTCCAATTTGCAATACAATAAAATTAAATATCTATTTCAAATTAAAATTCACAAAGAAATAAGGAACCTGTTCCAGAAGATCTGATGATTCGAAGATTTATGCTGAGCTTCCCTTTATTCTTCAATTGCAAAGGTTTCCAATTAAATAATTGCCATTTCCCAGAGAACAAAATATAATCTACAACCAAGAATACAACAAACTAGATTCCTAAATTTATTAGAGAGCTTCTAAGATTCACAATCTCCTCAAATCTCAAAACAATTCTACCATTTCCAAAAACCTCTCTCTTTCTTTCCCATGAAAATAACTTCCTCTTTTTCTCACAATTTGAATCAATCTCTCTAAAAATCAATTTTAAGACAATTAGAAAATAAAACCTTCTAACTTCTAGTTAATACAACAAATATCTTTTTTTTAACAACCAATATATTTCTAAGATCTTTTCCCAATACATGCATTTGAAATTAAAAATAATTTATTTAATTCAAATCACATTTAAATCATTTATTTATTTTAATTCCCATTTAATCTAATAATTAAAATTACTTTATAATAATTTAAATTAAATTTATTTATTTATTTATTATAAAGTCTCCATATTAGTAATACAACATGGATAAAGAATACGACCAATACACGAAATGATGACAAATTGTTCTAGGGTATAGGTTTGACTAGGTTAACCTGTTACTATATCCCAATCAACATTATTGTTGAGTAGTGGACACACTTAGACCTGTGAAACTAGGTGAAGTCGTTGTCTTGTACCTGCAAACCTACAAACAAAGCAAATGTCGTACATGTATCTAGATAATAATTCATACACACCATGAAGAGAGAATCATGAAAATCACAGGGAACTCGTAGGTGAGTGATGCAATACCATCCCATTCACCAATACAGTCACATCAAGATTGATGAAATTAAAACACCAATAATTAATAAATGAGCATACATCAATATTAACTCAAACAAAAACTATGCCAATCCGAATGCATGTTATAAACAAATAATTAGTCACAACATCAACTCATCAAAATATCACCATGTCCAAGTAACATCCAACAGTGTCATAAAGTTTATCAAACAGTAACATAAATTCAAGATAAACAACCTCATAAAGTCTATTTGAAATCCAAGAAGTTGTCTAGAAAAGGAAAATGGAGGGGCATTACATCCTCCCCCCTAAGAGCACGCTTACTCCTGGAAGCTTGCAAACAGAAAATAGATTTCACACACACACACACATGCTACCCAAACATCCATAATGCATTTCCCTGGTAGGGAGGATATTGGTGCATTGCGCACTACACCGAGGGTCCTATCCTTTCCACTAGTTTTTTGCACCATTTGAAACACACCACCTAATGACAACTTCTAGGTAGACAAGCGAGAACAACCCAAAAGGAAAAACATAAACTAAAGCATACAACACCTAGGTTAACGTAATGGGCTCATAGCACCCAATGTATAAACTTACACAACTAATAGCCTAGTGGGTTCAACATTATCCCAAAGCACCCAGTGTTTAAACCTAGGCTCTGATACCAAGTGTAAAACCCCATCCTGTAACCTAGAGGATGATGTAACACTGTGGAAGCACAACTATTTTTTTTCTTAAAAGAGTAACAATAATAAGTAAAGTAATCTATTTTAACCACATACATCCTCTAGGCCACACAACGCGTCGACATGTGAATTCCAAAACTTACAAAATTAATCTATTCATAGCATATGAAATTAACTCATGATAAACAACATCCATCCAAACATTAACCCATTGCATAATAAATCTAACACATACAAATGTAATGAGCATATTTCCATAGATACAACACCATATAAACAAAATATACCATTTAGTCCCATAATGAATAGATCATACATAATGTTACAATTACAAAGCACATGGATCCTCGTCGATTACAAATGAGGAATACAAATACATAGTTTCCCACTATTACAATGAATATAAGAGAAGTAAAAATCCATAAAAACACACGAGCTCCTTGAACTAGAAGATTTCGCCATCACGAACATGAAGAGAAATCCCAAAAGTGTAAGGTGCATGCCACCTAGCCATGTGGTACCCATAGGCCCAACCCCCGTGCTAGGAGATTGTAAAAGGTAACCCAAATAGACCTACTACCTCTAGACACAAGAAATGTACAAAACAACATTGTATAACCAATAAAAACACAACAACATTGTACCAGTAAATGCAAAACATAAGGTTACATTGCTTCCAGAACCACTGTACAATACAAACCAACTGTTGTCATAGGAGGAGTGTCATCACAAAGGTTGCATTGGTTATCCAAAGCAGATTTTCCTAGGTCTCAGCCCCCCTCATGGGTTATACTGGTAGCCTCTCACAAACCCGGCCCCACATGCACACCAGTGTGGAATTGATTATCTTTCGAAAAGACAAGATAACGATCTTTCCATTCCAGGCCTTCCCGACTCATCTCAATTCTCACACAAGCCCTTGAGCCAATGAGCGAGGCTAAATTATCTGGTTAAATGTATTAAGCTACTGTATCCCTAATATAGGTTATTTAATTTCCACTTGATTAAACTGACTCTCACACGAGTTGTCCAAGGACCACTTTGTGTCTCGGCCCCCATTGAAAGCCACTCCCCTATCGACAACACAATAACTTATTCTATAACCCAAGGGTAGACAGTGCACAAAATTGATAATAACATAACACAAGAGATAACACATCCCTATAGATGTCCAATATTGAATCCCAACTATGTGCACTACCTAAGGAAATCTCAAGGGTGAATAACTGACACAACAACCCTTTTACAATTACAATCTCTGGGAGACTTTATATTTTCTTGACAAAAAAATATTCCCCACACTTCACAATTACAAAAATACTTGTAATTAAAATAAACAATCTCATGTAATTAAAAAGCACAACCATTTGGATTTCCTAAATCCAATAGATCAATATCTCATAATTGAAATATAACATTCACGCATAATTCTAATTAATAAATTAGCAATGAAAATAACACAAAATGTTTAACTATTACTTTACAACTACTCATATCAATTAACTCAATTTCACAATTAAAATAATTAATCATTTCTATTTAACTACTCATGATTGCATGCATCTATCGTAATTATCAAACATTAAATAAATATATTTAATATGTATATATATAATCAAATATAATTATATATATACATATAAATATATATTATTTAATTATAAAATCACTTATACTTTTTAAAAGAAAAAAATTTCCAATTTAATTACCACATGTGCATGTCTTTAAAAAAAAAATTAATTAAATATTTATATAAAACCAGTTATATTTAAACAAATATAACTATTTAAATTCAATATATAATATATGCATTATATTTTAAATAAAAAGAATCATTTAAAAGGAAGCCATTAAAACAAAGGCCGATGGCTACAGTTGTCGAACCCCCACAGTGGGGGCCGGCAATTTTGGCTGCGCCGGCGCTGCCCTCACTACTGTCTCCCATGTGGAAGGGGCAACCATAGGGGTAGCTTCCCCCAACCCCCTAAAATATATAAATTTTTTAATATGAAAAATTCTGCGATATTATAAATTGCGTACGACAATTTCCCAGTCCGTTTGACCACAAAAAATTTACCAGAAGGTAAATCAATAACATAAATAATTATATATATATGTATATGTATACATATTTTCCAATATATATATATAAATATATTTATATATGTAAATTTCAACCAATTTTCCTACAGGAAGATAAATTATTTTCTTGGAAGTTTTCTATAGGACTAATGTAGAAATATTTGACAGAGGTTTCCTAAATTCTCAAATATTTTCTTTTGAATTATCTATTGTGTTAAAAATCATTTCCTACAGAGACCTAAATATTTCACAGAAATTTATCATTTTCTATAGAGAAGAATAATAATCTTGACATAGAGGATTACAAATTCCTACAGTTTCAATTCCATTTTCACAGAGGCTCTAAGATTTATCTATAATTTTCTTTTGCATAGATCTATTTCAAATAATCAATTTACAAAGAGGATCTAAATTGTTTTCTACAGAGGCTCAACATTCACGACAATTTCTTTCAAAAAGCAAAAGCTTCTAAAATAGAAGAATTCCTCTTCTAATCTTTTCCAATTTGCAATACAATAAAATTAAATATCTCTTTCAAATTAAAATTCACAAAGAAACAAGGAACCTGTTCCAGAAGATTTGACGATTCAAAGATTGATGTTGAGCTTCCCTTTAATCTTCAATTTCCAAGGCTTCTGTTGGGACTATAAATTTCTGCCTGTTTTCACAAATTTTCATGCCCCTAAGTCCCTTATGAGTCCTTATTGTAAGCACATCTTCCCTTCCATCATGACATTCTGCTTACATTTTGCATTTTTTCTATCGGGTCATGCATAATTCATATCTGGGTCTGTGTCGACGTGACAATTTCTGGGTCTCCCCGATCCACTTTTCTGCTTGTAAACGTCTGTGTTGCCTATCGGCAAGACATTTTCTATATTTCGGCGATTGGAGTTTTCATCTGTTGGTAGTTATCAGCATAAGTTTTTCACCGGGGTGAGGTCTCCCCAAATTGGTCGGGTCTCACTGACTTGAGCATATGGATGTTTATTGGCAAGAGTTGGGCTATCAGAATTGGTCTTAGCAACCCCTTTGGTCTTGCCGATAGGCGCATTTGATTTCATTTCAGCCAGACATGTTATTGACATCATTTCCTGGCGAGTCTTTCTTGTCTTGCTGACTGGTGCTCTAAGTTTCACTTTGGCGTGAGTTGGTGTTCGGGAGGAGGTATTGGCGAGTGACCTTCAGTCTCCCTGACATCACATATGGAGGTCACTTCGGTTAGACAAATCTTCTTCGGTGTAGGGTCATAGCGATGTGTATGTCTCGCCAGTGGGGATTAAAGGAGTTTCTTTATATTGGCTTCCGGTGAAACATAGTAATCTACAAGAGGTCTTGCCGATGTCAGAATGTTATGACGAAGCGGATGAAATGATGAGGACTTTGTTGGTGAGAAAACTAGAATGTCTCAGCGAATGAATGGTACATTATGAGAAGCATATCGATAAAATGTAGTGTTTTTTGTATGACATCTCCACGACTCGGGTTGGTCACGGTGAAAGTGGGCATATAGCGATTAACGTTATTTTTCCTTTGACATACTTATAGGGTGTCTCGGCGAATGGCTCTGAGAATTGAGCGATGTGGGCCAACATTTGAAGATTTCTAAATACTGTTGATGGCCAACATGATTTTGAGCCTGAATTGTGTGGGGGACCGACATGGATTTTCAATATGTTTTATTTTCCTGTGCTGGTGTATAAATATGCACCCCGATTGTAATTGAGAGAGATCAGATTTTAGATTACATACAGTAGATTAGGAATGGCTACAACAGAATAATTTTCTCTTATCAAAGGCTATGTGCATGTTTTAAAATGGTGAATTCAATGAAAATTAGCTAGTGTGGCTAGTTATTTCTGGTGTCAATTATATGTTGAATTTATTGAAAAGTATTGTTGAAGCTGTCTCTAATTTGATTCTTTCTGGTTGTTTAAATTGACATAACAAGTTTATGTTTAGTTTGTCAATGCACATTTTATGTATTTATGTGATTAATCAATTGGCTCTTTCAAGTAAAGATTAAAACCTTTTTGTTGATCACAGTAATCAGGGAGATTCATCTGGATTATTAAAGTAGAGCTTAGTAGTCATAATCTCGCATTGTTTATACAAGTTATGAATAGATCATATGCCTGCAATTTGATCTTTTTCCAGAATGAGTTGCCCACTTCTGTTTCATTTGACTCCGCATACCCAATAAGGCACTGGTCTCTACAATTTCATCATTTGAATTCATTCAGTTTCTTTATATTTGTTTATTAAGCATTTTTAGGATTTAGATAAGAAGATTGCTATCAAGTTTGATTTCATTTGTTCACTATCATCTGCCATTGTGGACAAAGCATTTCAGAAGGGTAATTCATAAGTTAAGTCTACTTCTTTCAGAAAGGTACACCCGCCTAGGTTTAGTAGTACCTAAAGAGTAGAAGGTTGAGTTCTCTTGACCTTGTCTATTACCCTAAAGTGTATCAAGAGATTGGCAGCCTCTTGAGGCATTCAGCCTGCATTTTTTGAGAGCTAACTGCTTCCTCTAGAAGAATTGCCACTTCCCAGAGAACATAATATAATCCACAACCAAGAATGCAACAAACTAGATTCCTAAATTTATCAGAGAGCTTCTAAGATTCACAATCTCCTCAAATCTCAAAACAATTCTACCATTTCCAAAAACCTCTCTCTTTCTTTCCCGTGAAAACAACTTCCTCTTTTTCTCACAATTTCAATCAATCTCCTAGAAATCAATTTTAAGACAATTAGAAAATAAAACCTTCTAACTTCCAACTAACACAACAAATATCTTTTCTTTAACAACCAAGATATTTCTAAGATCTTTTCCTAATACATGCATTTTAAATTAAAAATAATTTATTTAATTCAAATCACATTTAAATCACTTATTTATTTTAATTCCCATTTAATCTAATAATTAAAATTACTTTATAATAACTTAAATTAAATTAATTTTAAATTTATTTATTATAAAGTCTCTATATTTATAATAAAAATTAATTAAATACTTAATCACAACATATAATTTAATCCTCACAATAAAACTTGAACAATAAATAAAATAACAATACAACATGGATAAAGAATATGACCAATACATGGACTAACGACACACTGTACTAGGGTAAAGGTTTGACTAGGTTAACCCATTACTATCTCCCAATCAACATTATTGTTGAGTAGTGGACATGCTCAAACCTGTGAAACTAGGTGAAGCCATTGGCATGTACCTGCAAACCTACAAACAAAGAAAATGTTGTACATGTATATAGATAATAATTCATACACACTGTGAAGAGAGAATCACGGAAATCATAGGGCACTCGTAGGTGAGTGATGCAATACCATCCCCTTCACCAATACAATCACATCAAGACTGGTGAAATTAAAACATCAACAATCAATAAATGAGCATACATCAATATTAACTCAAATAACAACTATGCCAATCTGAAAGCATGTTATAAACAAATAATCAGTCACAACATCAGGGTAGGTGCATGGAGATGGGTAGCAAATTTGTGGCCACTTTCAATTTTTTTTGGAAAAGTCATAATGCGAATGCGCTATAATGTGAGCGCGTTATAACACGCTCGCGCTATAGCTTTTTATGCCGAGCCTGAGGCTCAGCCACAATGAGCCCATAACGCGAACATGTTATAACGCACTTGCGTTATGACATGTTAAAAAAATAAAAATGAAACTCATTCATTCTTGCTAAAACGGTCATGT